>AP025058.1:20356387-20401531 GCA_036186865.1 Eustoma russellianum | reverse complement strand
TATGATAGAGACGCTAAGTTAGAATTACACGCATATAGTGATGCTGATTATGGTGGTTGCAAGTTAGATAGAAAATCCACTAGCGGTACATGTCAATTCATAGGAACCAATTTGATCTCTTGGTTTTCTAAAAAGCAAGCTAGTGTAGCTCTTTCTACCACCGAAGCCGAGTATATCGCTTTGAGTTTATGTACTACCCAGATACTTTGGCTTAAACAGCAACTTAGTGATTTTGGCATTAAAATGAAAAAGATTCTAATTTTCTGCGATAGCACAAGTGCAATCAATCTTTCCCGGAATCCGATGCTTCATTCTAAGGCCAAACACATTGAGGTGCAATACCACTTTCTTCGTGATCATGTTCAAAATGAGCGTATAGTGATAAACCATATAAGAACTGATCATCAAATTGCTGACATCTTCACCAAACCCCTTAATCAAGCCACTTTTGAAAACTTACGAGCCAAATTAGGATTGATGACTTACGATACCATTGCATTGTTCTATCTTTTGCATGATTTGCAAAATAAAGGGGGAGATAGAATAAGAACATGATTTTAGTTGGTAAGTCATGATCAATCACATGATAAGTTTTAAATGGTAATTGGTATAAATTTTGGAGCATAGGTTAAGGAGGAGAGTATGAGTTGAGGGGGAGCAAACATACTATCTAAAAGTTTAAAATATTTGGTTAAATTTTTGGTTATAAGTTATGACATTAAAATCATGTTAGGTTATTTTGAAAATCATCCAAAAGGGGGATAATGTTGAGAAATATGTTTGGATAATTTTCAAAGTCATGATTTTAAGTGGTGAATACTTAAAAATGTCACACATGGTTTCATATGTGATTAAAAGTTGAAAAAGTTGAAAAAGTTGACATCGATCTCTCAGATTGTAGCACATCGATCGATCTATGTACATAGATCTCTCACATTAATCGATCTATGTAAGGCAGAAAAGTTTAAGACCTTTCTGATTGACATCGATCTCTAAATCTGAGACACATCGATCGATCGATGTACATCGATTCTCACTTCGATCGATCGATGTAGGTCAGAGGCAAACTCTGAAACTTTCTGTGAGACATCGATCTCTAAAGCTGAGGCACTTCGATCGATCGATGTCTAGGGTTTTTAGAAATAATTTTCTAAAATGTGTTAAAATGTTTGTTTTCATTTGTACATGATTTATACATGCCAATTATGTGCTTATTATGTGTTTTTGGTGATTATTATTGCCTTGTGACTAACGTGCCATGGAAGTTTCTATAACTTACCAAAAGGAGCAAAATTGGTATTTTTGGTGTTGTAGGAACATCACAAGGTGAAAATGTTTCAAGGATGTATTCTTATTATATTTATCATGACAAAGGTGATATCATGAGTATTTATGACAATCCGGGTCATTTCTGGAGTTTTCTCACACCAGGGGTATTTTGGTCATTTCACACCCCTGAGGGTATTTATGGTATTTTCACTCAAGGAATCTCTTGAGCATATTATTATCTGCATTCTGGAGCTGTGTTATTATTATTTTGAAGATAATATGGTGATCTTATATCTCTTTCTCTCAACCGATGATATTATTGACTATAGCTGGATATGTGACGATTTGAGATGTCACATTCTATTTTTTCTCGAAGACCCTCTTGTATATCTTATAAAAGGATGTTTATCATCATTATTCAGAGATATTAAAGGTGTCAATGGTGTGGAAATGATCTCAACATATAAGAAGAAATATTAGGGAATTTCGGTGTTACACATTGACATAATCTTGGCAATTGTTATCTATTTATTTCTTCTTCAAAAATCTGAGTTTCTACACATATATACATGTTTAAAAACGTGTATAATAAGGTGTATATGATGTGGATTTCATTTTATGAGTTGGATACAAGTGGACCAACCAAAAAGGAGCTAGTTGGCAAAATTGCCAACTTGGAAATTTCAAATATAGCCAACGGCTATAAGCTTTTTCTTGGGTATTTTCAGCAGATTTTTTAAGTCAAATGAAGACTTCACATGTCCTATTATGGTGCTTGAATTTGGTGACAATTTGGTGATATTATCCTTTCTTATTTTAATAAGGAAAAATCAAAAATCATTTTTGAAAAAGATGGAGTAGCCAACGGCTACTTTAGCACATTTTTGAGCTGAATTTTCAAGTTGAAATGGTCCAAGCTCACATGCCTATTCTTGTGCCAAAAAGATGAGAAGATGATGGAGTTGTTGTGGTGATATTATCTCCACATTTTCAAGATAATTCCAAGACATTCCAAGGTGTAAAATTTTGGCCAAGGTGACATCCAAGGTGGACCAATCATGTTGTTTTATTTTGCCAAGTGTACAAAGCCAACCAATGATGAGAAGACATTTGGAGTTGATGATGGAGATGATGACACATTGGAATTCTTATCTTCAAGGCTCAAATCACACTATAAATAGAGGCATTGGTGAAGAAGATGAAACACACTTGAAGCTCACAAACATTTGTTGAAATTGTCTAGCTTTCATCTTCATCTTCTTGTTGTTGTTGTTTTGTTCATTGTAGCAAAGGTGTTCTTGTTGTATTGTGGTGATCTACAAGCCTCTTGAGCTTCATTTGTAAGATTGATTAGACATCTTTATAAGGCTACATCAATAGGTGTTAGAGAAGTTGCAACTAAGTGTTGCTTAGAAGGTGATTATCCAAGTCTTGAGTAGGGTTGGTGTATAACCCAAGGATCAAGCTTGGCTCTTGTTATAAGGTGCTCATTTCATAGTGAAATCCAAGGAAAGGTGTTCCTTGGGACTGGATTAGGTCACATTGACCGAACCAGGATAAATCCTTGGTGTTCTTCTCTTGTGTCTTTATTTCTGTTTTCTGCCCGTTTTTGACTGCAGATTTCACACAACTTCACACAATTTGAAAAAATAGCTAAACATTTTTAAAATTCGTGATTTTTGGTGGACTTATACTTCAGACTGTTATCTTTCATTTGCAACAAGAATCACTTTATTTGAGCAAGGAAAAGTTAGTCTTTCAGTCTTTGAAAAATAACTGCTCTAATCTGGCTGCAATCTGACCTGTTTTGAGAAAACGTAAATTCTATATTTTTCAAGAATTGTTTAAGATCAGGGCCTTTTTGAAACTTCATCTAGACATCCTAAGGAGTGTTTTGATATAAAGATCAACCTTTTTTGTTGAGTATTCAAAGAGAAACACATTTTGCAAAATCAGCAACATTCTGTCCAATTCTGTCCAGATTGACCATCTGAAACTTTTTATTTGTTTGAAGGGCCAAACGATCTTATTTTTGCCTGATTTTTGGACAGAGTCTTGTTAACTCATTGAAATTCTTTTCTGGAAAGTTTCATAATTTTTGGAGTTGTGTACAATTAATTGTGAATTTTTGAATAACGGATTCTGAATTTGAGGTGGTTTCAGATTCTGTTTTCAAATGAGATTTTAAAAAAGGGTGTAGTGTAATTTGCGCTAACCACTATTCATCCCCCCTCTAGTGGTGTTTATTGCAGATGCACGGTCCAACAATCTTTTGAATCATGGTTTTGAAATCATCAAAAAGGGGAAGATTGTTAAGATATAAATTGTTTTGATGATGTAAAAATATTTTTTAATAAGTTAAATTTATACTTCACTTGATGCAAAATGAGAAAATTACACTATGTTAAAAATGGTTGAGATTGGAACTTACTGTCCAACATCGATCTCTCAGACTGAGGACATCGATCGATCGATGTCATTTCAGTCTCTCACATCGACCGATCGATGTCAGGCAAAAAACTTTACGTCCAACATCGATCTCTCAACCAGGAGACATCGATCGATCGATGTCACTTCAGTCTCTCACTAGAGAGACTTCGATCGAACGATGTCAGGCAGAAAACCTTCTGTCAAACATCGATCTCTCAGTCCAAGAGACGTCAATCGATCAAAGTGGCACATGTATCTCCAAGGGGGACTTCGATCGATCGATGTCTAGCAGTTTCAAAAAACTGCAAAGTTTCTGAAGGACATCGATCTCTCTCCCAGTCACTTCGATCGATCGATGTCCCCAAGAATTCAAATTTTTATGAACGTTGGAATAAAATCCAAGGGAGATTCATGGTATTTTCTTTATCCAATCTTGCTCAAATTTCTTGTAGACTTTGTTCCAATATACTACAAGCTTTATTGACTATTATATCTTTGTCTAAGCAATCTTAGGTTGGCTATTGAGAATCAAATCACTCCATAGGGTGGCTAAAGACTATTTGGACATTATCTTGACATTTGGTGTAGTTGAAGACAAGGTGGAGGCTTCAAAAACATGGTGAACTTAATCTAGAAATGGAAGAAGCTTGGACGAGGCAAATACACACTTTCACCATCATCAAGCTTCATCATTTATTGTAGTATGTTCTCTCATATTTGTAAAAGTGCTTAAAGCTTGTTAAGCCTTTCTTTGTTCTTCATTGTTGTATATTGAGAGCTAGAGAGTCTAACACAAGAGGAACCATAAATATTTGATCTCTTGCTTGTGTTTAGACTAGTGAGAAAGTCTGAACCTTACTATTTCCTTCAACCCACTGTGAGAAAGTTCTTGAGAGAACTTTGTTAAATTTGTGAGGTAGCAAGAAGTTGTTCTTACTAGAGCTATAGTTGCTGTAGTTTCACAAGTGTATTTTGTGCAAGAAGTTACTGTTGTGGTTGCTTACACTAAGGCGTTAGTGTAAGTTTTGCTGTGGTTGTTCTTATTAGCTTTAATAAGAATAGTAGTCATTGAAAATCCTCTTTGGCAACAAAGTGGTAGTGGAGTAGAATCATTTACGATTCGAACCACTCTATATCCCGTGTGCACATTCATTGCTTCTCATCTCCCATTCTTGCTTTGATTTTGAATTACATTTGAGTTAAGCCACAAAAAAAATCCACAAAATTGCCCAACACTTTATTCTGCCCCCTCTAGAGTGTGTTACGGACCTAACAGGACTTTGCATCACTTTGCGTCATCATGGATTATGGAAAATATATGGACATGTATTATGGACATTACATGGACATGGACATATGGATTATTATCTTTATGGACATGGACATTCATATATTATTTTACGAACACAGACATGCATGGATTATTATTATGGACATGGATTTCTCATGGAAAATATTTGAACATGGAATATAGGAACGAACTAATGGACATGGTTTGGACTAATATAAAGATTTCTGCATAATGAATATAGACTATTATGAAAACAATATAGATTTGGTTTTGAAATGGATTAGCAAATTAAATGGATTATCATTTAGATGGACTTGTAAGTTATTGGGTATATGGACTTATGTTCAATGAAGGAGTTAAACTTTATTTGTAAAACGGAGACAAAAAGGTATGTGCTTATGATGTATACTATTTTCGAACCCTGTCTCTGCAAGATTAATCCCATGATAGATCTAAGGGGTCTACTTATTGGGTGATTCATGTTATCTCATACTTGTTTTTATACTCTATTGCAGAGAACAAGTTGTACAGGGATCAGGGTACAGTGTTCATAGAAGACGAGCCGAGAATATGCTACCTCTGATGAAGCTAGTAAGCCAAGTATATCTTGGTACATGTTTATGTTGGCCATGTACTTATTTTATTTTGTACTAACAACACATTATTACGTTAACAGAATACGGAGTTAGGTAATGATTGTTTTCTGTGATGTATAAGAAAAGAAAACACGACAGTTGTAAAATGATTATTTCAGTGATGTACTTTTAGGGTTGCCTGTTTTTATATATTCGTGCTACAGTACCTTATCTGTTAGTACATGTTAAGTTACATGACGCAATTGTCCATGTTATGATTAGTTTACGATATGCCGACTGTTATGATTTACCTGCTTTACTTTATTATATGACAATACATGGCATTTCATGTTACTTTTCATGTTGCATTTCATGTACACCATGCATGATCCTCATGACGGTACAACCATTATTTTAAGAGGGAAAAAAGAAAAGATAAAGATAAAAGAAAAAATAAATAAATAAATATAACTAGTAAATAAATAATATATATATATATATATATATTATTTATGTGATGTGTGTGTGCCATGTGGATAAGGGCAGGGATTAAGGGATAATTTTTGGTTTTAATTAAAATTTAAAAGTCTAAACTAATCTAATCAAATCCTAACCCCCAAATCACTCCCCTATCTAATCTCCCTCCCCTCCCTCATCATAAATGACTCCTTTCCCTCTCCCCACCCAAAGAAAACATTGGCTGCAACAGGAGAAAGAAAAAAGAAGAAAACGTCTCAAGGTAGGAGAGAAAAGGAAAGAAAAGGAAAGGGAGAAGGAGAAGAAGAAGAAGAAGAAGAAAGGGGCTACCCATTCTTCCCCAAAATTCTACCTTTCTCTTTATTTTACACGAATTAATTGTTTCTCCAAGGTAGGTTGCCGATTCCATCTCGTTTCAGTACGGGTCAAGCAAGCTTTAATCGTATACTGTATGTGATTTGTTGTTTTTAATTGTTTAATTTGTCACCTCTATGTTTTTTAATTGTAAAAGTGTGAGCTTACGATTTGTGACTGCTGTTTGACGTGTGTGTGTGTATTAATTTGACAAAGAATCCAAATTGTACGAAATTGGAATTAAAACGGTAGTAATTTTCATATTAGGGGCTTTAAAATTGCATTTTGGCCTTAGAATAGGTTCATCTAGCCTGGAATAGGTTGGGATTGCATCGAAAATCTAATAAAATAGGTCTGATGTGCGCGTTTCAGGGATGCCAAGCAAGCCCCACACGCGACCCCTGACGGCGAGTCCGTACACGCACAGACATGTCCACTTCCAAAAGATGTGTCACGTTATATGGAGTCCAATTCAACTGGTTTAAGGCCAATCGGAGTTAAAACAAGGATTTTATTGAGGTTAGAAGGAAATAGAATTTAATAAAAAAAGGAAAAAATAATAATAAAATCCAGGTCAGCGGACCGGTTGCCCCGGATAACCCGGTTAGCGAGAGTGCTGGTCTGGCCATTAATGGGTGGGCCAAAGATTTTCTTTTTTACAAAAAAGGAAAAGGCTATTGGACCGGTCAGGCTGCCGGACTGGATCGGATTGCCAGGGGAACAGACCATGGCAGCAGGCCGGCCCATAATGGAAATAAAAAATTTCTAAAAACTAATTTCTGAAATGAATAAATAATAAATAAATATTTAAAATTAGTTTAAAATTCTAGAAAAATATAAATAAATTTAAGAAAATTATAATTAAATACAAAAAAATATAAAATGCTTAAAATAAAATATTTTCACTTAATTGATGAAATTGCATTAATTTAAATAATTAAAATAATAAGGAAATAAATAGATAAAAATTAGGAAAAAATAGTAGAAAATGATTGGAAAAATTTATACAAACTGTGGAAAATATAAGTGAAGATAAATAATTGTTTTTCACCTTTCCACTAATTAAAGTACCATAAAATAAATATCAATGAAGGTCAGAAAGTGGGAAATGAACTCCAGAAAAATACCAAAAGCAGGATTCTCATTACATTCATAGCACGAGAATTGCATTTATGGTGGTTGTAGCATACAGGCTCTAAACACCCAGGTAGGCGGCCGGTGGGGAGTAGTACCCACAGCCACATATGGTTGATTGTGACACACGGGTCACAGACACTCAGGTATGTGGATTGTAGCGCACGGGCTATAGACACCCAAGATCAGGTGGCCGGTGGTGGGGGAACGCACAGCCACAACATCCGGGGATCATGCATTGCACGGAAAAGGTATGAACATATTGCATGACATGACTTTTGTTGCGTGTGACACATAGAGGAAGGCATGCATCATGAAGTTGCACATTATTACTTGGAGTGACTTACAATCTGCAGTTATTATACCATGTCTAATCAGTATTTTGTATTATGTGAGTATGTGCGTATATATCATTGTTGTATGCTTGTTCGTGTTGGATCGAGGCGGGTGCCTACTGGGTGATGTCACGTCACTCACCCCTACTTCTCCCCCCCTCCAAGCAAGCATGAGGACGAGTACGAGTACATCTTTGTTGAGGGATAGGGCTGACATGGCCGAGTGGGCAGAGTGACAGTCTTGCATAGGAGCTAGAGAGACCATGCAGCTGTTTGCTTTAAGTTTTGGGGATTCACACCGATTTCCTATGTTACATTTGGTTTAGATTGTTGACTTAAGATTGTAACATGTCAGGTCTCGTCAACCCAATTATTGTTACTTTATTTTCATCCGAATTATTCACGAATGGAATTTTAAATTGAGCATTTATATTTATCGTTTCCGCAAAAAAAAAATTCTGCACTTTTCTGACGTGTAAAAAGTTAGTTCGACGCCTTTTAGTTCTCTTAGCAGACTACGGCGGGTGCAACGTTCCTGATGCTAGGTCTCGGGAGTAGGATGCTACAGGTGGTATTAGAGCCGAGGCTTTAGATCCGCCTCGGAAACGTATGATTAATTAGATCATCTGAACGTAAGTTACGGTCTTTTGTAAAATGATGATTTTACCCCTAATGAACAAAGTAGACTTAATATATGATTTTAGACTTAGGTTATGATCGAGTTATGAAAGGTATATGCCGAAGGTGAGCTTTCCTTGTCGAATTACTGTTTTACCATGCGTCCAACCTTTCAACTTGCTCTTGATTAATCTGATTTTTTTAAACTCGAATTCCAGAGAATGCCTCCACGACGTGAGCCAGCTAGAAATGGAGGACACGGTGGAGACGATCATCAAGTTCAGGGGACCATTCCTCAGGTCCTTGCTGATACCTTGGCCACGCTGACTACATTGGTGGCCCAGCAGCAGGTACATATGGCTCACCTACAGCAGTAGCTGGAGCAACAGCAGCAGCCACCACTACCGCCACACCGGGGACTTAAATTTTTCTATCAGGAGATGCAAAACTCATGGATACCTATGTTCAGGGGTACAACCCGACCAGAGGAGACAGAGATGTAGCTCAAGAGCGTGTATGAGCACTTGAGGTTGCTGTAGGTCCCACATGGTCTGAAGGTAGATGTGGTTGTACCATTCGTAGAAAGTGATGCCGAGGAATGGTGGCAAGGACTGGTATGCAGACTGACTCCACCGCAGACATGGACCTAGTTTAGAGAGGAGTACCAGAGGCATTATGTTCCTGAGGGTGCCGTTCACATGAGAATGATAGAGTTTCGACTAATCACACATGGGTGTATGATCGTGGATCACTATTCCTAGAGATTTCACGCTCTGGGTAGATACATGTCTTCCATTATGGATAATGAGAAGGCGAAGATGATGAAGTTCAAGATCGACTTGAACTCTCGCATATAGTCGTTGATCATCTGTGTTTGGCCTACTACTTTTGAGGAGCTGTTGGAGGTGTGTCATGAGGTTGAGGGTTATCTCGAGAGGGGTAGCGGTGGTTGACAAGGCTAAGAGGCCAAGAGAGGAGTTTCGTTCCGGGAGATCCAAAAGATGGCTGAAGATTCCACGCCGCCATCACACCGGGCGACCATTCAGGCCACAGCAGCAGGGACAGAGGTAGACTGTGCAACCACTGATGATTGGAGGGACAGCCGTGACGGATGCACATCCATTGAAGGCAGCATGACCACCACCCCCACCATGTGTTCACTGTGGACGCCCATATTCGAGTCTGTGTTGGAGGACGATGAATGTTTGCTACAAATATGGCAAACCAGGGCATTTTGCTAAAGAGTGTCCCACCCAGAGACAGTCGCCCCCCTCACAGTAGGGTCAGACATAGCAAAAAAGAAAGAGGAGGACCAATGCTCATGTGCATGTTATGATAGACACTAAGGCAGAGGAGGTCGGGGACGTGGTCAAAGTTATCTTTAATTTAAGAAATTTCAATTTTTAAAAATTTAAATAAGTATTTCTTTTTGTCTAGTGATTGTGCTGTATGTATAACCTTGAACGTCCTAGGTTGAGATATTAATTAACAGAGTTCCAACCTATGTTCTATTCGATAGTGGTGCCAGGCACTCATTCATTGCCAGAAGATTTTTCAAGAACATGAATATTCTACCAAAATGGCTTGAGATTCCTTATCGTGTTCAAGCCGCCGGCGATCACGTGCTTGTATGTCATTATGAATACAAGGAATGCCAGTTGGAGATTAATGAGCTGGAGTTTTCTACAACCCTAATTCCTATCCAGATGCAGGATTTCGATGTCATTGTGGGCATCGATTTCGTGGCAAGATATCATGCCTACTATCGACTGTCGTCAGAGGCAGGTCAGCATGCACACGTAGAATCAGCAAGAAACCATCTTCCAAGGGGATGTCAAGTTGAACAAGTCGTCCAGGAAGATCTATATGACCGCAGCACAGGCTTCTCGAGCATTGGAGAAAGGAGCTGAGGGTTTTCTTAGGTATGCTCGAAATGCTAATTCGGAGACTCATCGATCGAAGATATTCTAGTGGCACGAGATTTTTAGGATGTCTTGCCTGAAGAGCTGCCAGGTTTACCACCGAACAAGGAAGTGGAGTTCGAGATCAATCTCATACCGGAAGCCAAACTGATCTCAAAGGCACCATAGAGAATGGCACCATCAAAGTTAAAGGAGCTCAAAGAGCAGTTGCATGAGTTGCCAGACTGGAAGTTCATCCGAGCCAGTGTCTCTCCGTGGGGAGCTCCAGTAATGTTTGTTTCGAAAAAAGACGGTAGTATGAGACTCTGCATCGACTACCGAGAGATGAATAAGATCACCATCAAGAACAAGTATCCTCTATCCCATATCGAGGACATCTTCGATTAGTTAAAGGTACCCTTTGATCAATGTAATTCATAACTAATAACACAAAATCTCCCAATTAATCTCACAACTCTGGCATTCCTCATGGTGCTAAGGTATTCTCTAAAATTGATCTTCGATCGAGATCTCATCAGCTGAGGATTAAAGGAGAGGATGTAGCGAAGACTGCTTTCTTTATTAGATATAGCCACTATGAGTTCTTAGTGATGACATTTGGTCTGGCTAATGCTCCAGCAGCCTTCATGGACTTGATGAACACGGTGTTCAGGGATTAGCTTGATAAGTTTGTGGTTGTCTTTATTTGTGATATATTGGTCTATTCCCCTGATGAGGAGTCGCACGTAGAGCATTTGAGGGAGATTCTAGAGGTCCTTAGGCAGAAAAAGCTGCATGCCAAGTTTAGTAAGTGCAAATTTTGGCTGAAGAGTGTGGCTTTCTTGGGACACGTGGTTATAGAGGATGGAATTTCTGTAGATCCCAAGAAGATTGAGGCTATTAATGAGTGGCCCAGACCGACCAATGTGACTGAAGTGCAAAGTTTTCTGGGTTTGGCCAGATATTACAGGAAATTTGTTGAAGGATTTTCATCGATAGCGGTGCCCCTGAGCAAATTGACACAGAAGAAGACGAAATTTATTGGACTGCTGTTTGCGAGCATAGTTTTGCTAAGCTGAAAAGGAGGTTGATCACAGCCCCTATATTGGCACATCCCTCTGGTTTGTAAGGATTTGTCATCTATAGTGATGCATCGAAGAACGGGCTAGGTACATGTATATAATTTGAAGTTTGATTTTATATGCATTACAACTGTGGTCTAACTTTTTCATTGCAGGATGTGTCCTTATGCAGAATGGCAGAGTGTTTGCTTATGCCTCACGAAAGTTGAAGCCATATGAGCAGAATTATCTGACTCATGACCTGGAGCTAGCTGCAGAGGTTTTCGCACTTAAGATTTAGCGTCACTATATTTGTGGAATGAAGTTCCAAGTATTCATAGATCATAAGAGTCTGAAGTATCTGTTCACACAGAAGGAGTTGAATATGCGTCAGAGGGAGGTGGTTCGAGTTGCTAAAGGATTATGAATTGACTATCAGCTATCATCCAGGAAAGGCGAACCGGGTTGCTGATCCATTGATTAGGAAGTCAAGTCATGTCAGGCAGACACCATTGGGGAGAGAGATCGCAGAGTTTGAAAGGCACTATACACATATGTTTCAACGTACTACCGTCACGTTATATATTTTACGAACGTACGTTAACGTCACACCACTATAATTACCTCATATTTATGATTATATTCAGGTCTTATATCATATGATATAAGTCATGGTGATGACAAAATTATTATGACACGTTACAAGGTTGTAAACCAAAATTGTCGTATCGGGTGAGAACCGAAACTTCGCCAACGTGTCACGTACTTTCCATATATAAATGGCCAGTCCCTACACTTCAAAAATGGCCACAAATTTCGTGGCTTACATGGTATATTCAGTCTAAAATCATTCCATGTTGGCACACACAAATCACCCCCAATTAAGGCCAAATCGTGGAGATTTCAACTTCAACATTTTAAGCACATGGGGCGCTACTTACTTCAGCCTTTAGAGATGAATATTCAAGTTATTCTATGTATATTATATGTAACATAATATATATAACATGTGCAAAAATTTTGAATTCAATCGGAGAAAAATCGCGTAATCGACAAAAGTCGAAAATTCGGTTTCTACAAACTCGACAGATTGGAACGTTTATGGCATGACAAATAACATGTATCTAGACACTTTTTATATATTCAATAAATTCTAAAGTGTTCTAGAAAAAATCATTTTAGGGCTGATTGAACTATACCATATTGTGTCTAATTATTGTGCACTATTTATAAAGTTTGCACAAATAAAATTCAGCACATGCCAATCCTACATCACACGCATAGATCAGCCTTGATGGAGAATATGTGGAGCTTAGTTGGTATCTTGATTGGCCAAGAATGAAGTATACAAGGTTTGGTGACATAAAGGAGGAAGCTACACAAGGTAATGTTTCAAACTATGTCCACATTTGTGACACATTTGAAAATTCAGCATGTGTAAACAAGGCTGGCGGAATTTTTGTACTAAATGGTGACTTATTTACTTCTTTAATTAAATGGATTGATTTGATGATAAATGGAAGTATTTTGAATGTGTCTTAATAGTGCACATGCTGAAAATTTCAACATGTGGAAATATAAGTTGGCCGATTTTATGGATGTAATGAAGACAATTTGTTTTCCAACATTATGTGGGATTGATTGGATATAATTGGAAATGTTTTTATGACTAATTAGAACATGTTTTTAAGTGATATTTTCAGATTTATACAGTCATCAAATGATGACAAGTCTCATCCAATCAATGAGTGTCAAATAAGCAAAGCCAAGATGATCATCCAATGAAGTGTCGCCAAGTAAGCAAGTGAATGTCACAATGATGCAAGATATTCTTCTAAGGACTTAAAAGATAATTTCCAAGGGGAAGAAAAGCAAATAGAGGGCGGCCAGCATTTGATAAAAAGGATAGAAGAAGAGCAAATCAAATACAAGACAAGTCTTATAAACCCTAGAGTGAAAAACGCCTTCATCATCTTTTTCTTCTACACTTGTTCTTCTTCTCTCTCAAAGCCTATTGTATTCATATTCATACATATTGTATAGGATTCATATAAATCCCCATACATGCTATATTGTTGTAAAAGATTGATCAAGGTGTGATCAATATTTCATCCGCTCGGTGGTGGTGTTCGTGATCACTGTGATTCCTTGTAAGGTTGTAAAGGGTTGGAGTTGGCGTATAACCTCCATCAACCCTGTGTGGTAATGTGTTGTCTGTTATTTGTGCAAGTAATAACCGAGGAAAGTGGTCCTCGAAGACTGGAAGTTGGTTGATTTAACCGAACTAGTACAAAATTCATTGTGTTCTTTACTTTTCAGCACTTACTTTCAGTTTCCAACACAGTACATCATTTTCATCGTGATCTTAAAAATAACAAACAAATTTCAAAAATACGAAACTTTCCATAAACATATCCAAATGTTTTAAGTTTCATTTGACATAAGTTTCAACCCTTGTGGACAAGTATATGTCATCCAAACATCAAAAGTTCTGAGACTAGGTTCAGTCTGATTTTCAGGCTTGCAAGGTTGAGACTTTTAATGGATTTGACTAACTTCCCAAATAAATCTTTCAAAACGTTTCATCATATGAAGGGTTTTTCATTTAATTTTCAGATCATTTGGAGCCACGGATTAACCAGAGTAAATTTTTCAATTCAGACTACCGTTTTGGCAGATTGCGCAATCTTACAGCCAACAATTTTTAAAAGGGTTAAAGGTTGAATTTTGATCTGAAATTTTTAGGAGATACTCAAAACGTCTGAGACTAAGATCTCTCCAAATTTCAGAATTTTTGAAGACCTTTAACCTAGTTTTTCAAATGTCACAAAACAGGTCCTGAAAACAGAAACTGTTTTCAGAAGTTGGGTTTTTTTTATTAAAAGAAATTTAAAAACCAAATTTTCCTCACCCACTATTCAACCCCCCCTCTAGTGGTGCCTTGCAGGTCCTACAATGAGCTCTATTTCAACTCATTATACTCGAATGTTTTATGCTAATCTATGGGTTGAATATCACAAGCAATATGCCTTTAGTTTACCGAGTCTTGCTTGCCATTGTCACTTTTTGTGTAAATGGTAAGTCGACAAAACTCCCAAGTGACCTAGATTTTTATATTACATTCCACATAGCCATGAGGGAACAAATAAACTTTGGAGAAGTTTTCTTTGAAAATGTATTGGAAGTAGTCACCAAGAAATCCAAAGCGCTTCCGTATAGGAATCTGATTTATAGATTATTACGAAAGGCTAATGTAGTGTTGAATGAAGATTATGAAGAGTCCATTACCAATAAGGATTATTACACAAAGACAAACATTCAACAAATACATAAGTCACGGAAAGAAGCGCAAAGGCGGGGAGGTCAAAATGAACCAGAGGAAGAAGAGGCAGAAAATATACCATCCGAAGACCCTATCCCTCCCACTGAACCAGAACCTCACATTCATACTCCTACCTCTCGAGTGGACAAAGAAAAAGCTCCAATGGAGCAAGGTAGTGATTCTAAGATCCCATTCGACGCTGAGGCTGAGATTGAAGAATTTAATCGTACTCTTGGTTAATGGGGAGAGGAATTAACTAAGGAAGTGGTTCACATTGACGATCTAGAGAAGGAAAGTGTAAATCTCACGAAGAGGGTCAAGACTCTAGAGACGGAACTCAATGCTCAAAAGACAAAATATCAAAAGCTCAAGTCCAAACTCAAAGTTGCTATTTCTGGCTTGTGCTTCTTATCTGACGAAGAATGAACATCGTCGCTCCATATTTCCCTCGTAGTTATAGGGTTGGTTTTAGAAGTTTGAATTTCCTTATGTATCTCAAAACCTAGTATTTTCTTAATGATATTTTAACCCTTCAGTTTCTTGTCTCTTGATATTTTCAAAAAGGGGAAGAAGTTGGTTTAATGCTGATGTTTAACGTTGATAGTTGATGTTGCATAATTTAGCATGGCATGGTTTAAGTTGGCTTAAGTTTTGGTGTTTTGCATAAATTGGTCTTGACAGTGCTTGTTTGGCAGCATGAGTTGATGAAGCATGAGTTAATTAAGTACTTACATTGCTTGCTTGGTAAATAGTATTTGATTTTGGCATGTTGGTATAAGTAGTTTGCATGGAAAGAAGATTGAGATTGGTATATGCTTGTTTAAAATGATTGGTGTTAACATTGTTAGACATTGTTACTTTGCTATGCTAGTTGCTAACTCACATATTGAAAAGATGAAAATATGAGATTTGGTGTATGAGTTGAGGGGGAGCATTTTGATCATACTTGTTAGTTTTAAGAAGATCACATATTGAGGGGGAGTTTTTGATACGATGAGGATGCACGGACTATAGGGGAGATGTAGCTATTGAAAGTAAAAATATCTTTTGAATCATGATTTTGAAATCATCAAAAAGGGAAAGATTGTTAAGATATAAATTGTTTTGATGATGTAAAAATGTTTTTTAATAAGTTAAATTTATACTTGAGACTTGATGCAAAATGAGAAAATTACACTATGTCAAAAATGGTTGAGATTGGAAATTACTGTCCAACATCGATCTCTCAGACTGAGGACATCGATCGATCGATGTCATTTAAGTCTCTCACATCGACCGATCGATGTCAGGCAAAAAACTTTACGTCCAACATTGATCTCTCAACCAGGAGACATCGATCGATCGATGTCACTTCAGTCTCTCACTAGAGAGACTTCGATCGAACGATGTCAGGCAGAAAACTTTTTGTCCAACATCAATCTCTCAGTCCAGGAGACATTCGATCAAAGTGACACATGTATCTCCAAGGTGGACTTTGATTGATCGATGTCTAGCAGTTTCAAAAAACTGTAAAGTTTCTGGAGGACATCGATCTCTCCCCCAGTCACTTCAATCTCAATATACAACAATGAAGAACAAAGAAAGCCTTAACAAGCTTTAAGCACTTTTACAAATATAAGAGAAGTATACTACAATAAATGATGAAGCTTGATGATGGTGAAAGTGTGTATTTGCCTCATCCAAGCTTCTTCCATTTATAGATAAAGTACACCATGTTTTTGAAGCCTCCACCATGTCTTCAACTACACCAAATGTCAAGATAATGTCCAAATAGTCTTTAGCCACCCTATGGTGTGATTTGATTCTCAATAGCCAACCTAAGATTGCTTAGACAAGGATATAATAGTCAATAAAGCTTGTAGTATATTGAAGCAAAGTCTACAAGAAATTTGAGCAAGATTGGATAGAGAAAATACCATGAATCTCCCTTGGATTTTATTCCAACGTTCATAAAATTTGAATTCTTGGGGACATCGATTATGTGACATAATTAATATCCCGGAAATGGACCTTAGAAACATGCAATTGGGCTGGATTTTGGCAGGATACTAGCCCTATGTGTTTTCAAAGTTTGAGAGTTGGAAATTTTGAAAAAGGACTTACGGTTTAGTCACAATAAAATTCGTAGTAAAATTAGTCATTCAAGAATTCAGCAGGTAACCTCTTTGGGAAAAAGAATAAATGACCCCTTTAACGATATTATAATTCCGCGAAACCTTCATGGCAATTACTTAAGACATATGTGAGTGTTTTTGTAAACCACTTAACTTAGCATGGTTTTTTAAGGGGTAATTACCAAGGTCAAGTTGGCGTTACTAATCTGGAATTTTGGGCAGAATTAAGGAATCAGTCCAACTCTTGCCCCTATTTTGAGCAACCTTGAGCCTATCACGGATCAACCTCACCTTCTCTCTGGTCTGCTCAATCAACTTTGGTCCGGTGATAGCGTGCTCACCCACTTCATTCAAATAGACAGGGGACCTAGACTTTCGTCCATAAAGTTCCTCAAATAGTGCCATACCGATAGGACTATGATGACTATTGTTGTAGGAGAACTTGATCAGCTTAACCATACCATCTTAGTTTCCTCTGAAGTCCAGTGTGCAAGCTCTCAACATGTCTTCCAAATAAAGTAGCTAGAACATTGGCCATAGCATCCACGATATCTAGATCAAACTCTGCGATCTCTCTCCCCAATGGTGTCTGCCTGACGTGACTCGACTTCTGACTCAATGGGTCAGCAACCCAGTTCGCCTTTCCTGGATGATAGCTGATAGTCAATTCATAATCCTTTACCAACTCGAACCACCTCCTCTGACGCATATTCAACTCCTTCTGCGTGAACAGATACTTCAGACTCTTATGATCTATGAATACTTGGCACTTCACTCCATAAAGATAGTGACGCCAAATCTTAAGTGCGAAAACCTCTGCAGCTAGCTCCAGGCCATGAGTCCGATAATTTTGCTCATATGGCTTCAACTTTCGTGAGGCATAAGCAATAACTCTGCCATTCTGCATAAGGACACATCCTGCAATGAAAAAGTTAGACCACAGTTGTCATGCATATAAAATGAAACTTCAAATTATATACATGTATCTAGCCTGTTCTTCGATGCATCACTATAGATGACAAATCCTTCCAAACCGGAGGGCTGTGCCAATATAGGGGCTGTGGTCAACCTCCTTTACAGCTCATCAAAACTCTGCTCACAAACAGTGGTCCAATAAAATTTTGTCTTCTTCTGTGTCAATTTGCTCAGGGGCAGCGCTATCGATGAAAATCCTTCAATAAATTTCCTGTAATATCTGGCCAAACCCAGAAAACTTTGCACTTCAGTCACATTGGTCGGTCTGGGCCACTCATTAATAGCCTCAATCTTCTTGGGATCTACAGAAATTCCCTCCTCTGAAACCACGTGTCCCAAGAAAGCCACACTCTTCAGCCAAAATTTGCACTTACTAAACTTGGCATACATCTTTTTCTTCCTAAGGACCTCTAGAATCTCCCTCAAATGCTCTGCGTGCGACTCCTCATCAGGGGAATAGACCAATATATCACCAATAAAGACAACCACAAACTTATCAAGCTAATCCCTGAACACTGTGTTCATCAAGTCCATGAAGGCTGCTGGAGCATTAGCCAGACCAAATGGCATCACTAAGAACTCATAGTGGCTATATCTAATACAAAAAGCAGTCTTCGCTACATCCTCTCCTTTAATCCTCAGCCGATGAGATCCCGATCGAAGATCAATTTTAGAGAATACCTTAGCACCATGAGGAATTCCAGAGTTGCAAGATTAATTGAGAGATTTTGTGTTATTAGTTATGAATTACATTGATTAAAGGGTACCTTTAACTAATCGAAGATGTCCTCAATCTGGGATAGAGGATACTTGTTCTTAATGGTGATCTTATTGATCTCTCGGTAGTCGATGCAGAGTCTCAAACTACTGTCTTTTTTCTTCACAAACATTAATAGAGCTCCCCACGGTGAGACACTGGCTCGGATTAACTTCCAGTCCAACAACTCATGCAACTGCTCTTTGAGCTCCTTTAACTTTGATGGTGTCATTCTGTATGGTGCCTTTGAGATCGGTTTGGCTTCCGGTATAGGATTTACCTCGAACTCCACTTCTGTGTTCGGTGGTAAACCTGGCAGCTCTTCAGGCAAGACATCCTAAAAATCTCGTACCACCAGAATATCTTCGATCGATGGAGTCTCTGAATTAGAATTTTCGAGCATACCTAAGAAAACCCTCAGCTCCTTTCTCCACTGCTCGAGAAGCCTGTGCTGCGGTCATATAGATCTTGCTAGACGACTTGTTCAACTTGACATCCCCTTGGAAGATGGTTTCTTGCTGATTCTACGTGTGCATGCTGACCTACCTCTGACGGCAATCGATAGTAGCATGATATCTTGCCAAGAAATCGATGCCCACAATGACGTTGAAATTTTGAGGAGCTGTTGGAGGTGTGTCGTGAGGTTGAGGATGATCTCGAGAGGGTAGCGGTGGTTGACAGGGCTAAGAGGCCAAGGGAGGAGTTTCGTTCCGGGAGATCCAAAATAGGCTGAAGATTCCACGCCGCCAACAGACCGGGCGACCATTCAGGCCACAGCAGCAGGGACAGAGGCAGACTGTGCAACCACTGATGATTGGAGGGCCAGCCGTGACGGATGCACATCCATTGAAGGCAGCATGACCACCACCCCCACCATGTGTTCTTTGTGGACGCCCATATTCGATTCCGTGTTGGAGCACGATGAATGTTTGCTACAAATATGGCAAACCAGGGCATTTATCAGAAAGTGGGAAATGAACTCCAGAAAAACTAAAAGCGGGATTCTCATTACATTCATGGCACGAGCATTGCATTTATGGTGGGTTGTAGCATACAGGCTATAAACACCCAGGTAAGCAGCTGGTGGTGGGTAGTACCCACAGCCACATATGGTTGATTGTGACACACGGGTCATAGACACTCAGGTATAGTGGATTATAGCGCACGGGCTACAGACACCCAGGTTCAGGTGGCCGGTGGTGGGGGAACGCACAGCCACAACCTCCGGAGATCATGCATTGCACTGAAAAGGTATGAACATATTGCATGACATGAATTTTGTTGCGTGTGACACATAGAGGAAGGCATGCATCATGAAGTTTCACATTATTACTTGGAGTGACTTAGTTTCTGCAGTTATTATACCATGTCTACTCAGTATTTTGTATTATGTGAGTATGTGTGTGTATATCATTGTTGTATGCTTGTTCGTGTTGGATCGAGGCGGGTGCCTACTGGGTGATGTCACGTCACTCACCCTTACTTCTCCCCCCTCCAAGCAAGCAGAGGACGAGTACGAGCACATCTTTGTTGAGGGATAGGGCTGACATGGCCGAGTGGGCAGAGTGACAGTCGTGCATAGGAGCTAGAGAGACCATGCGGCTTTTTGCTTTATGTTTTGGGGATTCACACCGATTTCATATGTTACATTTGGTTTAGATTGTTGACTTAAGATTGTAACATGTCGGGTCTCGTCAACACAATTATTGTTACTTTATTTTCATCCGAATTATTCATGAATGGAATTTTAAATTGAGCATTTATATTTATCGTTTCCACAAAAAAGATTTCTGCATCTTTTCTGACGTGTAAAAAGTTAGTTCGATGCCTTGTAGTTCTCTTAGCAGACTACGGCGGGTGCAACGTTCCTGATGCTAGGTATCGGGAGTAGGACGCTACAGGTGGTATTAGAGCCGAAGCTTTAGATCCGCCTCGGAAACGCATGATTAATTAGATCACCTGAACGTAAGTTACGGTCTTTTGTAAAATGATGATTTTAGCCCTAATGAACAAAGTAGACTTAAGAGATGATTTTAGACTTAGGTTATGATCGAGTTATGAAAGGTATATGCCGACTGTGAGCTTTCTTTGTCGAATTACCGTTTTACCGTTTTACCAACTGATTTTTTTGCTAGAAATGGAGGACAAGGTGGAGACGATCATCAAGTTTAGGGGACCATTCCTCAGGTTCTTGCTGATACCTTGGCCACGCTGACTACATTGGTGGCCCAGCAGCAGGTACATATGGCTCACCTACAGCAGTAGCAGGAGCAACAGCAGCAGCCACTACCACCACCACACCGGGGGCTTTGGTTTTTCTATTGGGAGATGCAGAACTCCTGGATACCTATGTTCATGGGTACAACCCGGCCAGAGGAGACAAAGATGTAGCTCAAGAGCGTGTCTGAGCAGTTGAGGTTGCTGCAGGTCCCACATGGCTTGAAGGTAGATGTGGTTGTACCATTCGTAGAAAGTGATGCCGAGGAATGGTGGCAAGGAGTGGTACGCAGATTGACTCCATCGCAGACATGGACCCTGTTTAGAGAGGAGTACGAGAGGCATTATGTTCCTTACAGTGCTGTTCACATGAGAATGATAGAGTTTCGACTAATCACACATGGGCGTATGTTCGTGGATCAGTATTCCTAGAGATTTCACGCTCTGGTAGATACATGCCTTCCATTATGGATAATGAGAAGGCGAAGATGGTGAAGTTCAAAATAGACTTGAACTCTCGCATCCAGTCGTTGATCATCTGTGTTTGGCCTACAACATACAAGCACGTGATCGCCGGCGGCTTGAACACGATAAGGAATCTCAAGCCATTTTTGTAGAATATTCATGTTCTTGAAAAATCTTCGGCAATAAATGAGTGCCTGGAACCACTATCGAATAGAACATAGGATGGAACTCTGTTAATTAATATCTCACCTAGTACGTTCAAGGTTATACATACAGCACAACCACTAGACAAAAAGAATACTTAATTAAATTTTTAAAAATTGAAATTTCTTAAATTAAAGATAACTTTGACCACGTCCCCGACCTCCTCTGCCTTAGTGTCTATCATAACATGCACATGAGCATTGGTCCTCCTCTTTCTTTTCTGCTATGTCTGACCCTACTGTGAGGGGGGCGACTGTCTCTGGGTGGGACACTCTTTAGCTCATGATATTTATTTTATGGTACTTTACTTAGTGGAAAAGTGAAAAACAGTTATTTATCTTCACTTATATTTTACACAGTTTGTATAAATTTTTCCATCATTTCCTACTATTTTCCCCTAATTTTTATCTATTTTTTCCTAATTATTTTAATTATTTAAATTAATGCAATTTCATCAATTAAGTGAAAATATTTTATTTTCAGCATTTTATATTTTTTGGTATTTAATAATAATTTTCTTCAATTTATTTATATTTTTCAGGAATTTTAAACTAATTTTGAATAATTATTTATTATTTATTCATTTTAGAAATTAGTTTTTAGAAATTTTTTATTTCGATTATGGGTCGGCCTGCTGCCAAGGTCTGGTCCCCTGGCAATCCGATCCAGTCTGGCAGCCTGGCCGGTCCAATAGCCTTTCCCTTTTTTGTAAAAAAAAATCTTCGGCTCGCCCATTAATGGCCAGGCCAGCACTCTGCTAACCGGGTTATCCGGGCCAACCGGTCCTCTGACCTTGATTTTTATTATTTTTTCCTTTTTTATTAAATTCTATTTCCTTCTAACCTCGATAAAATCTTTGTTTTAACTCCGATTGGCCTCAAACCAGTTGCATTGGACTCCATATAACGTGACACGTCTTTTGGAAGTGGACATGTCAGTGCGTGTACGGACTCGCCGTCAGGGGTCGCGCGTGGGGCTTGCTTGCCATCCCTGAAACGCGCACATCAGACCTATTTTATTCGATTTCCGATGCAATCCCAACCTATTCCGGGCTAGATGAACTTATTCTAAGACCAAAATGCAATTTTAAAGCCCCTAATATTAAAATTACTACCGTTTTGAGTCCAATTTCGTACAATTTGGATTCTTTGTCAAATTAACACACACACGTCAAACAACAGTTACAAATCGTAAGCTCACACTTTTACAGTAAAAAAACATAGAGGTGACAAATTAAAAAATTAAAAACAACAAATCACATACAGTATACCATTAAAGCATGCTTGACCCGTACTGAAACGAGATGGAATCGGCAACCTACCTTGGAGAAACAACTAATTCGTGTAAAATAAAGAGAAAGGTAGAATTTTGGGGAAGAATGGGTAGCCCCTTCCTTCTTCTTCTTCTTCTTCTCCTTCTCCCTTTCCATTTCTTTCCTTTTCCCTCCTACCTTGAAACGTTTTTTTCTTTTTCTTTCTCCTATTGCAGCCGATGTTTTCTTTGGGTGGGGAAAGGTGAAGGAGTCGTTTATGATGAGAGAGGGGAGGGAGATTAGATAGGGGAGTGATTTGGGGGTTATGGATTGATGCAGCTGTTGGACGCCAATATGCTGCAGGCGGAGTCATTATGCGTGATTCCAACGGTGTCTGCGTGCGTGCCTTATCATTTCGTTTACCTCCATGCACACCGCTGATGGCTGAAATTCAGGCCACCCTATTTGGCTTGCTCTATTTTCTCCCATTATATCGGACGCTTGTCATCGAGACAGACTGCGAGCAAATGCTGCTGCGCCTACGTCAACAACAGCCTATTTTTGGAAACTATCATCTCAGGCTCTTACACATGTTGATTAATCGTCATCATTTGGAAATAATGCATATATACCGCGAGGCCAACATGCCGGCACATTATCTTGCTCAGTACGCAATGACGTCCCCGCTCACATGCTTCTTTACTAGCAATAGTCTACCACCCATAGTTTGCGCATCTGTCACTTTGGACCTCACGTCAGCAACCTTGCGTACTCACTGATTTCTATGTCTTCCATATGGATTGGCGCACTATAATATCCTCTGCCTGTACTTTTGTGAGTACAGGCAGACTTGGTATGTTTCCCTCGCACCCTCATAGCATCTCCTATCGTCTACAGCCTATTGATGCTTTCTTTATTTTCCTTCTGCATGGAACGCATTCTACTGTGTCTTGTCTGCTGATCTTCATTGCATCTGGCGATTGTGAACACTATCAAGTCTTCCACATGGATTGGCATACACTCGCATTCGCTGCCTGTGCTTTTACAAGTGCAGGCAACCTCGGTGAGATCCATGTCTTATCGTTTTCGTTTATATTTTCTAATTCTGCTTAATGCACTTTTATGTCTCGTTGCTGCATGGCCAATTACACATCTTTGCACTGTTAATGTTGCTGCTTCGCTGGTCTTCCATTTGGATTGCCTCTCGTCTGCTCCCTCTGCCTGTACTTCGGACAGTACAGGCAGCCCCGGTATACGTTACATTCACTGGGTTGACTGCATTTCCTTCGGTATTCTTTATATGTTTCACACACATCATGTTTTTATGATGCATGGACGACCTCAAACTTCTTTGTTTCTTACTCGCACGCATGGGGATGATATACGTTCTGAGGATGGCATTCGGAATCTGCTATGGCATCATCATCTACTGCTTCAAGTGTCTCACATGGGGCTTACTGTTTTTCTATTATTACATTGTAAAGCGTCTCAACACTCCAAGCATATAAATATGTACGCTTTATCCTTCGCCAAGGTTTTATCCACAAGGGTGGTTTTACTTGGCAAGGTTTTAATGCTGCATATCATATATTTCTTGGATGTTGGAACCTCTCATTTCTTTAGTATGTTATACTTTCTCCATGTAATAAGGTTTTCCTCCCATAAGTGAGGCATAATTAATATATATATATATATATATGTGTGTGTGTGTCTATGTATATAATTATATATAATAGACGAAGAGATGAAGACAGGCGATCGCAGGCGCTCTGCGGCGTGAGCCGCTGCCGCTGCCGGGAAGCTACTCGTGTATCAATTTCAACATTAAGCGAATCACAATTTTCCATCCCAAGCACTTCGTGCTGTTGTTTTACACGGAAAGTATCTGCCTTTTATCACTTCGACGATCACATGGCTGCGCCACCCTCGTTTGCCGCAGTTGTTTCCGGAGCACAGTCCTCGCAACATTGACATTTCTCCGAAGACAGTATCACGTTACAAAGGCATTCCCCTTGATATCATTTCCGGACTTGAGATTGATGCCCTAGCTGCTCCCATTCAAATACTCTTTGGTAGGTACTTTTTGGTATGGTCGCCCCCCATTGAAAGTTATCCGTGAAGTATTTGAGAAGATTGGTTTTCATCATGATTTGAGAATTACCCTAATTGATCACGCACACATTCTGTTAAACTTTCACAATGAAGCAGATTATTTAAGGTGTTTCTATAGACGTTCATGGCATATTTCGGGTTGCCATATGCGCATAACCAAATGGACAGTTGATTTTGATCCTACAGTAGACGTCCCTATCGTTCCTATTTGGGTTGCATTTCCTGGACTTCTGATTCATTTGCATCGTCGTGAAGCACTATTCGAAATTGTTCGGCCAATTGGTTCGCCCATCAAGTTGGACGTGGCCACATCCGAAGGTCTGCGACCATCTGTCGCTCGTTTTTGTTGAGGTAGATGTTTCTTAGGAACTTCCACAGAAGGTTTACTTGCAGGCAAAAATAGATATATTCTACAGCAGGTAATATATGAGGATCTCCCAATGTTTTGCACTACATGCCGTCGATTGGGACATGCACCTGGGGCATGTGCCGCCGTCTCCGCCTCATCTGTTCCACCACCACCGCCACCGCCTCCTCCTCGTCCAAAATCTCAGCGTTGGAAGCCAGTCAAGAAGAAGCTTGCTGCTGAGCCACAAATATCTGGTCCATCCTCTATGGCACCGTGCAGGATCACCCGCATGCTCCATCCACTGAGCCGGTTGATACATGAGAATGATGATGACACTACAGCGGAAATATTCTGTGATGCCGCCGACCTACCACTCCAAGATAATCAGATACAATCAGAATTTGGCCATTCATCGGACACGGAATTACCCACAGAGGGTACAACTGCGGATTTAACAACTGTGCCATATGACGTCGCTCGTCGCATACAATTAATTCCTCCATCTCCGGATGATGAGATTCTGCTTTCGTGCCTTCAGGAGACGTCGGACGAGGCTGAGTTTATACCAGTAGTCCCTCGTAGGAAATGCCGTGCCCAGAAAGATTTACCACCACTGCCGCCATCCACTATACTCACGCGCAGTGCATCACATGCAGTACAGGGAAGTGCCTCCACTCTTTCTTAATGAATACATTAGTATGGAATATCAGAGGCATGCGTGCCACTTTACCTAGGTTACGACATTTGATTACGGAACATCGTTTGCATTTATTAGCTATCATAGAACCTAAGCATACTCCTTCACATATTGATGCGTATGGTTTGCGACTTGGTTTTACCAGTTGTTATGCTTCTCAGTCTGAACGAATTTGGATTTTCTGGCGTGACTCGGAATTTCGTTTGCTAGCTACACATGATCAGGATCAAGTTGTACATTTCACCCTGATATTTCTTCCACTGCCGTTCACGTTTGTTTTTTCGATTGTGTATGCGAAGCACACATCGTCATTACGTCGTCCTCTTTGGAATTCATTATGTGACTTTGCTGGATCATCTACTTTTCCTGGTTAATTGGTGGTGATTTTAATACATTTCGGGAGCTTGAGGATCATAGGGGCCACTCACATCCTCCTCTGACTATCTTACAGGATTTTAACGACTGCATCGAGCGTTGTTCGCTTATGGCGCCGCCATATCAGGGGCCTAGGTTTACTTGGGCAGATGGCAGAGGCCTAGGTCATGTTCGTCGCAGATTAGACTGGTTATTTATTAACTCTGCTTTCCAAGATGTGTTTGAAGACATGCAATTAACGAATCTTCCATGGGTTACTTCGGACCACACTCCGCTATTATTTGTATGTCCGCTCAATACAGCAAATGGCCCTCGCTCTTTCCGTTTCTTGGACTCCTGGCTACTTCATCCAGATTTTCATTCTTATATGCAGCATGCATGGTTGTCATATCCAACTACGGGAGGTATGCATGGTTTTTATTCAAAGTTATTTTCCCTGAAACGAAACATTCAACGATGGAATAAAAAATATTTGGTAATATTTTCAACAATCTTATACATGCGGAATCACATCTTAATCATGTTAAGGCTAGTTGGGAGGCAGACCCAAATGAGGTGACACGTGAGGTATATCAGCATGCCAAAGTGGAGTACCTGCAAGCATCTACTTATGAGCTACATTTTTGGAAGCAAAAAAGCGAGGGTAAAATGGCTCAAGGAGGGCGACGCAAATACCCGATATTTTCATTCTATTGTCAAAGGCCGGAGAGCAACTCTTCGCATACAGCAAGTACGCTCCTCAAATGGAGCTCTTATCACGTCATCAGCAGATATCATGTCGGAGGCAGTTTCTTTTTATATCGGCTTATTCGCTCGAGAAGCTACACATAATCATTCATCCATCTTATCACATATACCATGTATGATAACAGAAGAGGACAATCTTATGCTCACGCATTTACCTTCGGCAGTAGAGGTTAAGGAAGCAGTATGGCAGTTAGACCCACAGAGTGCGGCAGGGCCGGATGGATTTCATGGTAAGTTTTACCGATCTTGTTGGCCAGTTATACAATCAGATGTATTCAAAGCTGTGCAGGAGTTTTTCCTTGGGGTACCACAACCATCTGTCATGGCAAGAGCTTTGATTACTTTGATTCCCAAGACTCAGTCTCCTCAAACTTTCAGTGACTTTCGCCCTATTTGTCTGACAAATTTTCTGAGTAAAGTTTGTACGCGGAGTATTGCCACGCGTTTGGGCACATTGCTACCTAAATTAATTTCTCCAGAGCAGACGGGTTTCTTGCCTGGACATGATATCTCTTCCCAAGTTCTCATGGCACGAGAGATGTTACATATGCTTGATAAATGTGGGTCCTAGTTATGTTTGAAATTGGACATGATGAAAGCTTTTGACCGTGTTAGCTGGGAGTATTTAGAATTGTTGTTGCGACAATTTGGTTTCTCCAACTTTTTTATTCGAATAATCCTCAACCACTTACGCTACTACACTATCGGTTTTGATTAATGGCCAACCTTCGGCGTCTTTCAGACCATACAGAGGTGTCAAGCAGGGTGACCCACTGTCGCCACTACTTTTCATTCTATCTTCTGAGGGTTTTAGCAGGGGTATCAAATATTTAGTTGACTCCGGAGGCCTCTAGCCTTTTCGCCTGGGCCGTGTACCATTTGCCATCACTCATTTGGCGTATGCAGATGATTTACTCATTTTTCTACGGGGTACACAATGCAACTTACGGAGATTTCATTCTTTCCTAACTTCGTATGAAACTGCATAAGGACAAAAAATAAATTTTCACAAGAGTAATATACCCTTAGCCAACATTTCCTCTCATCAATGTCGCTCTTTTGAGACAATATTAGGCATGCGGAGCATTGTTTTGCCGTTATGATATCTTGGCTCATATTTGCATAAGGGTATTAATCGCGCCAGATATTGTACGGCCCTCCTGCAGCATATTGATGCTCGAATTCAAGGCTGGCATTCCCGTCTTCTATCCGCAGCAGGTCGATTGGTGCTTTTACGCTCAGTGATTTCAGCTCTTCCGCTTCATATTCTAGCGGCTGGTGGTTTGCCCAAGTTTGTTATTAAAGTCATTGAAAGGAAGATGGCATCCTTTTATTGGGGTAATCGGCATCATTGGGTTGCTTGGTCCAACATAACTTTCCCAATTGACGAAGGCGGCTTGGGAATACGGACTCTCAGTTGCTTACAAATGGCATATCACTGTCGCATATGGTGGTCATACCATCACCAGAATACATTATGGAGTAAATACTTGTAGGTTAAATATGGCAACAGAGGAGATTATCGCCCACGCCTCCCAGACTCACCGGTTTGGAAGCTCATTTGTAGAGTCCATACTCACTGCATTGCTCAGACGAAAGGCTTAAGACCTCATCTTACATGGAAGCCCACGGCATCTGGTGAGTTTACTTTAAAATCTGCTTATGACATTTGCCGTGTTGCAAGACCCACACTGCTCTCTGCTAAATTCATTTGGTATAAACATGATTCTCCTACCATCAAATTATTTTTATGGCGCATTTTCCACATGCCATTGCCTTTTGAGGATTATATCCGCATGTATTCTACGGCTCGACCCACGCAGTGTCCACTTTGTAAACAACACTCGGCTACGGTGGACCACATTTTCATATACTGCAACACTATTCGCACAATTTGGGTTTTTTTTGCAACTGAGTTAAACGGTCCATCACCTATCTCCTTGCACCTTCGACAATACTTGCTATCTTGGTGGTATCGTTCCTCGTTTTCGTCACTCTTTGGGATTTTAAAAATCATCGTTCCGGCTATTGTTGTCTTCAATATATGGCGAACCTATGCGGCATTGGTGTATGGGGATTCGACTTCATTTTCTTCTGCTAAACTTCGGGCTTCGATACATTATAATATTGAGATGCGGGTCAAAACTATACAAGGATCAAAATTGCAGCGGGACCCAATTTACATCTGTCATGGGTTCCAAGAATTCAATCCCCACGTCTTCTGATAGTTCGCTGGCAAATGCCACCCTCTGGTCGGCTAAAGTTGAATATTGATGCGTCAGTTGGCAGTCACAACGCCTCAGGTGGGGCAATTTTGTGTAATCATCTTGGTGTTTGTGTGGCCGCAGTTTCATTTTGGCTTCCTCATTGTCCACCGTTCGCAGCAGAGATTCAGACCGCAGTATTTGGTCTGTTATATTTCCTTCCACTCTATCGCACTATTATACTAGAATCTGACAGTGCGCAATTGATTAACGACTAAGACAGCCGCAACCTATCTTTGGGAACTACCATCATTGGCTATTATGGCAATTATTGCATCAGCATGGTCTGGATTATGTTCATGTATATAGGGAGGCCAACATGGCGGCACACTACCTTGCTCAGAATGCGATGAGGTTTCCTCAAACAAGGACATATTCGCGTCACAGTCTACCATCACTCGTCCGGGGTGCCATTGCTTTGGACATCTCCTCTGCAAATTTGCGGGTTCCTTAAGATTACGGTCTTCCAAATGGATTGGCAACTTTTCGCAATCTCTGCCAGTACCTTAATTGGGCAGGCAGACCTGGTATGATCTTCATTCAATTCGTAACAGCCATTATCAATGTTTCTTATATTTGTTTCATGGACTGCCTTACGACTCCTATTTGTTTGCCATGATGACGGCAGACTTCTGAATGCTGGAACGAGGGCTATTTCGAAACAGATAAGCGAATTCCTTACATTGCAGGTCTCCCACA
The DNA here is from genome assembly GCA_036186865.1 of Eustoma russellianum. Classification (NCBI taxonomy): domain Eukaryota; kingdom Viridiplantae; phylum Streptophyta; class Magnoliopsida; order Gentianales; family Gentianaceae; genus Eustoma; species Eustoma russellianum. The sequence goes on along the minus strand of AP025058.1, from coordinate 20,371,537 downwards.
TGGATTGGCAATTCTTTGCTATATCTGCTTGTACCTTATTTGGTGCAGGCAGGTCTGGTATGATCTTCTTCCGATTTGCCTCACACATTTCGCTCTGTTTCATATATCTTCTTCACTCAGCGTTTCATTTATCTTGTGCACGGGCGGGAACATGGCTCACATTTGCTGGATTCGCCACCGATACACCACATTCCGCTGGGATAACGGACAACCATCACGCGCCCACAACTTCATGGATTAATGTTGTTTTGTTATTTTTGTACTATTTTCGGATTGTACTTTATTACCTTTCACACGGTAGAGCATATCAACACTCCATTTATATAAATATGTACGCTTTTTCCTTCGCCAAGGTTTTATCCACAAGGGTGGTTTTACTTGGCAAGGTTTTAATGCGGCATATCATATATTTTGGATGTTTGTAATCATATACTGCTACTATCGTCATACTTTCATTCACTGTAATATGGTTTTCCTCCGCCATAAGTGAGGGCTTATGCTAATAAAATTTCTTTCAAAAAAAAATATATATATATAATGTATATATTATTTACTAGTTATATTTATTTATTTATTTTTTTCTTTTATCTTTATCTTTTCTTTTTTCCCTCTTAAAATAACGGTTGTACCATCATGAGGATCATGCATGGTGTACATTAAATGCAACATGAAAAGTAACATGAAATGCCAAGTAATGTCAAATAATAAAGTAAAGCAGGTAAATCATAACATTGACTTATCGTAAACTAATCATAACATGGACAATTACGTCATGTAACTTAACATGTACTAAAATAAGGTACTGTAGCACGAATATATAAAAACAGGCAACCCTAAAAGTACATCACAGAAATAATCATTTTACAACTGTCGTGTTTTCTTTTCTTATACATCACAGAAACAATCATTACCTAACTCCGTATTATGTTAACATAATAATGTGTTGTTAGTACAGAATAAAATAAGTATATGGCCAACATAAACATGTACCAGAGATATACTTGGCTTACTAGCTTCATCAGAGGTAGCCTATTCTCGGCTCGTCTTCTATGAACACTATACCCTGATCCCTGTACAACTTGTTCTCTGCAATAGTGTATAAAAACAAGTATGATAACATGAATCGCCCAATAAGTAGACCCCTTAGATCTACCATGGGAACAATCTTGCAGAGACAGTGTTGTACCCCAACGACCATGAAACCATGGCTAATGACAATGATTCTATCAATTACATGAGTCAATTAGCACTACTTTACTTGAGTACTTTTGAATTGGACACTGAATAATTAAGTAAGGGGAATGTCGCAAGGCATTGTAATACCTTATGAAATTCGGCCAAGAGGCCTTGATCAACCATAAAACAATTATCATTCATAAGGAGGCAACCGTAAATGATCCTCCCCAAGCAAGATTAAAATCATAATTAGATGGAATAAGTAATATAATAAATTATAAAAGTATGAGATAGTATAAACATGAAAAAAATACCAAAATTCCCAAAGGCCCCAAAATTTCGGCCAAGGCATGGATGGATTCTAGAATTCTCTAGCCACTTCTATTAGTTAAAATAATTACTTAAATTCTACTACATAATTAAGACAAAGAAGTTGACATGCAAAGAATAAATAAAACAACTCATTAAAGGAGGAGAAAGTATGGTTGAGGTCATTAAAGACCCCAACCAAATCGGCCCTTAATGACTAAACCATGGAGGATTTTTAAATCCTACCATGGTTACTTTTTCCTTAAACCAAGGTTATGATAACCATGATTTGATAAAGTAACTTGGGTGAGCACCAAAGTAACCATAGTTGGAATAAAGTAACCAAGGTTATTACTAACCTAACCTTGATTAACACTCATGAAAACCCTAACCCTCATTTTTCTCCCTCCAAAATCGGCCATCCCCTACCTAAGTCCCCAACATGTTTTAATTTAAACCCTTCTAGAAACATCTACCTTCTTGTCATCTTGAGATTCTCCTCAAGATACATTCAAGAAAGAGCATAACACTTAGACAATCTCCATCTCCCTCATCAACAATTCGGCCCTTCATCTTGAAGGTTAGGAGTTCAACTTCACTTTCAAGACTCAAGAAGACATCTAGGTAAGTCTTGTCCCAAACTTCCTTAAGTAAATTCTTATGTTGGTAAACCTTGAAGCTCACATGAACTCTTGTTGTTCATACCAAAACTGTGGCCTCCATGGTTCAAATAGGTGAAAGCCATCAACTTTCTTAGGTGGTGATATCTTGAGGTGCTTGAATCTCCACTCAAGCTCATTGTGGTAAGATGTTCTAGCCTCAAATACATCTATTTTCACTATTGAATGAAGACTAACCCTTTTCCTTCCTCTCCTTCAAAACCGTGTAACCAAGGGTGTAGAAAGAGGTGGATTTCAACTCAACTCACTCCATAACCAAGCAAAGACAAGAGCTTTAGCTTGAAGAGGCAAGTATACACTAACCTCTCATGATTTACTTAAAAATTAGTGACTTGAATGGTTAGAAGTCCTTAAGGTATGATATTTAGTTGAATAGCTTAAGTTTAAGACTATATCTTAGTGATTCCCTAAGAGAATTGCTTTGCATGTGATTTATTCCTTTAAAGATGGAGTCTATCCTATATGCATTATGGAATGAGGCTGATTTAGAGTGAAATAAGGTTCACCTAAGTAAGTCTAAACAAGATTAACTCGTGGATGTAACATGAAAGGTCCTAGGAAAGCATGCATGTGAAAGATAGGAGTTTTATGAAGTTGTTTGTGAGATTAGATTAAGATGACACTTGAATGTAATTGTATGCTTGGATATGTGTTGTAAAATGTAGTTAAAGCACCACACAAGCTTCGGCCTAAAGAAGGGAATAGAAGGTGAACATGGACACTTGACTTGAATAGAGGACAAAATAGCATACTACTGGAATTAGGCAGAATGGAGTAACGTTTTAAATGACTTAAGAACTGACCTTTTAGACCTTCAATGAAGCTGATTTTTGGTACAGAGCTATCCTCATGAGTGTAGCACAAGTGAGAGTTGGAATTTCGTTAAAATCAGCTACGGACTACTTTTAAGAAATTATGCGGTAAAACTGCTCCAGTTGAAAATTCTGGAGCTAGGCAGAATTGAACACTGAATTCAACGACTTAAAAGAGGACCTTGTAGACCTTCAATAAATATGATTTTCGGCACAACGATAGCCCCATGTGTAAAGAAGAATTGAGAGTTGGAATTCTGGTAAAATAATCTATGATTAATTTTTAATAGAGTATATGGTAAAACTGGTCAGACTGGAAATTCGGGGAATTGAACAGAATAGTATCTCCTTTTGACTGGTTTGAAAAGAGACTTTGTAGATGACCAATACAGCTGATTTTATGCATGGTAATAATCCTATGAGTGTAGTGAACACGCCAACTGGAATTTTGGTGAAACAAGTTCTGGATTATTGTTAATGAATTATTTAGTAAGACCTGCTCAACAAGAAATCACTGGAACAAAGCTGGAATTAAATAACTGGTTAGTAGACTCTGAAATAGGACTTAGAAATATACAAACAGTCTAATTCTCGGTAGAATATTATTTCCACATGTCTGTGACTCGTGAGAGTTGGAATTTCTGAAAAACAAGTTACGGATTTGCCACAGTTGAGTTTTTAGTATAATCGGTCAGTTCAGTTTCAGCACCTAACCCACTTTCGGCAATTAATTAAACGAGCCTTTATGGTAATCGAAGGTAATCTAAAATTTTATGACATGTATCTAAGATTCCACCAAAACGTAGTTATGACAAAAGATTATGGTAATGGACTATTTGGTTAGCTTAACCGCCGCATGATATGAAGTATTAAGTCTGGAATGCATAACATGTTATAAGGATGGATATGATTATTTTACGTCATGACTTGCATGGCATATCATTCCATGTATCATGCATATCCATATGTCACATGATCTGATTTTATAATTTTAGCAAGCAAGTCTTCTCAAGTGAAAATGTTTTCAGTTAGTGCATGAAAAGTTTTATGGTCCCATGTTTAAAAGAAGCTTCATGATTCCTTTGCCGGCCAAGCATGCGACTAACCCGACTCTAGACCCGGGGTAATGGGTCTGTGGACATGATATGTTCTGGACCCGTTTAATCCAGGGTTAATTGGTCTGATATGTATTCTGGACCCGTTCAGATCCGGGTTAATTGATCTGATATTTGTTCTGGACCCGTTCAGATCCGGGGTTAATTGATCTGATATCTATTCTGGACCGGTTCAGATCTGGGGTTTAATTGATCTGATATCTATTCTGGACCCGTCCCAGACCCGGGGTTAATTGGTCTGTTGATATGTTCTAGACCCGTTCAGATCTGGGGTTAATTGATCTGACGCTCGGTTTTTACGACATTTTATTTTATGGGACCAAATGATGTTTTGACATGACATGAGATCATGCATTGCATTGCATAACTCACGAGCATGTGGACAAGTTGCATGTTACAGTTATGGTTAATAAGTTATTATGGTATAGAATTACTTAAATGTGCGCTTAAGCAAACGTCTAGCAAGCTCGGGATTAAAGGCCGGGTATGAATTATGATTATGCGAGGTTCTCGGGGTATTACATTCATGTTATAATTCTTTATGTATATCATGGTAGTTTATTGTATTCTTGCTGGGTGATTTTTATCACTCACACTTTATTTTTCCCCAGAACCAGATAATGCTAAGATAGAATTGGATCGAAGATGAGCCGAGGGTACCTTATCCATAAGCGAGGAGATATGAAGGGAGCTAAGCTTAAGGACGTGCTGCCAAGACGTTTTGTGTTATGACTATGTTTGAACTCTCTGGATTTCAGTTATGTTATTTTGTGGGATTGCTACTCTTGGGGGACTTAGTTATTTCGTAACGTAGTTTTAGTTTAAAAAGTTTTAATTCTGCATAAATTTTACTACCATGTTGAATGTTAGCCTGGGAGTCCATGATTTATGTTATGGATTTTGCATGTTATGCATGACGCTTTGTACTCTCCTTAGTGAAGTACGGCGGGTGCACCGTATCCGACGATGCCCGGGTGCGGGGCGCCACAGGTGGTATCAGAGCCCAGGCTCTAGATTTCGGACAGAACGTAGGATTAAGTTATGATCTTAGCAATCTAAGTGTGATTTTTAGACCTAAGTCATGATCTTAGATGAGTGATGGCCTTAGACTTGGACCACGTAGACCGGGGTTTAAGATGTAACTTAATAAAGTAATCCTGAACTATGAAAGTTAGGTCTATGACGTAAGATGTGCCCTTTCCTTCCGTATTTTAAAATTTTTGAATCATGGTCCTTGGTCAAAATAAATTGATCTTATTCGATATTCTAAATAGACGTTAAACCCATAAGTACAGATGGTGAGGACCCCGTGGCAGACCTCCGAGAGCACGACCAGCTGCTCAGGAGCCCATTCCTCCACCACAAGAACAGGTTCCGTCGCCACCTCAGCCGGACCAGGATCCTCCAGCACAGAATAATCCACCACCAGCTCCACAGGCACCTGTTCCTCCGGTCATCCCGGATATGAATGCTTTTCAGGCCTTTTGCCAAGTTGTTACTCAGATAGGACAAGGCCTAATTCATCAGAATGCTCCACCTCAGCCACATCAGCCAGTAAGGGATGCCCAGTACTGTTTTGAGAAGCTCAAGAAGGGCTAATGTACCACCGTTTGAGGGAAAACCAGACCCAGATACCGCGGAGAAGTGGCTAGATGAAGTTGAAAAATTGTTTTGAGCTAATTCAAGCCCCAGAGGAGATGAAGGCTCAGGCTATCATACCTTTCTTGATCAGTTGAGAGCTAATCAATGTTGGAAGACGAATCTGCAACCTTTGCCCAGACCGATTACTTGGGAAAGTTTTTTGCAAGAATTTCATAAGTTTCTATATCCCTCCGTCAGTCAAATTGCAAAAGAGGCATGAGTTTGAATCTCTGAGGCAAGAGTCGGGGTATGACAGTAGCTGAGTACGCAAATAAGTTCATCGCACTTGGGAGGTTCAGCCTGTTACTATGAATGATGAAGAAACAAAAATGCTGAAGTTTGAAAGAGGTCTGAATCCAAGGATTAGGACGTTGTTGGTAAATGCAAATCCTGCCAATTTTGGAGCACTTCTGGATGCGTGCTAACCGTATAGAGAGAGATATTGGACGAAGAGATGATGTGGGTCAAAAGCGAGAAAGACAAAGAACCAGAATTGAGAAGTATAGGGAAAATGGCTAAGAAGAATTTCGAGGATCCCTTTGTCAGGGACAATCTCAAGGACAGAATCAGCGCCGCAAGCAAAACCAAAATAATCAGCAGAAGAATCAGGCCCCATCTCAGCAGCCAGCAAAACCAGTATGCCTCATTGCCAGAAGAGGAACATGGGTGAGTGTAGCTGGAAGACAGGTAAATGCTTTGGATTGCGGCAAAGATGGCCACCTGATTAAGGACTGCCCAGAAAAGGGAGCGCAACCACAACAACAGTAAAGGAACCAACGACCCCGACCAAATGCAACAGTGCACGCCATGATAGATGCAGATGTTGAAGAGACTGCTGATGTAGTGATTGGTAAGATTTAAAAGTTTTATGTCTTGAGTATGTTTACTCATACATTGTAGCGCCCCGCTCCCGAACCCTGCATCGGAAACGGTGCACCCGCCGTAGTCTGCAACGAGAACTACAAAGCGTCGTTCAATTCCCTTACACGTCAGCAGTGACGTAGAAAATTTCGCAGCGGAAACGAAATAAATAAAATAAACATTCATTTTATTTCAACATTTCAAACCCACACCAGTAAGTACCATGTCTAAGTTCATTATTACATTTCAACTTAAAGAAAATAAACTGCAAAAGTAGACATCTTCTTGTTCTAACTACCCCACTGCCCGAACTCAGCTCCGTCTTCTATGTATATGTAGTCCGTACTCCTGCTCACCTGGGGAAAAATAAAGGGGTGAGTGATATAGAAATATCACCCAGTAGGTTCCCACCTCTTTCCGAACAATTTCATATATGGCAACAAATAGCACGTAGCACATGTATAGACATGAATAACTAAGTAAATAAATAAAAGCACAACCCAACAATTATGCGATGTCATGATGCATGCTTGTGTCACACGCAACGACATCTCTACATACAAATGCCTGTCTCTCTACCGTGCAATGCATGAACCTCGAGGTGATCCTACCACACGCCTCGTCAGGCCACACGCCCCGTCGGGCCACACGCCTCATAGGGCCACACGCCTCATAGGGCAACACGCCTCGTAGGGCCACACGCCTCGTAGGGCAAACACGTCTCGTAGGGCAACACACGGCTCATAGGCCAATGAAATGCTCGTGCCATGAATGCAAATGCATATCAATGCGTAATCCGGTGCATCCTTACTCATATATAAGCCCGCGCCCATACACGTGCATATAAATGTGCATGCATGCTCCCACACATTTTTCCTTTTTCCTCTTTTCTACACCTATTTCCATATTTCCACAGTTCCTTTATATCCTCTTAAATCATTACTCTCTATATTCATTTACCTATTAATAAAATTATTTATCCTTACCTTTGTTTCCCCCCTAAGTATCCCCCTAATATATTTACGAATTTATATATAAAATAGAAGTATATATTTTAAAAAAAAAACTGAATTCTGTTTTTTTCCTTATTTAACATTTCCGTAAATAATTTAAATATTCATTCTTTTCATTTTAATTATACCACCAACTCTTCTATATATTTCCTGTTTTCTTTTTAATTAAAATTAAACTTAAACCCAACCAAACTAGGAAAAAAACAAACCAAATAAATCCCCCAAAACCCAGCCCCCAGCAGCCCAGCCCGCCCCCTGCACCCTGCCACCCCACCCCCATCCCCTCCATTCCCTGCCAGCCCAGCCCGCGCCCAGCTACCCCCAGCCCAACCCCCTTTCCTTTCCCTTTTTCTTTTCGTCGGCCCTAACAATCAGGGGCCCAAATCCCCTTTCTTATTATTTTTTTTAGTTCCTTCTTCTTGGGCTAAAACTCCCCCCAGCCCATTACCGAAAATCAGCCCCTTTCTTTTCCTATTCTTATCCCTTCTTCAACTTTTAACGCCCATTTTACTTATAATTTTCTCAACAACCAAAAATAATTCCAATTCTTCTTCCAACTACAATATAAACATATCACTAAACAACCCTTTTTTTTTTCCTTCTTTACATCCGAACATCCGAAAACCAACAATTACATATAATTAACATCTTTAAGAAACAAAGGAAAACAACTAGAACATATAGGATAGCAAACTTAAATTATAACATGCCAAGATAAACAATAATTTAAACACATTACAAATAATTCATATATGAAATAAATTCAAAAGGAGAGAGCCACATACCTCTTAATTATAGACTAGAATAAGTGGTGTTGATGTGGTGGTGTATGGATGTTGTAGACTCTCTTCCCTACCTTCTTCTCTTCCCTCCCTTTTCTTCTCTTTTCTTTAGCCTCAGCACTTATCTCTTTTGCTCTCAATTTGTTTTTTTCCTTCCCTCTTTCTTGCACAATGGCCGTTTGGGCCTATATAGTTAATAGGGGAAAAATGTTTCATCCCCCCTTGCTTATTTGGATAAGGGATCATTAATGGGTGGGGGGTTTTTGAAGAGTTTTTTTTTTAATTATTTTGGTATTATCATCTACTTAATATTTTTTTTGTTACACTACCGAGTATAACAGTCTAACCACCCTTACAATAAGTTTCGACCTCGAAACTTGCGTACCTTAGGCAAATAGATGCGGACACTTCTCGCGAATTTGCTCTTCGAGTTCCCATGTCGCTTCTCTTTCGGTATGGTTGCTCCATTGAACTTTTACATATGGTATGATTCTTCGTCTTAATTCTTGATCTTTGCGGTCTACGATCTTTACTGGAGCCTCTTCATAAGTCACGTCAGGCCTAACCTTCAATGGTCTTTCGTCAGTATGTGACTCGGATCCGAACATACCTTCTTAATTGCGACAACGTGAAACACATTATGGACTAGAGCTAAAGCCGGTGGGTAAAGCCAACTTGTAAGCCAGTGTTCCAACCCTTCGAGTACCTCGTAAGGACCAATGGTAACGAGGACTCAATTTTCCTTTCACCCCGAACCGACTTACATACCTTTCATCGGCGACACCTTTAGATATACTTTGTCTCCAACCGAAAACTCCAGTAGGTCGCCTCTTCGAATCAGCCCAACTTTTGTTCCGATCTTGAGCTATTTTGAGCCGATCACGAATAACTTTGATCTTCTCTTTCGTCTGTTCAACCAATTCAGGACCAGCGATAGTTCGCTCACCGACTTCATCCCAGTATACTGTGGACCGACACTTGCGACCATATAACGCCTCAAATGGTGCCATACCAATAGCGCTGTGATGGCTATTGTTAATAGATGAATTCGATCAGTTTTTACCTACCATACTGTCCCCAGTTACCTTTGAAATCTAGGGCACAAGCCGCAACATATCTTCTAACGTCTGAATCGTCCGCTCGGACTGCCCGTCGAGTCTGCGGATGAAATGCCGTACTCAAACGCAACTCAGGTGCCCAATCTTTCCTGACATTGCCGTCCAAGTATCTAGATGTAAATCTCGAATCCCGGTCCGATACTAGACTCACTGCACTCCATGCAAGCTGATATGTTGTCGATATATAGAGTCACAAGTCTTTCTAGGTGGGCATTATTCGGCACAGGTAGAAAATGAGCTGACTTCGGCAGCCGATCTAACGATTACCCAAATCACAATCATTACCATTACGGGTTTTCGGGAGTCCGACAACAAGTGCATCGTAATATGCTCCCATTCCACTCAGGGTATCTCTAATGGCATCATTAACCCTCCAGTCTTTGGTGTTGAGGCCTTCACCTGTTGGCAAACCAGACATCTCTCGATAAATTCTGCATGTGACGCTTCATTCCACTCCACCAGTAATGTTTCTTAAGATCGTTGTACATCTTTGTCGGCTCCCGGATGGATAGATAACTTGGAATTATGAGCTTCCTTCAACATGCCTTCCGAGTTCTTCTTTATTTGGTACACATAATCTTCCTTGAAACCACAAACTACCATCATCGTGTACCTGAAATCCATCCACCTGACTAGTCAACATGCGATCACGGACCAGTTTCAGATCAGCAAATCTTTTTTTTCGCGCCTCCTTAATCTGCTCCACCAATGTAGGAGTAATAGTAAGTGTAGCCACGACACTTGCTGTCGAATCAACAATACTAAGATCGAACTCAGCCTCTCTCTCTAGTGGTGTCTGGCCTGCATGACTAGATTTACGACTCAACGCATCAGCTACTACATTTGCTTTACCCGGATGATAACTGATGGTCAAATCGTAGTCTTTCAACAATTCCAACCATCGTCGCTGCCTCATGTTCAACTCCTTCTGTGTGAACAAATATTTTAGACTTTTGTGATCCGTGAAAACCTCGCACTTTGCTCCGTAAAGATAATGTCTCCATATTTTGAGTGCAAACACTACTGCTGCCAACTCAAGATCATGAGTTGGGTAATTCTGCTCATATGCCTTTAGTTGTCGAGAGGCATATGCGATAACCTTGCCTTCTTGCATAAGTACACAACCTGTAATAAGAAAATTAGACCACAACTTGACATGTATATAATATTCAACTTGAAATCATATACATACCCAGTCCATTCCTGGACGCGTCACTGTATATGACGAACCCATCCGAACCAGAGGGCTGCGCCAATACAGGTGCTGTGGTCAGTCTTCTTCAACTCATTAAAACTTCTTTCGCACTCAGCAGTCCATTCAAATTTCGTCTTTTTCTGCGTTAATCGACTTAGCGGAACTGCTATTCTAAAAACCCTCTACGAACTTTCGGTAATAGCCAGCCAACCCCAAGAAGCTTCTGACTTCAGTCACATTGGTTGGTCGTGACCATTCGGTGATTGCCTCTATTTCTTTGGATCCACCGATATTCCTTCCTCTGATACTACATGTCCCAAAAATGTCACGCTCTTCAGCCAGAATTCGCATTTGCTGAATTTAGCGTACAATTTCTTCTGTCTCAAAGTCTCCAGTACTTCTCTCAAGTGTTCAGCATGTTTCTCCTCGTTCGGAGAGTACACCAAAATGTCATCAATGAAGACAACGACAACTTGTCCAGCTGTTCCCTGAATACAGTATTCATCAGGTCCATAAATGCCGCTGGAGCATTAGTCAAACCGAACGGCATACCAAGAATTCATAGTGACCGTACCGAGTACGAAACGCCGTCTTCTCTACATCTTCTGCCTTAACTCTCAGCTGATGATATCCGGACCGCAGATCAATCTTAGAAAATACTCGTGCGCCTTTCAGCTGATCAAACAAATCATCAATGCGGGGTAGGGGTACTTATTCTTTATCGTGATCTTATTGATCTCACGATAGTCAATGCACAGTCTTAAGCTTCCGTCCTTTTTCTTGACAAATAACACCGGCGCTCCCCATGGTGAGACACTTGGACGAATAAACTTTCGATCAAGAAGCTCTTGCAACTGATCTTTCAATTCTTTCAACTCCGCCGGAGCCATACGGTAAGGTGTTTTTGATATCGGCTCAGCTCCTGGAATGAGATTTATCTCAAACTCAACTTCACGACTTGGCGGCAAACCCGGTAACTCATCTGGAAACACATCTTTGAATTCGTTCACTACCGGAATTTGATCAATTGTCGGCACCTCTTGCTTTGAGTCCATTGCATATACCAAAAGACCTTCTGCGCCTTTCTGCAGCATCCGATGTGCCTGCACTGCGGTCAGATAGATTTTCTTCGCAACCTTCTTCAACTTAAAGTTCCCTTGAAACACCACTTCTTTTGCATCGGGACCTCTAATACTGACTTGCTTCTGCCGGCAATTTATATTTGCGTGATGCTTCGCCAGCCAGTCCATCCCAAGAATGACATCGAAATCGCTTAGCTGAATCGGAATAAGCGTAGCAGTAAACATCCGTTCCTCAATTTTCAATCGCAACCCTTATAATGGTGATGTGAAACTATCACTGTATCACCAGCAGCTTGCACTCGATACGGAATTTCTATCCATTCCGGACACTTGTTCAAGTACTTCACGAATCTCTTCGAGACAAACGAGTGACTCGCGCCACTATCGAAAAGTACGTTAGCCGGAACTTCATTAACCAATATTGATCCTATCGCAATTCAAGAGTTAACTAAATACGCAAATATTTATCACATAATGGAACATGTATAACAATTAAACAACTGAATTTTTTTTTAAATGGTACCTGTCACAACTTCGTTTGTCGCTTCCACCTCAGGATCAGTCTAATATGTACTCTGGCATTCGTCTTCGGCATTCCCTTCGGCTGACCACCCTGCGGCTGCTGTGGCACCACCTTCCACTCAGAACACTCCCTGGCATAGTGTCCAGTCTTACCACACTTGTAACACACATTCTTCTTCCTCCAGCATTCACCCGGATGGTTTCGTCCACAATAAGAACATGGCACTGGTGGTCCAACATTCCCCTGAGGCGGACCAAAGTTTCTCTGCGGCTGCTGCTGCGGTGGCCTAAACTGTGCCCCCGTCGGCTGTCGTCGGGGTACCTTCACCCAGCGTCCTGATTTCCCCGATCCAAAGTCATCTCGTGGCCTCTTGCCACGATCCTCAGCACTCACTCTTCTGAAGTCTCCTTCCACCTCACGGCATGCTTCGAGCAACTCATCAAATGTCCGGGCCCTTGCATTCACCAGCCCAGTCTGAATCTCAGATCGCAAACCAGTTCTGAACTTTAACATCTTCAGCCTCTGATCAGTCATAGTGGATGGCACGTATTGACCCAGAGCATGAAACTTCTCAACGTATTCCGCCACCGACATACTCCCCTGAGTCAGAGCCTGAAACTCCGCCATCCGCTGTAGAACCACGCTGTCAGGAACATAATATCTTCTGAATTCTTCACAGAACTGCACCCAAGTAATTGGTGCAGTCAACCGTACTTCAACACTACACCACCATACTTCAGCATCTCCAATCAGAAAAGGTACAACAACTTCCACCCTGAGATCATCAGGCACCTGCAAAAGTCGAAGGTGATCTGACATCTCCTTCAGCCATATCTCAGCATCCTCCGGCTTAGATGTACCCCTAAAAGTAGGAGCCCTAGCATTCTGCATCTCCTTATAAAAGAACCTCAGCCCAGGCTGTGGTGGGTGGAGGAACTTGCTGATTCAGTTGTTGCTGCTGATGAGCAACAATGTTAGTCAGAGTGACCAAAGCTTCAGCGATGTTGTTATTCTGATTCTGAGCCTGACCCGATCCGATATTTCCACTAGGATCCATTTCTCTCTGCAATTCACAGTTCAGTCAGTTTCATCACAAGGGTGTTGTGGTAATTTACATATTCTGGAAGAAAAACATTAATGATTTACCTAACGGTCCTCACACCCCTTATCCCGGTCATGACTTAAGTCTAAAATCATCACTTACGTCTAAGTGATCTAGTTAATCCTATGTTTCTGAGGCGGATCTGGAGCCTCGGCTCTGATACCACCTGTAGCGCCCCGCTCCCGAACCCTGCATCGAAAACGGTGCACCCGCCGTAGTCTGCAACGAGAACTACAAAGCGTCGTTCAATTCCCTTACACGTCAGCAGTGACGTAGAAAATTTCGCAGCGGAAACGAAATGTTGAAATAAAATGAATGTTTATTTTATTTATTTCGTTTCCGCTGCGAAATTTTCTACGTCACTGCTAACGTGTAAGGGAATTGAACGACGCTTTGTAGTTCTCGGTGCAGACTACGGCGGGTGCACCGTTTCCGATGCAGGGTTCGGGAGCGGGGCGCTACATACATACCTATTATTGCTTAGCAATATATGCATGGTTCAGGAACTATCCTAGTGTGTAGTATACCCGCAAATGTGTTGTTCGACAGTGGCGCTAGACACTCATTTATCTCAAGAAAGTTTGCTAAGAATATCGATCATGATCCAGTCAGATTAGATTCACCTTACAGAGTACAGCAACTGGCGACCAGGTGCTTGTTTCCCATCACATACTCAGAAATTGTGCGCTCGAGTTTAATAAGTAGTTGTTTGAGGCCAATTTGATCCCCATATCTATGAGTGATTTTGACGTGATTCTCGGAATGGATTGGCTCTCAAAGAATCATGCTCACATTGACTGCCGAAGCAGGCAAGTTATCATTAAGAACCTAGCTCGAGAAGAGATGTCATTCCAAGGAGGAGCTAAGTTAAAGAAACCATGCAAGAAAGTTTTGTTAATGCAACTCGTGCCAGCCAAGCATTAAGGAAAGGTCATGAAGGATTCTTGGTTTATGTTCTAAGTGCTGAACAAGAAAGCCCTACCCTTACACAAGTTCCAGTTGTTAATAAATACCCTGATGTATTTCCTCCTGATCTGCCTGGACTACCTCCTGATCGCGAGATTGCTTTCGAAATAAACCTTGTTCCAGGAGCTGAACCCATATCTAAAGCCCCTTATCGCATGGCACCTACAGAACTAAATGAGTTAAAGGAACAGTTACACGAACTGTTAGAAAGGAAACTTATTCACCCCAGTGTTTCACCTTGGGGTGCCCCGGTGCTATTCGTGAAAAAGAAAGATGGAAGTATGCGCCTATGCATCGATTACCGAGAGATCAACAAAATCACCATAAAGAACAAGTACCCATTGCCTCGGATTGACGACTTATTCGACCAGCTTAGGGTAAGTAACTCATAAGTTATAACTTGATTAAGATTTAAGTCTTTCGAAACCCCATCTAAAGTACCTTAATGCAGGGATCTCGAATTTTTAGCAAGATTGACCTACGATCTGGATACCTTCAATTGAAGATTAAGGCGGAAGATGTCTCTAAGACTGCTTTCAGAACCCGCTATGGACACTATGAATTCTTAGTCATGCGAAGAAGAAGGCTAGAACACTTTTGATCTTTTAATTTGCAACTTTTGTTCTTGCTCTTCTTCCTTCTTTTTAACATGTGTTGGCCGCCCCCTTGGGTCCTTCCCCTCTTGAAAATTGTCTTCTAAGTCCTTGGGAGAATGTGTGGCATCATGGTGACATGATCTTGCTTACTTGGCACCGTCTCATTGGATGATCATTTA
>AP025058.1:20310006-20348493 GCA_036186865.1 Eustoma russellianum | reverse complement strand
TTAAGAATATTCTTGACAGCTGTCCAGTGACCTTCACCAGGGTCAGCTTGATATCTACTTATTGTGCTCAATGGATATGAGACATCTGGTCTAGTACATAACATGGCATACATGATTGCTCCTATAGCAGAAGCATAAGGAATTTTATTCATTCGATCTCGCTCATCAGATGTTCGAGGACATTGATTATTGCTAAGATGAATGTCATGAGACATAGGCAGGAATCCTTTCTTGGACTCATGCATGTTGAACCTCTTCAACATTTTATCTATGTATGTACTTTGACTCAAGCCTATTATCCTTTTAGATCTATCTCTATAGATCTTGATACCAAGGATATAGGTAGCCTCACCCAAGTCTTTCATTGAGAATGAATTCCCTAACCAAGCCTTTACCTTTTGCAAGGTAGGGATATCATTCCCAATAAGCAATATGTCATCCACATATAAGACCAGAAACACTACTGCAGTCCCACTAACCATCTTGTAAACACAAGGTTCGTCTTCACTCTTGATGAAACCGATGTTCTTAACTGTTTCATCAAACGAAGATTCCAGCTTCAAGATGCTTGCTTCAATCCAGAGATGGACCTTTGAAGCTTGCAAACCTTTTTTGAATTCTCAGGATTTACAAAACCCTCAGGTTGTGTCATGTACACATCCTCGAGTAAATTTCCATTAAGGAAAGCAGTTTTGACATCCATTTGTCATATCTCATAATCATAGTACGCTGCAATGGCAAGGAGAATTCGAATAGACTTAAGCATAGCAACTGGTGAAAAGGTTTCATCATAGTCTATACCATGAGTTTGCTTGAAACCTTAACCACAAGCCTTTCTTTGTAGGTTTGTACGTTTGATCCAGCATTTCGATAGTCGTTTAAACGGTTGAAAAAATAGATTGCTTACGCAGGCAGATCGTTTGGTACTCATACGATATGTTTTAAGCCCCTTACCGCTACATGTTATTGCGGCAGGTAGAATTCCCAAGTGGTGATACATGAGATATAAAAGGAAGATGGTGTATTTTTTTCAGGAGGAAGTGACCATAAACGTCACTGGATATCATGGATGCACATTCCCACTCCACAGGAAGAAGCAGACTTGGACTTGTGTGATTTACAGATATTGTGTGCCGCATACCTTTGTCTATTGTGGTGGCCATATCATTAGCAGGATACATTGTGGAGTCGTCATAGGCGGCACAAATATGGGAATTGGGGGGACTATCGGCCGCATATAACAGATTAATCTACTTGGCGGGAGATTTGTCACTATCAACCGATCTGTATGTCTTATTGCATGGGAGAAGGGACCATCTTGGCTTGGACAGTCACCGCTGTAGGGCATTTTATGTTACGTTCTGATTTTGACATTTGTCGGGCATGTCGTCCAAAAATGCTTTCACACACTTTTATTTGCCATTGCCTGCCAACGGCCATTGGTCAACCTTTTTTTATGGTGCACGTATCATCAAGCACTACTGTTGAAAGATTTTCTCAGTTGTTTTCTAAGGATCATGCCTACACAATGCCCTTTTTATCATGTGGCTTCGGCGTCACTTGACAATATTTTCTTGACTTGCTAGTCAGTACAGCCCATCTGGGGGTGTTTTGCTGATTTATTGAAGGTCTCTTCCTATCCATAATTGTCTGTTTGGCAGTATCTTTTGTCTTGGTGGTTATCATCTCATTCCTCTACGCTTTAGGGTGTGTTGCTCGTTATACTACCTAGTGTCATAGTGTTTAATATGTGGAGAAGTTACACGATAGCAATCTACGATGATCGGTCATAGAGTGCGTTAACCATTGTGGTAGCAATCCGAGCGGATATATATGTGTGGTGCCAGAGTATGGAAGGGACAAAATCATCTCGTAACTATCCGGTTTTGTTTCAGGCAGGACTGATGTCTTTTATTCGTGGCCGACGAGTACGGGTCGTGTGATGGCTTTTACCACCTTTGGCTGTATGAAGCTCAACACAGATGCAGCTGTTGGACGTGTGATCACAGCAGGTGGAGCAATTATCAGAGACTCAGCTGGTTTATGTCGTAGAGCATTATGTTTTCTCCTGCCACATGTATTGCCTTTAGAGGTAGAGGTTTAAGCAGCACTATTAGATCTATTATATTTCTTTCCGCGTTATCCTGCGATGATTTTGGAGACTCATTGCTATGGGTTGGTACAAATGATGACACTTACTTCTGGGCCACCACGCACGTCGGTATTCTTGCGGTTGTACAATATTATTCAGTTGGGCAACGTTAACATATTATACACGCCACACAAAACTAATTACGTCACCCACGTTTTGGCACAACATGGATTGGGGGCCTCTGCATCATGTATTTTACTGCCGCTTCAATTTTGCCGCCCTTAGTTTGAGGTTTTGTTATCACTGATCGATCGATGGGGACTTTACGACGTAGCTAAAAGACATAAGTTTGTTCTACGTCACTAGTGAACTTTAGTCGTCAACATCCTTGAGTACCCTCACATACTCCATCTATTGTCGGGCAATAACTGTTACACCCCAGAAATTTTCGAACTAGTCGTTATACGTTAATTTAGAACTAAAATAGCTGTTGGATGTAACGACCTTTCAGAATTAAATTAATTGCAACAAATCGTTTATGTTTAAGTGACTTCATAATTATGTATGAATGTTGAATGTATATAAGGTATGAATAAGGTTGGACACGAAAGGAAATGTAAATAAATAAAATGCATAAATGCTCAAAAAGGGTACCGTATGATAAAGGTTTAAAAAAAGTAATAAAAGAAATAGAAATGACAGGTAATTGAAAATGGAAGGATAAAGATGAATTAAATTTAAAAAAAAAAGAAAAAGAAAAGATGGTAAGGGAGGTTAACTAACCTCCCTAATTTCGTTGGAGAGTGGGGATATAACAAGGGGTGGGGATCGGTTAAGGAATTAAACAAAAAAAAAGACATTCAAGAAAGGAAACTGAAGGGAGATAACGTGAAATAAAATAAAGAAAAAAAGTGAAGAAGCACAGCGGTAATGCGAGGGGCACCAAAGAGGAAAAGAAGAGAAGAGAGAAGAAAAAGAGAAGGAGAAAAGGGAAGCCGGGTGTCTTAATTTACTCGCTATCTCCGTATAGTCGTGTAATTTGTCTGTGATCAGGTAGGTTTCCTTTTCCCCCTCCAATTGGTACAAATTCCAGCATGCTTTAGTGATATATTATGTGTTTATTGTTTTTAATTGTTGAAATATATACTATGTTGCTTGATCTGTGAAAAGCATGAGTTTTGATTACTGCGTTTGATTACTGTGTTTGATGACTGCGTTTGATTACTGTGTCTGATGACTGTGGAATGCGTATACTGTTTTGCATGGACTGGATTTGATTTTAGGGAAAAATTTGATAATCAAAATAGTAAAACTTCCTTGGTTTTGATTTTAGGGAAAAATTTGATAATCAAAATAGTAAACTGCCTTGTTTTTGATTTTAGGGAAAAATTTGATAATCAAAATAGTATAACCTTTACGCATGCGTTTTGAGACTGTGGAATGCTGCGGTCTATGCGATACGTGCAGTTTTGAAATTAGGGATGAATTTGATATCAAAAGAATTTCTAGGATTTATTTTATTAATGTTATTTAATTGATAAAAAAATAGTATTAAATATAGGAAAAATATAAGTAAGTATCAGAAAATCATAAATAAATTCTAGAAATTATAAAATACTGAAATTAAATGATTTTCATCAAATTTCTGTGTAGCGGGCCGATTGTGCGTAGGTCTGACTCATTTACTTAATATATATATATATATATAATACAATAGAATAAAATAATCTACTGAGCCGACTGCGGGCCGGGCCGAATGGCCAACGGACCGGGCCCCAGTTGGCTGGCCCAATTAAACAAAAAAATATATATATAATAAAAAAATAATATAATTCTAAATTTCTGGAAATTCTATAATTGTTATTTAATTATTTTTAAATAGTAATAATTATAGGAAAAATGTAAATAAAATCGGAAAATTATATAGAAATTCCAGAAATTATAAATTGATGAAACTAGATTATTTTTATTAAAATTCGGTAATTGTGATAATTTATCTAATTTAGATAATTAGGAAATAAATAGAAATAAATAGGAGAAAAATAAGGAGAAATATGGAAAAAGCCGATGAATGTATACGAAAAGTGGGAAAATGGAGTTGACTCCGAACAACGCTGAATCAATACTCGATAATAAGTGAACCTAGAATTGAGTGCCGGAGGATGGTGAGGATGGGCCAGGGGCCTCAGGCGTTTGTGTTTTTGCATTCATGGCACGTGCATTGCATGATGGCGGGTCGTGACGTACGGGTCACGGGCGCTCAGGATGGTGTACGGTGGCGGGGCCACGACACTCAGGATGGTGTGCGGTGGCGCGGCCACGCACACTCAGTATGGTGACTGTGGGGTGTACGACCTGCAGCCACTCAGTAGGACCCGGGTTCATGCATTGCACGGTGGAGATATCGGCATTCTGTGTGACTTGACTTTGTTGCGTGTGACATGCATAGTAGGACATGCATCACGACGTTGCGCATTCTTTATCTGGAGTGAATTACTTTCCGCATTCTTTCATATGCTTATGTGATATCATGTTTTACGTGCTATGTGTTATATCATTTTAGTATGCTAGTCTTGTACGAGTTGGAGACAGGTGCCTACTGGGTGATTTCCCGTCACTCACCCCTACTTCCCCCCCCCCACCAGGTGAGCACGAGGAAGAGTACGATTATATCTTTGCTGAGGACGGGGCTGACACGGTAGTACGGGCAGACTGACGGTCCCACCTAGGATACGAGGAGACTTTGCGACTGTCCGTTATTAGTTCATTGGGGTTTCCATCAGACATCACCTTGCATAGTTCGATAAACTCTAGATGTTAGTATGTTGACATTATTGTCATGTTTTATTTATTATTCTATTGAGGATTTTCTTTTATTCAAGTAATTTAATGTTATGGTAATTCGTTTCCGCGAGAAAAATTTCTACATATTTTCGGACATGTAAGAAGTTGATTCGACGCCTTGTATTCTCCTTAGTGAGATACGGCGGGTGCACCATTCCCGATGTTAGGGTTTGGGAGCGGGGCGCTACAATAACATATATCTGATGGATCTGGCACACCTCAACCGTCTGGATGTGTCATACAAAGAATATCTGGGCAAAAGAGTCTCCTGCCCAACAGCCTCAAGCGTGCACCATTGACCTCAACATCCACTGCAATACCGTACTTCCAATTATTTTATAGACATAAATTGCAATGAGTTAGTTGCGAGCTTTGGATCTAGCAACGTGTTTCAGTAACAACACAACAACAACATTAACTCATTGCCTTAGAGGTTCCTGCCTACGGCGGGATATAGAGGGTCGGATGTACACAACCATACCCATATGTTAGAAACACAGAGGTTGTTTCCTGATGGCCCATAATGATACGTCAAGCTGTGTCGATCATAGTTTTGTGTGTGTGGCTAAATATGTATACATCTGTGAATAATTCTCAATGTGTTTCAGTAGAACAATTCTATAAACATAATATTATTCCTGGCAGAGTCATTTATTTGGCATTTGTATCCAAACATATGATTTTTAGCCTTGAAAACATACTTGTAAAAAATATTAAATAATTCGGTTAACTAACATGCGTTCAATTTTAATTTCAGCTCAGATTTAGATGCATTCCATCTAATCCATAAATAAATACAAATGGAGATACGACGGAGAGAGTTTCCCGGATGATGTACAGGCCAAATATAGGGAACAATATCCAAGGTCTTACATGTTATTTTTGAATGTGTTATTAAAGCATAAAAATCCATCCATCTATTCAGATTGTGAAATCTGTCTGCTAAGGTGGAGGGTTTTGTAGTTTGCGTTTGATCCAAATTCTGATTTATATAGATTGATCTGTACAAAATGAAAATTATCTTATGTTTTTTTTGGTTAAAATGTAAATATATTAACCAAAGAGATCAAAGCCTCATAAGAAATATAGACAAGTTTGTTCACCAACTTCCTGGACCGAGGAAGGAATGGGAAATGCACTCAGCAGAAGCAGCTCACTCACTCCTTGCCATATTGATCTAAGGAGAGTTAGCCTGTCAGCATATGATAGTTCAGTTGCATTGCAAAGCCCAACCTTATCCATGAGCTTACTGATAAAGGGTGTGTAATGGATATTAAGCAACCTCTATCCAGCTATAAAAACCCTAGGTACCTGAATGGCATACTGCCTTCTGTAAATCAAGTGATGGTGGGCAACCAGTCATTGTTTTCTTGCATCCCAGCATGAAAGAATTGAGATTTATCTAGACTAGCCCTGAGACCTGAAAAATCACCACATATTGTAAGAGCTTCCACCAGCTTTTTAACTGAGGTGACATTTCCTCTGGAAAACAATATTTGGTCATCAGAAAAGCAAAGATTAGTGATGTGTTGCTCAGCACACTTAGGATAGAATGGAAGGCCTTGTCATGGCGCAGCTGTCTGAGTAGCCTGGAAAGGTATTCCTTCCTAATGACAAACAGGAAGGGTGATAGTGGACCACCTATCCTAAGCCCTCTCTTGCCTTTAAAAAAACCATAGGGTGTGCCACTAATAGAGACAATATGAAGTCGAGGACACACATTCCATTACCCAAGCAATGAAGAGTAGGGAATCGCAGACCAATAAGCATATCATGAATAAAGGCCCAACTAATGGAGCTAAATGCCTTTCTTATATCCACCTTGATCATGCATTTGAGGGATGTATGCTTCTGCCCATAGTCCCATATCAATTCTTGTACTAAGAACGCATTCTCCATCATGGACCTGCACTTCAAGAAGCAAGATTAAGCATGATCCATGATTCCAAGCATGGCTGCAGCAAGCCTTACAGGTAGGATCTTGGAGATGACCTAGTATACTATATTATAGCAGGATATGCGAATGTAGTCCTCAACTTTGTTGAGCTGAGCAGTCTTAGGAATAAGTGCAATGATTGCATGATTGATTTTAAGACCCTAGTCCTGAAGAACTCCTGGACAGTAGTTATGAAGTCTTCTCCAACAATGTTCCAAGCCCTGATGAAAAAGTAAGAAGTGTAGCCATTAGGTCTAGGAGCATTGTCTTTGCCAATAGAGAAAGCACTATAATGACCACTGTGATAGTGAGAAAGCATAGGGCCACCATGTAATACTTGTGGGCTAATGCTCTGGATAGGATGATGGGTGTCCAGGAGGTCAGTAGAGAAGTGGACAAATTGCTAGCCTTCTTGCTCTACTGAGGTAGACATGATGCCATCTGACTTCTGCACACATGTAATCCCATTTCTGACTCTGTTCCTTCTGATGATGGAATAGAGGAATTTATTATTCCTGCACTGAGATGTAAGTAATGCCCCAATGGTGTTTTACAATTGAGAGGAAGTTTTCATGATCAGCCCGCATGTTCAAGAATTTGAAAGAAGCACTGACAGAAAAGGAAGATCCATCAAGCCTAATTAAGCATGCTGAGTGATCAGACAGACAGCCTGTAAGGAAGTAATGAGCCTTTGTCAGGGGTATGCTTCCAAGAAAGAGTTGTTGGTCATAACCCTGTCAGTCTGGAAGTGACAATTCCATCATCCTAGGTGTACAAGAAGCTTGAGTATGGGACCTCCATCAAACCAGACTCGACAAAGCAATTGAGCTGGTCCTTCAATTCATAGTTAGTGACTAGTCTGCCACCTACCCTTTCCTCCTCAGCAACTATGCGATTGAAATCTCCAAGCACGATCCACAGAGCTACCTGGTCATGGATGTGCTCAAAAATCAAACTCCACAGTGCTCTTCTGTCCATAGGCCTGTTATAGCCATAAACAAATGTAGCAAAGATAGTGGCACCAGAGATCTTGAGGTAACCTGATAAAGGATATCATGGACATCAAAATTAATGGCCTGCACATCCACTGTTACAAGGTTCCGAAACAGTAAAATTCTTTTGCCAACATGACAATCAAACTTATTTACGAATTCCAAGACAGTAAATTTTTGTTAAAGGAACATAAACATATTACTATTTAATTTTGTTTCTAAAGCACCTAAAATGTCAACTTTTTGTGTTGAACAAACTTGTGCAAACTATTATGCTTTAGAGACTTGATATATCCCCTAATATTCCATAAGCTAATGAGCATGAGGAAGTTAAGTAAGGGCTCTTACCCTGCCCTTGATATGAAGGGATTTGAGGCTTTCTCATAGCAAATGTGTTGGTTCTGGCTACTACCTCTGTAAACCCATCCTACTGGAGAGCTTTGATCCTGTCTACATGAAGGTCAATGTTGATGTTGGCATGCTGCTGTGCTTGATTGTCCTAACTAGGCTCAGATGACCCAGCCTACGACCCCTGCCTGGACTGTGGCAAGTTGTCTTCCATGCGCTAAATGTAGCCAGGCCAGGGGATAACAATAACTACTTCTGAATAGTTGCTAGCTACATTCCCCAAGCTGTTGAAGGGGTAGTAGCTCTACCCTGCTTTTCCTGTGCCATCTTTTTATCAGTCTTCCTTGCTTGTTTCCTGGCTAGGGGAGGAGTATGACTAGTGTGACAATTTCAGCCTCCTACCTGCTCACAGACCTCCTATGTTGTGCTTGCTGAGGTCCCTGCTTGTGACTATCTATTGAGTGGCCCAGCTGTTTGCATTCCTTACAAAACATGGGACACCTAGTGCATTAGGCTGCCTGCTAGCTACTGCAGCCACCTTGCGGCAGCCACCTTGCGCCTCTCGTATGGCTTGGTGGTTGAGCCTTCATCTTCAGAACTTCCATAGAAGGAGAAGGAAGCAATGGAATCTAGGGTGGACTCTACCTACAGATGGGTAGAGTCAGTAAGCATCCTTGCATCACAAGAGCTCTCCACCATGGTCCTTCTTTCTGTGGCAGCTTCCTCCTATAAGCACACCAGCTTCTTCCCTGCTGTGGCAGCTTCCTCATGTGAGCCGACCAGCTTCTTCCCTGCTTCTCTCTAGTCATATAGCTCATACTTGAGATATAGGCCATGTTGTTGTTCATTTTTGAAGCTTTCTTTGGCTTCAAGGCTATCTTGTCCATCTTGGACTTAGTCACGGCTAGACCAAGCCGAAGCACCCAATAAAATCCAACAAAATGTAACAAGATAGAAAATAACAAGTAAATTGTGTATGAAAGACAAGAAGAAACAGGAGTGAAATAGGTTGAATCCGTGTGTAATGGAGAAGAACAAGTGAGGAGAGAGCGGTTGTCATCCTAGATAGAATGCATAGAGTTCCTCTATCTACACCCCATCCTTTTTGTTTGTTTGGTTATCGATGTATCTTAAGTTTTTGTTTCATGGTGAATTGTCTTTTCAAATATATTGTCATAGTTGGTCAACAGCGTTATTGGTTGAATATGAATTAAGACAAAATGTCGAAAGTATTCAATACAATAGTTTGTCAAAATAGTTTTCACATCATTTATGATAGTATTTTGTTGAAAAATATGTGAAATACTTTTATAATTCAATTTTAAATGGTGATTGACCTACTATGACAATATTTTTATAAGTGATAAGGATTATATATCAACCTCAGCAAAAGCAAACTGAATTTATTCAAGTGCACAAATGTTGCACAAAGTAAATCATTTAGATTGTTGTCTTAGGGGTTTTCTTTCATCTCTTGTCTTATCATAGGTTGTTACAGGCTATGTGTCATTCTCAAGAATAGGCAAACTTTACTTGACTAAATCATTTCTGATGTTTTCTTTCTCTTACCCTTAAGATGTGTACTTCAATGGGTTAGAACAGTTTTTCAAAATTCTCTTGGTAAATATGTCAACCACGTTGATGTTCTCAACTTTTGCGAATCTGAGAATCAGATTGCATCAGTCTCAGAACTATTAACGTTTGACTAACTTACACTTATCCAACTGTGATGAAATTTGTCTCAAATGAAAGCTAGGATGCGTGGCTATGTTTCTAAAAAAATTTATGATTTTTGAAAAATGTTTGCTATTTTTTCCATGAGTATGAAAACTGTGCAGAAAACTGAAAACTGAAAGTAAAAGTGTTGAAAGTAAATAACACCGAGATTTTTATACTGGTTCGGTTAAAACAACCTACTCCAGTTTTCGAGGACACCTTCCTCGATATTTACTAATCACAAATAGCACCTGGACACAAGGGTGACTGGATTTAAACACCAACTCCACCCTTTTACAAACAAACGAACAAACACTACAACACGAACACCACCACCGAACAATGAAGGTTTGATCACACCTTGATCAACCATGTACAAAAGATGAACGTATGTGGATGGTATGAACACAACCTATATAATATATGGAATATAAGTGTGATATGCTTGAGGCTAAGAGCAAGAGAAAAGAATAAGAGAAGAAGAGAATAGTCTCGCGTGATCTTGGAAGAATATGAACTTTTGCTTAGCTTTGCTTGAATCATCTTGCCCCATTTTTATAGTTGGTTGTCCACCCCCTAGGGTTGTACTCTTCCTTAATAATTGTCTTGAATACCCTTGGAAGATTACTTTGTATAAATGGCAACACACCCTAGTTTACCTGGCACAGTACGATTGGACGAATGACTTGTCTTTGCCTAGTTGTCACTTCTTCATAGGCCATTGCTTATCCACTTTGGCACTCCATAAAATAGCTGGAAATTCCATCAAGAAATCTGAAACACGTGCTTAAAATCAAGGTGGTTAATTACCAATTAATCATGATATGATTCTCCTACAATTTTGGAAGAGAATTGGTGCAAGAATGAATGCGAAAATCAGCCAGCTTTGTCCATGTGCTGAAATTTCAGCATGTGTTGTATTGTGAAATGTTTCCTTGTGTGTCTTCTCCTCTACGATGTCGCCAATCATGTGTAGCTTATCCTCCACCAATTAAAGTTTCAAACAAGCTCCACCTAGGCTCCAAGAAGGCTGAAATAGGTGTGTATACCTCAGCTGCATGTGATTAAATTATCTTTTGAATATTTGTCACATAATGATGCACAATCTTCACACACATGGTAAATTACAATTATCCCTAAATTGATTTTACTAGAACACTCTAAAATGTCTTCAATGTGTAAAAAGTGTCTAGATACATGTTACATACACACCAAAACCGTCCCTTGTATGTAGAGGTGTAGAAAATCGAATTTTCGACTTTCGTCGATTACACGATTTTTCTCCGATTAAAATCAACTACTTAGACATGTAATATATATTATGTCACACATAATATGAATAAACTAAGGTGTATATTCAGCTCCAATGGCTGAATGAAAAACGCCATGTGCCTTTAAAAAAATGAGTTTGAATTCTCCACAAATTTAGGCCAAATTGTGGTTGATTAATGTGTATAAACATGGTATGACTTTGGGTCTGCATTTAACATGTGGAGAACGAAATTTTTGAGTATTTTTGGTGTATATAGGCTGGCCATCTTTATATGGTAAGTGTGTGACATGTCGGTGAAGTTTCTGTAGTCACCTGATACGACAATTTTTGGTTTATGACCTCGTGATATGTCGTTATAATTTTGATGGCAATATGACTTGTAATATATGATATGAGACCTGTATATACTCATAAATATGAGGTGTATATAGTGGTGCGGCATCAACGTACGTTTATAATATATATGACGTGTCAATAGAACGTCGCAATATAAGTATATAGTTTGTCATAAAAAAATATGGATATATAATATGTATATGTATGTAGCGTGTATATTGAGGTGTGGATAGGGAATTTTCCATTCCAAATTTGTTGTCAAATAGTCTCTCCAAATATGTCCCAAATATGTCTTCATTTAATGAACTGGTTAGTTCATCCCTCAAGCACTTCATTTAATGAACTAGTAAAGTTCATTAATTATGGCACTTGAAAATAGTATAAAGACAACAAATGTTTGCCATATGATGTAAGCTTTAATGCTTCATGGCTTGTTAGTACAGCAACATTATATATAAACATGTAAAGCATTTTGATGATTTGCAAAATAAGACTTATCTATGATTTCAATGTGATCGTTCCCCTACAATTATGCATAAATTTAAAATTTGAATTTCATAATATTGTTCTCTTTCCCCCTTTAAGTCATGCTTCTCTTCCCCTAAAATCATGCTTTTCTCTCCCCCTTTATTTTGTAAATCTCATCAAAAGAATAAGAATGGAAAGAAATGGATTTTATAGCATATCAACAGAAATCATGCCTAATTTTGAACATAAATTTTCAAATATGACTTGATTAAGTACTTTTGTGAATATGTCGGCTACTTGTGCTTTAGTACGGACATGTTCTATATGATATCACCACTGTTTACATGATCACAAAGAAAGTGATATCGTACCTCTTTATGTTTTGCCTTAGAATGTAAAACGGGATTCTTAGTCAAGTTAATATCACTCATACTATCACAATATATAGGGATGCAATTTACAACTATTCCAAAATCTGATAGTTGTTGTTTTAGCCATACTAGTTGTGTGCAACAAAGACTAACGTCCATGTATTCCACTTCAATGGTAGATAATGCTACACTAGCTTGCTTTTTTGAAAACCAAGATATTAATGAATTGCCGATGAATTGACATGTACCACTTGTGATTTTTCTATCTATTTTACATGCGCCATAATCTGCATCAGTATAGGCATGTAAGTTGAATTCACAGTTTTATCATACAAAATTCCTAGTGGGAGTGTGCTTAATAAACCGAAATATCATTTTACAGCATTATAGTGTGACACTTTAGGATTACTTTGAAAACAAGCACACATACAAACACTAAACATGATATCAGGTCTACTTGAAGTAAGATAAAGCAAAGAACCAATCATAGACCTATGCAAACCATTATCAAAGTCTTTTCCATTTTCATCTTTATCAAGCTTAGTGGTTACACTCATAGGGGTGGGAGATGGTTTTAAGTTTTCAAAGTTAAACTTCTTAATCATGTCATTTACGTATTTAACTTGACTTATATATATGCCTTTATTTGTTTGCTTAATTTACAAGCCAAGAAAATAATTTAACTCACCAACCATAGACATCTCAAATTCAGATTTCATGCACGTTTCAGATTCTTCTACTAGCTTATGACATGTAGATCCAAAGACAATATCATCAACATAAATTTGAATAATAAGTAAATCCGATTTTTCTTGTTTCAAGAATAAAGTACTGCCTATGGTTCCTCTTTTTTGGCAATAAAATTGAGATATTTTATTATGCCTCACTTATGGCTGAGGAAAACCATATTACAACGATCTTCAGAGAATGAAAAATGATAATATAACGAGCCTATAATTTCTGTTCTCCAATCGTATATGATATGCCGTATTAAAACCTTGTCAAGTAAAACCACCCTTGTGGATAAAACCTTGCCGAAAGAAAAAGCGTACATATTTATACGATTAGAATTATTACATAAATACAAAAGAATTGCTGATGCTGTAGGAGCTCCATTCTTAAGTTGGTGCGTCAAAACCCATCTTTGTGCATTTGAGTGATTGTGCCTCCAAGATAGTTTCCACTGTGAGGCCGTGCATGCAAAAGAGATCAAAGCAATTATCGAGAATAGTCCAATAGCAGGTATGAGCATGAAACGCTCAATATGATCAAGTAAGTTACCTGGGTTGCCCATATCCATAGATATAGGCAACTGAAAATGAGTGAAAATCGAATGGTAGTGTACGCAAATAAATTTATGCATATGAAGAGTAGTCAATGATCGTGCCCATGTTGCCCATATCTTGCGATATAGGCAACGACATTTAGTAAGAGCTATAACCATGTCCAATATAGGGAGTGGCTTCCGTCTGATAACTAGCACGAACCATTGGTGGCAGCTCTGAAGTGCTCCGAAATACCGTTAAGTGATTGTGAAATTGACCATATTGTGCCAAGAAATGAGCCAATTGATTCGCCTCGCGGGGGACATAAGATAGTGCTGAAGTAGAAGAGATTAACAATTGTCGAAAAATCAAAGCATGCGTATGGGTGCTTTGCTGAACCATTGGTAGTACCCCTTGTGCATCAACTTCAACATCAATTGAACTCCAACTACTAGCAAAGTATAAGTAACCATAATATGCAGCTTGAAATTCTGCATGCGCGTGAGTAGATAACGGAAGATGAAATGAGATTGCGCCAATGAATGTTCCGCTACTATCTCATAATATAGCTCCACCTGCTGCCGATAGTCGTCCATGGGCTGCATCAGTATTCAATTTAAACCGTCTAGATGGAGGATGCATCCAACGAACAAGCTTACAACGAAGAGGTTTTATGATAGGCGATAAACCACAATCTATTAATTGTGGACATGAAGCTGCAAATTTCATACCCATCCGAGTAGATGTCCAATCATAAATTGATCTGCGAATATTTTCTTGGACTGTTCTTTGCCTCCATTGACCCTCCCCAAAAGTGATGGAAGTATAAGCCTTCCATAGTTCCCAAACAATGATCGAAGGGGCAACTATCCGTAATATGCCTTTGAGCGTTTTGCCTTTTGTAGACATCCACCATTGCAGCAATTGTTGTTGTAGCGTACGAACTACATTGGTTGGCCCATCCAATAAACCGCTGTAGATATTCCATAATACCTTAGCTTCAGAACATTGAAGGAATATGTGATCAACGGTAACTTGTGCTTCAAGACAAAAAGGACATTGACTAAGATAGATGTAGATAAATCGTTGTAGTCTTGCAGGGAGGGGTAATGCATTGTGATATAATCTCCATAGAAAAACTTGGATGTTGGGGGGAATATGTTTGGACCATATGAATTGAAAACACATCCTGCTATAACCACCCTTGCTCACTTGCTCATAGGCGCTTCGTACTGTATATTGTTCTGTCGAAAGGTTATCCAAACAAAATAAGTGTACTCGACATATTCGTTTCCAAACTGGGGAATCTGTGATCCTTATCTCATATGAGTTACGCGTCGCATATCTTGAATGGAAAAATTTACTCCATAATGATACATTCGCTTGATATCGCCACCATAATCTACAAGAATACACTGCCCGCAAATCCTCCAATTTTCGAAGTCCTATTCCTCCTTCCAGTGTGGGCCGAAACAATTTATCACTTGATATCCAAGAAAGGTGCATCCTTCCCTCTGAACTGCCCCAAAAGAATTTAGTGATCAATCGCTGTAAGGCACTGATAACACTCTGGGTAACATGCTAGCTGCAAGAATGTGTAAAGGGATTTCTGATAAGACATGCTTGATGAGTATCAGCCGTCCTGCATAATTGATGTTGGGTGCAGCAATTGTCCCGTGGCGTAGGCCGGTGGGCGTAGGCCGTGTGGGCCAAGTCACAGTCGAATGCCGTAGGCGCTTGTGTGCTGAATGCACTATAAGGCTAGGGTATGCGCATCTCCTGTCACCAATTGGTTTTGGGAGAGATGGTAGCGCCTGAAGTCCTACAAGTGGTATGAGAGCGAGGTCACGGGTTCGATTCCCAGCAGGAGCAATTGCTGAGGGGGAGATTGTTGGGTGCAGCAATTGTCCCGTGGCATAGGCCGGTGGGCGTAGGCCGTGTGGGCCAAGTCACAGTCGAATGCCGTAGGCGCTTGTGTGCTGAATGCACTATAAGGCTAGGGTATGCGCATCTCCTGTCACCAATTGGTTTTGGGGGAGATGGTAGCGCCTGAGGTCCTACAATTGAGATATTTATTCTGCCACACATGAATTTTGGCTTGAACCGAAGCTAGTAGATTAGAGAATTGTGATGCCCTCTCCTTCCCTCTATGTAATTGCACGCCTAAATACTTGACTGGGAGAGAAGAAAATGTCATTTGTAATATTGATTCCATTCTTCGTATCTGTGAGTGCGATAAATAGGTTGCTGAAACAAAACGACTCTTTTGAAAATTTACTGCTTGACCCGATGTTAGTTGGTATGATCCCAAAAATTTTCTGAATCTCCATAAGTTCCTTAATCCATCATTTAGAAACACCAACAAATCATCTGCAAAAGCTGAATGAGTAAGACATGGTCTAGCTTGACCCGTATTGAAAGAATGTATATCTCCCCTTACTATCAATGCATTCAAACCTCTTGAAAAAGCTTCTGATGCCAATATAAATAATATTGGAGACAATGGATTGCCCTGTTCTACTCCCCTTGAAGGCTTGAAAAATTCGGAAGGTATCCCATTTATCAAGACTGATAAATATGTGCCGCTGAGATGATTGAATAAAAGCTTGATAAATTTTGCTGCAAAACCAAATCTTGCGAGTAGTCTGGATAAAAAAGTCCAATTAACTCTATCAAATGCTTTCATCATATCCAATTTAACAATAACATTTGAGCCTCTAATTTTCTTGTCTAATAAGTGGACCATCTCTCTCGCCATTACGATTTGATCTGAGATATCTCTACCTTTCACAAAACCTACCTGTTCCTGAGATATGATTCTCTCCAATATAGATTGCATTCGTGAAGCTATTATACGAGTTGCCACCTTTGATACGAAATTTGCAAGGCTTATTGGACAAAAATCTGAAAACGTTCGTGGATTGGAAACCTTTGGCAGTACCATAATTAGCGTGCTTCCCATCGCACTAGGCATAGGTATGCCAAAGAAATATTCCTGCATTGCCTTGTGCACATCTTGATTTACAATATCCCAACAAGTGCGAAAGAAATGACCATTGTACCCATCTGGTCCAGATGCACTATTTGGATCAAGTGCCCAAACTGCATCTTTGACCTCTGTGATCGTTGGCAATGCCACCAATATTTGGTTTTCTGAATCGGATATGAGTCATGGTATGTATTGCAAAATATCGCTGTCATCTGAAATGGATTCTGCTGAGAATAAAGATGTGTAGTAAGCAACCACAGCTTGTTGTATTGTGGTTGGAGTTTCGCACATACTGCCATCAGAGTTGCGTATTGATGTGATCATCTGACAAGTATGTCTATCCTTAACAATATTATGAAAATACGAAGTATTAGCATCTCCCTCGGATATCCATTTTTGTCGAGCTTTTTGTGCCCAGTATAAAAGCCGTTTGCGCTCTGCAAGTTTGTACTGCACTTGGGCTGCATGATAATTCATTCTTGTCTCTGGCGAAGGGTGTTGATCAAATTGAGTTTCACAACATTGAAGTTCTTGCTCCAAGTAATACAATGGATCAAATATATTACCAAACACATTGATATTCCATTCACTCAGATCTTTTTTCAGTTGGTGCAACTGTTATACAGCCCTCGCATTCCAACTATTGTGGGATATGAATCGCATGATGTTTTTACAAACATATGAAACTCCTTGTGCTCTGTCCACATATTCTGAAAGCGAAACATTTTTGGAACCATAAAATCAGAATGCATTGATTTTAATAATAATGGGGAGTGATCTGAAGTCATTCGTGGTAGATGTCGAACCCGCAAATTAAGAAATAAACTATTATAAGATTATGTGCATAACATGCGATCCAAACGACGTTTGACAATTCACAATCCTCTACCACTTATCCAAGTGTACATTGGTCCATCAAAAGGAAGATCGATTAAAGAGCATGATGTGACACAATCATTAAAGTCTTCCAAAGATGTCATCGACGGAGTAGAGAGACCAGCATGTTCCTCAACCGACAAATATCCCCTCCTAATAACCATGGGTCTATTTGACGATCATAATGTTGTTGCAAAGCCAACCATAACCTCCTACGATCTGTGACAGTATGCAACCCATATATTTGTGAGAACCAGAAAATAATATCCGTTCCAACTAGTTGAAATTTGAAATGTGAACATTGCTCTTCATA
This sequence comes from Eustoma russellianum, assembly GCA_036186865.1. Lineage (NCBI taxonomy): Eukaryota > Viridiplantae > Streptophyta > Magnoliopsida > Gentianales > Gentianaceae > Eustoma > Eustoma russellianum. The sequence goes on along the minus strand of AP025058.1, from coordinate 20,330,674 downwards.
GATTGCCGTTATTAATCTGAGCAAATCATTCCAAAATATCCACACTTTTTTGCGACAGATAACTTCAGCATGTGAGTAGTTGAGTTGGCGTTGTGTTCGAACAAGATTTGTATGGTGCTTCTTTGGCTCAATAATAACTAATAATTGCAGTTTATGAGATTTCACTAACTTTCGGATGCATAACAGTGAGGTAGCTATCCCCCGCACATTCCATATTAGACAATTCATTGAGATGACGAGGAAGATAAATTTGAAGAGAGAGTTAACCTATTTGATGCATGTGAATATGTCGCTAACATTTCTTGTTTCGTTCGCCTTTGTCTTGTTATGGATTGGGTCCTCTAATTCTTAAAGCAATTCATCCACAATTTTATCAGACGATTCAAGGATGTCTATGCGTCCTGTTAAAACATCTGCTGCCACATTTAATTCCTCGCGTAAAGTATATGAACCCTTAAGAATCTCAGTAGGTGCATCTCCATCAATTATATTTGTGGGCGGAATGTTTTGCGTAGTAGCATGTTGTTCATGTACCAATACTTCTGAGTCAGACACTGTGGCATCCAATATATCATCCACCTCTTCCAAAACTCTTTCCAAAGAAGTACCAACTTTAGATAAATCTTGCTGAATGGTAATTGCATCTAGTGTATCATTGGCTTTCTGATTCTCAGTTTGAAGGATTGGTTGTTCCAAAATTGTAACGTTATTTTGTTCCTCATGATTCTCCAAATCTTGTTGAATTTCTTCATCTTCAACGGTGATATTCGTTTCCACAATTTTTTTTCTTCTTTGGAGTCCAACGCTTGGACTTATCCTTCCCCTTGTTTGGAATCAAAGTAATTTCCGTTTCTTTCTCCTGGTGAATATCTGCAGTGGCTTTGAACTTTTGACTTCATGACCAAGTATACGACAAGATGAACAGAAGAGAGGAACGTTTTCATACTCCACCGTGGGATATATATCATGAACTCCTCCCTGGATATGCAGTCGAGTTGGTAAAACCTTGGATATATCAACTTCTATACATAATCGCACCACAGAAGGCCTCAAACCATTAGATGTTGCAGAATCCATTTTCAGCAGCAGTCCTATCATATGAGCTATATCCCATAAAGCTGATTTGTTTTGTAAATACAAGGGTATGCCTCTTATTGACGTCCAAATTGGAACTATTGGCTTGTCCACCTTGGGATCAAAGTCTGGTGTCCATTTAGTGACGCGCATTATATAACCATTAACAAACCATGATCGACGTAAAAAACAAGTGTGATAATCTTCTGGATGATGAAAAGTGAGAATTATATGATGATCATCGAGCAATCCTAATTTAGGAGTTGTTTTGAATCCAATGCGTTCCATACAAGTTTTAACTGTTTCATATTTGGACGTCCATGCCAAAAGGAACCAACCAATGTATATTTGAAAGGAACTGAATATCAATCCACCTCTTCCGACGTAATGGAAATAGAAGGCATACCTTTATACCGAGTAACGGGTCGAATGGGCGTGGCAGCAGAACTGTCGTACCAGGCCCTAGGTGCTTGTTTTAAACCATATAGTGCCTTCTTTAACTTATACACATGATTAAGATATTTTATATCCTCAAATCTGGGTGGTTATTTTACATAGACTTCTTCTTGTATAAAACCGTTTAAGAATGCACTTTTACTTCCATTTGATAAAGTTTAAAATTCTTTATACAAGCAATAGCAAGTAATAATCGTACAGCTTCTAAGCGTGTTATAGGTGCAAATGTTTCTTCGTAATCTATTCCCTCTTCTTGATTATAGCCTTGTGCTACAAGTCTAGCTTTGTTTCTAACGACTTTACCATCTTCATTCATTTTGTTTCTAAGGACCCACTTTGTGCCTATTATCGTTTTATCTTGTGGTCGGGGTACTAAATCTCATACATCATTTCTTGTGAATTCATTTAGTTCATCATGCATAGCGTCAATCCAAGAAGAATCATTCAAAGAATCAAACACACTCTTGGGTTCTATTTCAGATATCATAGCATGGAATTGATTTATTTCATCTTGATTTATTCTTCTACGTGGTTGTACACCTTGTGTTATGTCTCTTATGATGAAGTCGTGTGGGTGATCCCTATGCCATCTTGATTGATTCATTTCTAAGTGATCATGCATTTCTAGTGTGTCGTGTTCATCGTGTACGATATTTTCTTCTATATCATATAACACGGATTTTAGTTCAAAATCATCATGTTCTTTATTTATTTCATGTTCACCAAATTCATTAAATTTCACAAGAATAGATTCTAAAATTTGTCTAGTGATATGATCGTAACATCTACACGCTTTAGAGTTCACAGAATATCCAACAAAGGTGCATTTAATGGATTTAGACTCAAATTTATCTAGTTTATCTTTTTCTGTTTAATACATAGCATTTACAACCAAACACATGAAAATAATCAATCTTAGGCATGCGATCATTTAAAAGTTCATAAGGGGTTTGTTTATTTTCTTTCTAATCGATAAGCGGTTAACTATATAACATGCACAATTTACGACTTCCACCCACAAAAATCTAAGCAACTTATTTTCACATAGCATGGTTCTTGAAAATTCTTTTAATGTCCTTATTCTTTCTTTCTACTACTCCATTTAATTTTGGTGTTCTAGGTGGTGAAAACTCATGTTTAATACCTTTTTCTTCACAGAATGCAATCATGTCTTATTTTTGAATTCTCCGCCTCTATCGCTCCTAATATTTTTCACATTTAGACCATATTCATTTTCAAGTTTTTTTTATTAATTTAGCAATCTCAAGGGCACTATCATCTTTATTTGCAAGAAATAAAGTCCATGTATAGCAAGAAAAATCGAACGATGACACATGCATAATGTCGTCCACCAAGACTTCTAGTACGACTAGGACCAAAACAAATCAATGTGTAATAATTCTAAGACTCTAGATGTGCTAATTTCATTCTTAGACTTAAGCGATTCACATGTTTGTTTGCTTTTAATACAAGATTCACACAACTTAAAGTTGTTTAAATCAAGTTTAGGCAATCCTCGTACTAGATTCTTCCGTTGAAGTTTCTCAAGAGTTGAGATGCCAATGTGTCCTAACCATCTATGCCATAAATTCATAATTGGTTCATATGACATAAAACATTTTACTTTAGCATCTAACATGTCATCCATAGAAAGTGTAAAAATATTTCCTTCTTTTTTTTTCTTTTAACACCGTTTCTCTGTTTTTATTTACTATATTGCAATATGGATGAGCGAAGCACACATAAAAGCCATTGTCAAGAAATTTTGAGACGCTAAGCAAGTTGTAGGACAGATTACTTACCAGAAAGACTTTGGAGATTTGAAGAGTGCTCGGGTTTCCAATTGTTCCTTTTCTGATAATTCTTACTTCGTTGTTGTCCCCAAAGGTTACCGATCCACCTTTCATAACCTTCTTCAATTTTGAGAACAAGCTTGGGTCACCCGTCATGTGCCTCGAGCAACCACTATCAAGGAACCACTTGATTGATGTATCTTTTGATTTATGAGTTCCCTGAAATGTGTAACAACGATTTAGATACCCTTTATTTTGGTCCTTAAGAGTTAGTTCTTCAACCCTTTGCAAGAGTACCTTTTGGTACTCAAACTTGGGTAACCTTCCTCGGTCTTACAAAAGGTGAGAAAAGAGATGAAGAAGCAATATAATAAATGTTAGGGGCATGTCTATTTGGCCTATAGCCGAGAATATCATTATGAACATAATAAGATTTTTGTTTTTGATATGCATTTATGTTAGTGTGCATGGTACGTGATGTAGATGCATTTGTGTTGTATGAATGTCGCATATGCATCAAAGGTTTCCTTTCATATCTATACAGTACATGATTATATTTTTTATGTGATGAAAAAGAAGGAGTACAATGAGATATAATGGGTGGTGCACTAGACATCTTCTTAGGCTGTATAGGTTTCTTAAATGCATGAGGTTTTTTTGATGAAGATAGAATAAAATTTGTTGACTTATTTTATACTTTGTTATCTTCAACATACCCTAATCCGGTTTTATCACTTTCATGCTTTTGGGGGGAAATGAGACGTTCTAGTATGCTCGTACCCGTATCAAACTGTTTTATCATTCTATCTAAATCCACGTTTCTTGATTTTAAATTTGAAATCTCGGATTTCATCTCATTACTTTCGGATGTTAATGATGAAATCTCTGATTTCAATGCACTAATCGTGCAAGACGACTCTTCTTTTGAATCGTTTAATTGAGACACAAGGTTCGTGTTAGAAGATTCTAACAACTTCTTGTCTTCAATTAACCGTTTCTTTTCTTTTGCAAGAGTCTTTGTGAATTTATGTAATTCAAGATATTGACTAAATTAATCATCATAAGAGGATTCGGGATTAGAGTCGGAGTGGGAACATACCTCGTTTGATGAATTGGATGCAAAGCATACTTATGCAGTTTCTTCTTTGGTTTCATCAGTCTCTGAATTAGGTGAGTCACTCCAGGTGGAGGCCTTGAGAGCTTTTCTTGTATTCCTTTGTTTAAGTTCTGAGACGGTTCTATTTTTGGTCCAGTCCTTGTCACGGTTTTTGTTTGTCTGTTTGTCCTTGTTCGGGCAGTCATATGATAGGTGTCCAAGTTTTCCACATTCATAGCACTTTATATCTTTATCGTTATTTTTATTTTTGTTTCTCTTAGTTGAAACAACCTTAGGTTTTTTCTTTAATGACTTTCTCATAAATTTTATCAAACCTTTAGCCAATAATATTAGATCTTCGTTGTCCGATTTTGTGTCACTATCATCTAGGTGATCAAAAGAAGTAGAGACGTATTCATTTGATTTAAATGCAATAGTCTTACCATGTTTTGACGTCGATCCCGATATCCTTAGTGTGAGTTTTCTTTTTATACCTTTAATGATCCGATTAATTCCTCCATCTTTATTGATTTTGTTTCTTTACTTTCTTCGATTGCTGTGACTTTGGGATCCCATTCAGATGGGAGGCTTCTTAGTACCTTTTGTACCTTTTCCTGTGAAGAAAATACTTTTCCAATAGACTCAAGGGAGTTGTAAATGTTAGTCAAGAGTAAATCCATATCTATAACAGATTCGTTCGGTAATAACTTGAAGGATTCAAGAGTAGACATAAGCATGTTTATCGTAGACTCTTTAACTTGACTAGTACCTTCATGTTTCATTTCAAGAATTCTCCACATTTCTTGGACACTAGAGCAATTTGACACATAACTTGATTCACTTTTACTTAATCCATTTAGAAGAAGTTCCATGGTTCTAGCATTCATCATCACTAGTGTATTCTTGCTTCGGTTTTACAACTTCTAAAGTGATACCGTCAACCGTGGATAACTTAGAAGGAATATAAGGAATGTCTTATATTATGGACCATAAGTCTAAATCAATATCCATAAGGAAAAGTTTCATATGAAGTTTTCATTTTATGAAAGACTCCCCAACGAAAAGATGAGGCCTTAGGCTCGACATACCTTCTTGTTCGGTCTTGTAACTAGTGGATGCCGTCTCATACAGATCGTTGAATCTTCTTCTAGTGAATGTGCATGCGCTCTGATACCATTTGTAGGACCTGTATAGCACCACTGAAAGGGGGTTTGAGTAGTGAGTGTAGAAAAACGGTTTAAAAACTATTTAGACCAAATAACTCACTTCTGAAAATATTTTCTGTTTTCATATCATGAATTTATTTATCTAAATGACCTGGTTGTAGACCTCCAAAAATTATGAAACTTGGTAAAAAAAAGTGCTCTCAAATGTTTTTAATATGTCACAAAACGGTCAGATTAAAACTCTAAGTGCAACCCCTTGAAAACCTATTTTGGCACAGATTGTGTCAATCTGCCAGAAACTGTGCTCCGAAATGAAAATTTTATTCCTATTAATTGACAACTCTAAATTACCTGAAACTTTTGTGGTATGACCCTTAAGATGTATACTTCAATGGGTTAAAATATTTTTTCAAAATTCTCTTGTTAAGTATGTCAACAACGTTGATGTTCTCAACCTTTGCAAATCTAAGAATCAGATTGCACTAGTCTCAGAACTATTAATGTTTGACTAATTTATATTTATCCAAATGTGATGAAACTTGTCCTAAATGAAAGCTAGGACGTGTGGCTATGTTCCTGCAAAATGTTATGATTTTTTGAAAATGGATTTGGGTTGCAGGAGTCGGCGGCGGCGGCTAAAGCCGCAGTACTTCCGTGATCGCCGGAGCAGGCATATGATTTTTTACATATATATATATTCAGCCATCCTTTATAAGGTTGTTTAGTAGTTGATGATACAAACTTAGTCTTTTTATCTACTTTGTCATCTTCTTCTTTATATCCTAATCCAGTTTTATCATTTCCATATTTTTGTGATGATATCAATGTATCTAGCATGTTGGTTCCAGACTTGAATTGTTCTAACATTTTTTTTCTAAGTATAGCTTAGTAGATTTAAGTTGTACTATCTCATTTTTACAACTTTCTAACTTAGACTTCAATGTTTTTTTCATTTTTCCTATAAGAATCAATTTTAATCTCTAAAGAATCAAGAGTATTAGTAGACTCTTGTTTAAAAGATTCTAATTGATCGGAAAACTCCAAGTTGGACGTCTTCAACTTGTCGTTTTCTTCAATTAGTTTCTTCTTTTGTTTAGAGAGCCTTTTATAGTGAGCATGCATCCTTAAGAATTCTTCATACATTTCATTGAATGACATTTCATTATCAGAATCTTCATCAGATGAAGAACTTATCTTGTTTTGGATACAAAGCAGACTTGAGCTTCCTCGGTGTCAGATTCTGATTCGGACGAGTCGCTCCATGTGCTCACCTTCATTGCTCGTTTGCTTTTCCTTGGCTTGGTCTCTTTTGCCTTTGATATTTGCGTCTCCTTTTCTTGTTTGTTATTATTATTATTATTGCTGACATTTTTCTTTGTCGGACAATCATAAGAGATGTGTCCTCTTTTACCACATTCATAACACTTTAACTCTTTATTATACCATTTGTTGTTATTAGGGTTATTTTTTCTAGGTTGAGAAGAAGAAGAAGAAGAAGAAGATCGTTGTCTATTCTTATTAGGACGTTTAAAAAAACTTTCTAAGTTTTCTAGATATCAATATCAAGTCATCGTCTAATTCATTATCACTATTACAATCATCATTATTTGCATGTGATTCAGTTGATTTGAAAGCTATAGACTTACCGGATGACTTAGATGATTCGGAATTCCGTTGGTTTAGTTTTACCTCGTATACTCTAAGTGAACCGATCAATTCATCCATCTTAGTGATAGATTTTGTCTCCTCGATTGCAGTTACCTTTGGATCCCATTCAGCATGAAGGCTTCGCAACACCTTTTGAACCTTTTCATTATTTGTGAATGATTTGCTTAAAGCTTCAAGAGCATTGAAAATGTTAGTAATCCTGAAATCCATAGATGTTATGGATTCGTTTGGTAACATCTTGAAAGATTCAAGCTTAGACATAAGCATGTTTATTTTTGACTCTTTTACCCCGCTAGTACCTTCATGCTTTAATTCTAATGATTTCCACATATCGTGGGCACTTGTGCAGTTTGATACATATTCTGCTTCAGAAATTGTAAGTCTATTTAAAAGTAATTGCATAGCTTTAGCATTCATGGACATTTTCTTTTTATCTTCCGATGACCATTCACTTTTATATTTTTCAACTTCATGAGTGACTCAATAACTTGTACAATTTTCATTGGAATGTACAGACCATCTTCAACTATAGACCATAAATTGATGTCTATAGCCATTAAGAATAGCCTCATTCTTAGTTTCCAATGAACAAAAATATTACCATCGAAAATAGGAGGACGTTATGTGGACTTACCTTCCAACTCACCTTTGTGAGAAACTATTGCCATTGTAAGTACCTTTGATTTGAGACTAGCAGGCTACTTTGAAATATTGTTTCTTGGTCTTGTGTTGTTCGTACGGTGTTGAATCTTGCTTCTTTGAGTGGTGTAGACATCGCTCTGATACCAATTGATGGACCATGCACCTGCAAAAAACACCACTAGAGGGGATGAATAGTGGTTAGCGGAAATTACACTACTACCCTTGATAAAAATCCCCTTTGAAAACAGAATCTGAGACTGCCTCAGATTCAGAAACATCCTTTGAAAAATTAACAAAACCTTCCACACAACTCAAAAAATTATGAAAATTTTCAGAATTTAACTTCAATGTGTTTACAAGACTGTTAGGAAATCTGACAAGATCAATGCAAGACGCTCAGCGGAAAAAACAAAACTTGATCTCCGATTTCCTACCAAGGATCCATGTTGTTCGTTTAATTCGATGAAAGAGACTCAAAATTTTACCTCTGTAGATTCGAAATCCGCATATGAAAGAGGTGAGAAAACACGAACACCCTCTCTCGGTATCCACACGAATGCTTCTGCCCAGAGTGCTAGCTCTTGAAACGGCCCGGCTGAAGAACTCGACTTTTCTCAAAAACGATTCTAGGGTTTCGTTTTTCTGTTGATTGCTTAGTGTATGAGATACACCATGCTATATATATATATATAGATATCAAAATCCGATTCCAGATCGGATTGGTTAATGCCTATCATAATCCGCATCAAATACGGATTCCGTTAGGATTAGATAAAAACCAATCAAAATCCATATCAGATATGGATTCTATTATTATTATCCAAAGATATCTCTCTCAAAAGAGAGGGACAAATTCTATCTTGATTGTTCAATATCCTCTACATAATTTCTATCACATTCAATCACGACCTTTATTATTATCCAGTTACGGATAACGTTTGATCATGTTAAAATATAATAGTCCTTATGTTGGAAACTATGACAATCTCAAGTCTAAGGATTAAAACATGACTCTCATGAGATTTACTCATGACGCTAATCCATGTAGTAATCTCATGATGGGTCTATCCAATACACTGTTCTCTAACAAGTATCTATGAGATTGATTTGTATCATCATACACATAATCATCTCATGATTATCAAATCAATACTCATACTGATTATAAATTATTTTATCTCTATAACAATAATGAATCAGGGACATATATCAAAATTGTGTAACATACTAACCAACAATAATGATAATAAAACCTCTTTTATTAATAATAAATGTATAACATAAATATCCAAATCATGGCCTAGGGCACATACACTAACAAAGACTATGTCTAAAAAGTAGACAAAAATAAGATCGTTTGTCCCTTCAAACAAATAAAAAGATTTAGATGGTCAATCTGGACAGAATTGGACATAATGTTGCAGAAATTGAAAAACGTGTTTATCTTAATGTTGCTGAAATTGAAAAACGTGTTTCTCTTTGAATACTCAACCAAAAAGGTTGATCTTTATGTTAAAACACTCCTTAGTATGTCTAGTTTATGATTCAAAAAGGCTCTCACCTTAAACAACCCTTGGTTAAAAAAGAATTCAAGTTTTCTCAAAACTGGTCAGATTGCAGCCAGATTGGAGCAGTTATTTTGCAATGACTGAAAGACTAACTTTTCCTTGCTCAAATCAAGTGATTCTTGTTGAAAATGAAAGCTAACAGTCTGAAGTATAATTCCACCAAAAATCACTAATTTGGAAAGTGTTTAGCTATTTTTCAAAACATGAGACAATTTATGAAAACTGCAGTTAAAAACAAACAGAATGCAGAAATGTAGAAACAAGACAAGAACACCGAGAATTTATCCTGGTTCGGTCAATGTGACCTACTCCAGTCCCAAGGAACACCTTTCCTTGGATTTGACTATGGTATGAATCAACTTACAACAAGAACCAAGCTTGATCTTTGGGTTATACACCAACCCTATTCAAGACTTGGATGAACACCTTCTATGCAACACTTAGTTGCAACACCTCTACCCCTATTGATGTAGCCTTATAGAATTGGCTAATCAATCTTACAAATGAAGCTCAAGAGGCTTGTAAGACTCCAACAAATACAACAAGAACACCTTGGTCACAAAGAATGGAACAAGAATGACAAGGAGAAGATAGCTAGACAAATCAACTAATGCTTTCATGTGAGCTTCAAGTGTGTTCTTCTTCTTCACCATTGCCTCCTATTTATAGTGTGAGATGAGCCATGTAGATAAGAATGCATATGTGTCGCTATCTACATCATCAAGCTTAAGTGTCTTCACATCATTGGTTGGCCTTGTACACTTGGCAAAATGAGACAACATAATTGGTCTATCTTGGAAATCAATATGGCCGAAATTTTACACTTGGAATTGTCTTGAAAATGTGAAGATAGAATGCATATTCCTCCATTATACCCTCAACTTCTTGGCATGAACATAGGACATGTTAGGCTGACTTTTCTTGGATAAAAACAACCCAAATTCTGCTCCAACAACTAATGTAGCCGTTGGCTACAACTTTGAAATGACCAAGTTGGCAACTTTTGCCAACTAGCTCCTTTTTGGTTGGTCCACTTGTCACCAAGTCTTAAAATGAATAACATATCACATCCACCTGAATATGAACGTTTTTTAACATATATAAAAGTATATCAACTCAGATATTTGAAGAAGAAATCACCAAATAATAATTGACAAGATTATGTCAACATGTAACACCAAAATTCCCATTATTTCTTCTTGTATGTTGTGATCATTTTCAAACCTTGAACACCTTTATATTCTCTGAAATATCATGATAAATATACTTCAATAACATATAGAAGAAGGTCTTCAAGAAAGAAATAGAATGTGACATCACCACCCGTCACATATTCCGCTATAGTCAATAATATCATCATGTGAGAGAAATAATATAAAACCACCATATAATCTTTAAAATAATCATAGCTCAACTCCAGAATGAATATAAGAATATACTCGAGATTCCTTGAGTGAAAATACCAAAAATACCCTCAGGGGTGAAATGATCAAAATGCCTCTGGTGAGAGAAACTCCATAAATGACCCCGATGGTCAGAAATGAATATAATAGTACCTTTGTCATGATAAATATGACAAGAATAAGTCCCTGAAATATTTCTACCATATCATGTTCCTACAAAACTCAAAATACCAATGTTGCCCTTTTTGGTAAGTTTTAGAAACTTCCAAGGCACATTAGTCACAAGACATTTATATTTATCAAAATCACATAATAATCACATAATGAATATATATAAAACATGTACAAATGGAAACGACCACTTTATCACATTTTAGAAAAATATTTCTAAAAACCCTAGACATCGATCGATCGAAGTGCCTCAGCTTCAGAGATCGATGTCTCACAGTAAGTTTCAGAGTTTTTCTCTAACCTACATCGATCAATCGAAGTGAGGGTTTGATGTATACATCGATCGATCGATGTGTCTCAGGTTTAGAGATCGATGTCTCACAGTAAGGTCTTGAATTTTCACTGCCTTACATAGATCGATCGATGTGAGGGATCGAAGTACATCGATCGATCGAAGTGCAACAACCTGAGAGATCGATGTCAACTTTTTAAACTTTTTCAACTTTTAATCACATATAACACCATGTGTGACATTTTTATGCATTCACCACATAAAATCATGACTTTGAAAATTATCCAAACATATTTCTCAACAGAAACCACCTCAGCTGTAGCATGGTAGTGGCTCCGGATGCGTGTTTTTGGAGTTGTGCGACTTTACTTCCAAGGGCTTATTTGCTATAGGAAAAAGTTCAGTATGTGTAGCGCCCCGGCCCGATACAGTCATCGGAACCAGTGCACCCGCCGTAGCCTACTATGAGAACTACGAAGCGTCAAGCAGATCAAGCGTACATCCTTCATAATGTAAGATAAAAACCAGCGGAAACGTTATAAAATTTCAACCTTCATCGTCGATAATACAACCAGAAACTGCAGCGGAAATAAAAGGTGTTTGTTCATCTAGCCAACATAAGTTTTAGAACAACATAATAACAATGAGTTTCCAAACTTAAAGAAAGTAGTCCAGCATCTATCTATCCCCATGTCCATCATCCCATTGAGCCCACTCGCCGACGTCTTCGATAAATATCAACTCATATCCAGGCTCCCCTGAAAAGGAATAGAGTGACTGTTCTTAGCGAAATTATCGCCAGCAAGTAACCCGTCTATACACCCTACGGAATCACACACGTCGAGTCACCAGTGTATAGAACATTGCCCAAAAATAAGGTGCTCGGGTTAGCAAATAACATTTTAATAAGAATTCCTCAAACAGATAAAGCACATATATGTACACAGATACGAGAACCAACATGTATTAAAGCAACGTATCACATAAGCAAGTCATAGAATAACCACGTATCTTGCATGTCAAGTCTTATGCTTCGTGTATCATGATGCATGTACATTCTTTAAAATCACACACAACACCCATGCATATGTCTTCTTTCATAAACATGTCATGCATGTCATTTCACAAAACATTTCATCACTTTACATATCATATTCTTCGCGTAGCAGAACTTTATACCCTGTGGGTGATCAGTCCACAGCAAACATAACTTTATACCCCGTGCTGAAAGGTCCACGGCCCCATGACATATAACTTTATACCCCGTGCTGAAAGGTCCACGGCCCCATTACATATATCATATATCCGTGCTGAAAGGTCCACGGCCCCATTACATATATCATATATCCGTGCTGAAAGGTCCACGGCCCCATTACATATATCATATATCCGTGCTAAAAGGTCCACGGCCCCATAAAATAACTTTATTTTCCGTGCTGATAGGTCCACGGCCCCATAAAATAACTTAATTTTCCGTGCTGATAGGTCCACGGCCCCATAAAATACTTTATACCCTGCTGTTGATTCACAGATCACACTTTTATACCCTGCTTTCGCAGGCGTGACTTTTATACCCTGCGATCAACCAGCAGCCATCTTGTCTTTCGAAAACTTCAAACTTTTCTTGTAAACACATGTTCTTTCGCAAAGCAATTTTCAAATTGTAGCGCCCCGGCCCGATACCGTCATCGGAACCAGTGCACCCGCCGTAGCCTACTATGAGAACTACGAAGCGTCAAGCAGATCAAATGTACATCCTTCATAATGTAAGATAAAAACCAGCGGAAACGTCATAAAATTTAAACCTTCATCGTCATTAAAACATCCATAAAATGCAGCGGAATTAAAAGATGTTTGTTCCTCTTGCCAACATAAGTTTTAGATCAACATAACAACAAATGAGTTTTCCAAACTGAAATAAAGTAGTCCAGCATCTATCTATTCCCATGTCCATCATCCCATTGAGCCCACTCGCCGTCGTCTTCAACAAATATCAACTCATATTCAGGCTCACCTGAAAAGAAGCAGAGTAATTGTTCTTAGCGAAATTATCGCTAGCAAGTAACCCGTCTATACACCTTACGGAATCACACACGTCGAGTCACCAGTGTATAAAACATTGCCCAAAAATAAGGTGCTCGGGTTAGCAAATAGCATCTTAATAAGAATTCCTCAAAGCAGATAAAGCACATATATGTGCACAGATATGAGAACCATCATGTATTAAAACAACGTATCACATAGCAAGTCATAAACTAGTCACGTTTCTTGCATGTCAATTCTTATGCTCCGTGTATCATGATGCATGTACTTCTTTAAAATCACACACAACACCCATGCATATGTCTTCTTTCATAAACATGTCATGCATGTCATTTCACATAACATTTCATCACTTTACATATCATATTCTTCGCGTAGCAGAACTTTATACCCTGTGGGTGATCAGTCCACAGCAAACATTACTTTATACCCCGTGCTGAAAGGTCCACGGCCCCATAACATATAACTTTATACCCCGTGCTGAAAGGTCCACGGCCCCATTACATATATCATATATCCGTGCTGATAGGTCCACGGCCCCATTACATACATCATATATCCGTGCTGAAAGGTCCACGGCCCCATAAAATAACTTGTTTTCCGTGCTGATAGGTCCACGGCCCCATAAAATACTTTATACCCTACTGTTGATTCACAGATCACGCTTTTATACCCTGCCTCCGCAGGCGTGACTTTTATACCCTGTGATCAACCAGCAGCCATTTTGTCTTTCGAAAACTTTAACTTTTCTTGTAAATACTTCTTTCGCAAAGCAAATCTCAAATCAAATGCAAGTGCCCATGTCATGATGCAGGATGCACATGTAACTTCATAACAAACATGTAACACACACACATACACCGTACATATCAAGTGTGTAGTCTTGCACCTCAAACAATCCATGTTCGTATCTTTCCAAGCCCATTCGTCTTACCAAATCACTCGGAATTCAATCTTATTCTTACATGATCAACTTACCATCTATACCTCAATTACACCTCAATTACCTTTGCGTTTTATGTTCAAAAGAAGTGTGTAAGGTTACTACACATACATAGGGCACCTAAAGGGTCAAAAAGACTTCCAGTAGAGTTGGAACGCTACATGAAGCGCCTATAGTGACTTAAAGCGCCTATACTAGGCGTTCGAAGTGTTCGGGGATGTTCCGTAGACATTGAACGCCTACATGAAGCGCCTAATGTACATAGAGCGCTTTATGTAGGTGTTCGAAGTGTTCGGGGATGATTCAGGACACATTGAACGCTACATTAGGCGCCTAATGTGACATAGAGCGCCTAATGTAGGTGTTCGAAGTGTTCTGACGGTTCTAAATTGCAGTTTTTCTGTACGGGAAAGCTTCAGGACACATTGAACGCTACATTAGGCGCCTAATGTGACTTGAAGCGCCTAATGTAGGCGTTCGAAGTGTTCTGACGATGCCAAACTGCAGTTTTTCTGCAGTAACTTCCTCTCCAACACCCTCCTTCTTCAACCCTTTCATTTTCAACACTTAAAGATCCATCTTAACATCTAGATTCATCTTACTTAACACACATCTAAACATGAATTGATGCCTAGCCATGCCTAACAATATCCACTCTAGCCTTCAATCATTCACAACCTTCAAGATCTCATCAACTTTCCCAACACAACAAGACTACAGCAATGTCATCACTCATCTCTCAATTTCCTGCACTTACTCTCAACATCTAAGTGTAGACAATCAACATAAGAGTAGAGCAAGACAATAAGCACATCAAAATATACACTTTTATGGGCATGCCTGACAACAACAAAGCACCACACAACTATTTTCAGAACTATGGCCCAAAGAACAAGACTTTACACAATTAGCAACAAGACTTACATATAACAAAGCATTTAAGATAGACAAGACAAGAATACTAATGTGTGATTCATGTTTTCTCTTTGTAAGAACATAGGGCCTAAAGTATCAAAATTTGCGTAAAGCGTATAGAAAGATTACTTGCCTTGGAATCTAGATAAGCTTACGGATTTACTACAGAATTTCTGTAAGAGTTGAACCTAGGTTGCTCGTTCTTCCTCCCTTTCCTTCTTCTTCTCTCCTTCTTCTTTCCTCTTTCTTTTCTCTCTCTTTTCTCAGAATTTTCCTTCTCCCTTTGCTGTCAAAACCGCCCCTCATGCTGAGAATGGGGAAGTTATACTAGATTTTGTAACTCCCCTAACTCCTAGTAGGGACTATTTTGATAATTTACTATGATTTCTTTTAATTCTACTTTTAACCCCTTTCTTTTGTTCTTCTATGTTTTGTGTAACTAAGTCACATTACCTACATAATTAATTAAGTTTCATTTAAGGTTGACCTAAGTATTGAAAGTTGCGCTTAAAAATCACGGGGTGTAACATTCCACCCCCCTTACAAAAAGTTTCGTCCCCGAAACTTACGTACCATAGTCAAAGAGCTGAGGATACTTCTCCCGCATTTGTTCTTCGAGCTCCCAAGTGGCTTCACGTTCCGTGTGATTGCTTTGCTGAACCTTTACATAAGGGATCACTCGCTTCCTCAACACTTGATCCTTTCGGTCCACAACTTTCACGGGTACTTCCTCATATGTAACATCGTCCTTGAGTTCCAAAGGTTGAGCTTCAAGTACATGACTTGGATCCGCCACGTACTTTCTTAATTGTGACACGTGGAAAACATTGTGTACTTGCGCCAACACCGGAGGTAATGCCAACTTATATGCCAAGTCCCCTACCTTCTCAAGTATTTCATAGGGACCAATGAATCGAGGGCTTAGCTTGCCTTTTACTCCAAATCTCATGACGCCCTTCGTAGGTGACACCTTCAAATAAACTTTCTCTCCCACGTCAAAATCCAATGGTCGTCGTTTGGAATCTGCCCAACTCTTGCTACGGTCCTGGGCCGTCTTGAGTCTTTTCCGAATGACCTTCACCTTCTCTAACGTTTTCTCTAATAGCTCAGGTCCAGTAATGGTCCTCACGCCCACTTCGTCCCAATAAATCGGAGACCTACATTTCCTTCCATACAAAGCCTCAAAAGGAGCCATATCAATTGCGCTGTGGTAACTATTGTTATAAGAAAACTCCATCAGCTTTACCATTCCGTCCCAACTCCCTTTGAAATCCAGCACGCAAGCTCTTAGCATATCTTCCAAGGTTTGAATTGTCCGCTCGGACTGTCCATCAGTTTGGGGATGATACGCCGTACTCAACCTTAATTCCGTACCCATGGCTTCTTGGAATGCTGTCCAAAACTTAGATGTGAACCGTGAATCTCGGTCGGATACTATACTTAAGGGACACCATGTAAGCTCACAATGTTCTCCATATACACATTCACTAGCTTGTCGAGAGGTGTTTCACTTGAAACGGGTAAGAAATGGGCAGACTTTGTTAAACGATCCACGATAACCCAAATCATGTCACATCCACTTCTTGTCTTTGGTAAACCAGCTACAAAATCCATTGTGACATGTTCCCATTTCCATTCGGGAATCTCCAACGGCATCAACAATCCACCGGGCCAGTTGGTGTTCCGCCTTGACTTGTTGACACACCAAACACCTCTCTATGAATTCCGCAATATGTCTTTTCATCCCAGACCACCAATAGTAACGCTTGAGATCTCTATACATCTTGGTGCTACCGGGGTGTATTGATAACCTCGAATTATGAGCTTCTTGCAAAACTTCTTTCCTAAGTTCGTCAACATCCGGGACGCATAACCTTTCCCTAAACCATAAGCTCCCATCCTCTTTGGTCCGAAATCCTTCAACTTGACTGTGTTTCACCCTTTCCATTATCTCACTTAAAGCCTTATCTTTCTTCTGAGCCTCCTTTATCCTATCAATCAAACTCGGTGTGATGGTCAATGCTGTCAGGACGTTCACCGTGGATTCCACCAAATCCAAACCAAATTCCTCCATCTCTCTTTCCAATGGTGATTGTCGTGCATGGCTGGACTTTCTACTTAAGGCGTCGGCTACCTTGTTAGCCTTTCCCGGGTGATAATGAATGGTTAGGTCATAGTCTTTTAGCAACTCCAACCACCTCCACTGCCTCATATTCAATTCCTTCTGAGAGAACAAATATTTTAGACTCTTATGATCCGTGAATACCGCGCACTTCTCTCCATACAAATAATGCCGCCAGATCTTCAAGGCGAACACAACCGCGGCAAGTTCAAGATCATGTGTGGGATAGTTTTGCTCATAAGGCTTTAGCTGTCTTGAGGCATATGCGATGACTCGTTCGTTTTGCATTAAAACACAACCTACAAACAAAGTGTTAGTCTAAACTTAATGGGTATACAAGATCATAACCTTATACTATAATTTACGTACCTAACCCATTCTTTGACGCATCACTATAAATCACAAATCCATCCGTTCCAGAGGGTTGAGCCAATACTGGAGCTGTCGTTAGTCTCTTCTTAAGCTCCGTGAAACTTTGCTCGCATTCCGCCGTCCACTCAAACTTGGACTTCTTTTGAGTAAGGCGACTAAGAGGTACGGCAATTCTCGAGAATCCCTCAACAAATTTTCTGTAATAACCTGCTAGACCCAAGAAACTTCGCACTTCGGTGACATTGGTAGGTCTAGGCCATTCAGTTATGGCTTCCACCTTCTTCGGGTCAACAGCAATCCCCTCTTCTGATATCACATGACCCAAGAAAGCCACACTTCTTAACCAAAACTCACACTTGCTAAACTTTGCATAAAGTTGTTTCTGCCTCAAAATGCCTAGTACGGTTCTCAAATGCTCAGTGTGAGTTTGCTCGTCAGGAGAGTACACAAGAATATCATCTATGAATACCACTACAAACTTATCCAACTGTTCTCGAAAGACGGTATTCATAAGATCCATAAAAGCCGCAGGGGCATTTGTCAATCCAAATGGCATCACTAAAAATTCATAGTGGCCATACCTTGTGCGGAAAGCTGTCTTTGCGATGTCCTCGGCCTTCACTCGCAACTGATGATACCCTGATCGGAGATCAATTTTAGAGAAAATCTTGGCGCCCTTGAGTTGATCAAACAAATCCTCAATTCGTGGAAGGGGATACTTATTCTTGATGGTAACTTTATTCAACTCTCTATAATCGATACAAAGCCTCATGCTACCATCTTTCTTCTTTACAAACAAAACAGGCGCTCCCCATGGCGATACACTAGGGCGGATGAACTTCTTGTCCAATAACTCCTGCAGTTGCTCCTTCAACTCTCTCAGTTCTGCCGGAGCCATTCTATAAGGAGCTTTAGAAATAGGTTCTGTCCCTGGAATCAAGTTGATCTCGAACTCAACTTCCCTCGGGGGTGGTACTCCTGGTAAATCTTCCGGAAACACATCAAGGAATTCATTGACCACTGGAATTTGCTCAATAGACGGTACCTCCTGAGTAACATCCATGGCATACACTAGAAATCCCTCAGCACCTTTCCTTAATGCCTTGCGCGCTTGTGCAACCGACACGTACACCTTTTTGGGTACCTTCTTTCGTTCCGCATCTCCTTGAAATATTACCTCCTCCATCCTAGCATTCTTGATTGTCACTTGCTTCAACCGACAATCAATATTAGCGTGATTCTTGGCTAACCAGTCCATTCCTAATATGACGTCAAAGTCATACATCTGAATAGGGATCAGTGTGGCAGGGAATGTTTGTCCTTCAAACTCCAATTCACAATCCCGGTACCGATGATACGAAACCATAATTTGATCTCCGGCCGCTTGAACACGATACGGAGTTTCTAACCACTCAGGCAGACTACTCAGGTGTTTAGTGAATCTCTTTGCTACGAAGGAGTGGCTTGCGCCGCTATCAAAGAGCACGTTGGCAGGTACCTTATTTACTAAAATCGCACCTAAAGCCATATCAAGTTATACACGGAAAATTAAGCACATAATACTCAATTCATTAAATATTTAAACTTAGTTTAAATGGTACCTGCTACTACGTCGGTAGCCTCCTGCACATCCGTATCCGTCATGAGATGTACACGGGCATTTGCTCTAGGCTTCGCTCTCGGCTGCTGAGCCGCCTCTCCAGGATTATTTTTCTTCATCTCCGGGCAGTCCCTAATCATGTGACCCACTTGACCGCATCGGAAACATGCTCCAGCCACTTTCCTACACTCTCCAACGTGGTTCCTGTTGCAATGTGGACAAACTCCTACAGCCTGCTGAGCTACTTGATTCTGGGGTGGCAGTCTCTGAAAATTTCCAACTGGGCCTCTCTTCGGAATCTTGACCCAACGTCCGGGTCTTCCACCAACTCTCACATCCTCCCTTGGCCTCTTGCCTCTATCAGACCCTCCAACACTAGCTGCTCTTGCCGCTACTCTACGGAAATCGCTCTCAACCCGAAAACATGCATCTAGCATATCCTCATAAGTTTTCATTCCCGCATTCACTATCGCCGATTGTATCCTCGAGTCCAAACCCCTCTCAAACTTCGTCATCTTAAGACGATTATCAGACATGATCGCAGGGGCAAACTTACCCAAAGCATGGAAACGATCTGCATACTCCGACACCGTCATCCTTCCTTGCTCCAATCTGTCAAATGCTCTTATCTTGTCCAATATTGCAGTCTCCGGTACGTAGTACTTCAGGAAAACATCACAAAACTGTGTCCAAGAGATTGGTGGGGTCATTCTCAACACCATTCCTTCCCACCATTCGCCAGCCTTGCCACTTAGAAGGGGTGTGGCCACCTCAACCTTTATCTCGTTGGGTACTTGCACCAGCTGAAAACATTTCTCCACCTCAGCCAACCAGTGCTGAGCCTCTTCAGGATCCGTACATCCCCCAAACTCCGGCACCCTCATCTTTCTCATCTCCCCATAAAAGAACCGGATGTTATGTTGTGGCGGTGGAGGAGGCGGAGGCTGATGCTGCTGCACATACCCTTGTGCAATCACCGTCAGTGCATCAGTGAGCACCTGGGGTAAAACAACTTGTGGTGGCTGGTTCTCCTGTCCGTTGCCAGAGTTGCCTGTGTTATCTCTTCTTGGAGGCATATTTCTCTGAAAAGTCAACATTGCATTAGCATTCAGTAAGTACAAGAGGTTACCGAAAGCTTGAACGCGTACGAAGGGGGTAAGGTATGTAATCCAACTATTAATACGAAATTAGAGGATAAACGCGCTCGCACACACCCAACCCATATCATACTTAACCACTAAGAAAAATCAATACTTATATCTAAGGATCAAACTTAAGGGAGGATCATAACTTAGGTGTCTAAAGATCATGAACCTAAGTTTCCGAGTTAGATCTGAAGCCTAG
>AP025058.1:20222050-20309996 GCA_036186865.1 Eustoma russellianum | reverse complement strand
TGAAAAAGTCAACATTGCATTAGCATTCAGTAAGTACAAGAGGTTACCGAAAGCTTGAACGCGTACGAAGGGGGTAAGGTATGTAATCCAACTATTAATACGAAATTAGAGGATAAACGCGCTCGCACACACCCAACCCATATCATACTTAACCACTAAGAAAAATCAATACTTATATCTAAGGATCAAACTTAAGGGAGGATCATAACTTAGGTGTCTAAAGATCATGAACCTAAGTTTCCGAGTTAGATCTGAAGCCTAGTCTCTGATACCACCTGTAGCGCCCCGGCCCGATACCGTCATCGGAACCAGTGCACCCGCCGTAGCCTACTATGAGAACTACGAAGCGTCAAGCAGATCAAATGTACATCCTTCATAATGTAAGATAAAAACCAGCGGAAACGTCATAAAATTTAAACCTTCATCGTCATTAAAACATCCATAAAATGCAGCGGAATTAAAAGATGTTTGTTCCTCTTGCCAACATAAGTTTTAGATCAACATAACAACAAATGAGTTTTCCAAACTGAAATAAAGTAGTCCAGCATCTATCTATTCCCATGTCCATCATCCCATTGAGCCCACTCGCCGTCGTCTTCAACAAATATCAACTCATATTCAGGCTCACCTGAAAAGAAGCAGAGTAATTGTTCTTAGCGAAATTATCGCTAGCAAGTAACCCGTCTATACACCTTACAGGAATCACACACGTCGAGTCACCAGTGTATAAAACATTGCCCAAAAATAAGGTGCTCGGGTTAGCAAATAGCATCTTAATAAGAATTCCTCAAAGCAGATAAAGCACATATATGTACACAGATATGAGAACCATCATGTATTAAAACAACGTATCACATAGCAAGTCATAAACTAGTCACGTTTCTTGCATGTCAATTCTTATGCTCCGTGTATCATGATGCATGTACTTCTTTAAAATCACACACAACACCCATGCATATGTCTTCTTTCATAAACATGTCATGCATGTCATTTCACAAAACATTTCATCACTTTACATATCATATTCTTCGCGTAGCAGAACTTTATACCCTGTGGGTGATCAGTCCACAGCAAACATTACTTTATACCCCGTGCTGAAAGGTCCACGGCCCCATAACATATAACTTTATACCCCGTGCTGAAAGGTCCACGGCCCCATTACATATATCATATATCCGTGCTGATAGGTCCACGGCCCCATTACATACATCATATATCCGTGCTGAAAGGTCCACGGCCCCATAAAATAACTTGTTTTCCGTGCTGATAGGTCCACGGCCCCATATTTTATACCCTACTGTTGATTCACAGATCACGCTTTTATACCCTGCCTCCGCAGGCATGACTTTTATACCCTGTGATCAACCAGCAGCCATTTTGTCTTTCGAAAACTTTAACTTTTCTTGTAAATACTTCTTTCGCAAAGCAAATCTCAAATCAAATGCAAGTGCCCATGTCATGATGCAGGATGCACATGTAACTTCATAACAAACATGTAACACACACACATACACCGTACATATCAAGTGTGTAGTCTTGCACCTCAAACAATCCATGTTCGTATCTTTCCAAGCCCATTCGTCTTACCAAATCACTCGGAATTCAATCTTATTCTTACATGATCAACTTACCATTTATACCTCAATTACACCTCAATTACCTTTGCGTTTTATGTTCAAAAGAAGTGTGTAAGGTTACTACACATACATAGGGCACCTAAAGGGTCAAAAAGACTTCCAGTAGAGTTGGAACGCTACATGAAGCGCCTATAGTGACTTAAAGCGCCTATACTAGGCGTTCGAAGTGTTCGGGGATGTTCCGTAGACATTGAACGCCTACATGAAGCGCCTAATGTACATAGAGCGCTTTATGTAGGTGTTCGAAGTGTTCGGGGATGATTCAGGACACATTGAACGCTACATTAGGCGCCTAATGTGACATAGAGCGCCTAATGTAGGTGTTCGAAGTGTTCTGACGGTTCTAAATTGCAGTTTTTCTGTACGGGAAAGCTTCAGGACACATTGAACGCTACATTAGGCGCCTAATGTGACTTGAAGCGCCTAATGTAGGCGTTCGAAGTGTTCTGACGATGCCAAACTGCAGTTTTTCTGCAGTAACTTCCTCTCCAACACCCTCCTTCTTCAACCCTTTCATTTTCAACACTTAAAGATCCATCTTAACATCTAGATTCATCTTACTTAACACACATCTAAACATGAATTGATGCCTAGCCATGCCTAACAATATCCACTCTAGCCTTCAATCATTCACAACCTTCAAGATCTCATCAACTTTCCCAACACAACAAGACTACAGCAATGTCATCACTCATCTCTCAATTTCCTGCACTTACTCTCAACATCTAAGTGTAGACAATCAACATAAGAGTAGAGCAAGACAATAAGCACATCAAAATATACACTTTTATGGGCATGCCTGACAACAACAAAGCACCACACAACTATTTTCAGAACTATGGCCCAAAGAACAAGACTTTACACAATTAGCAACAAGACTTACATATAACAAAGCATTTAAGATAGACAAGACAAGAATACTAATGTGTGATTCATGTTTTCTCTTTGCAAGAACATAGGGCCTAAAGTATCAAAATTTGCGTAAAGCGTATAGAAAGATTACTTGCCTTGGAATCTAGATAAGCTTACGGATTTACTGCAGAATTTTTGTAAGAGTTGAACCTAGGTTGCTCGTTCTTCCTCCCTTTCCTTCTTCTTCTCTCCTTCTTCTTTCCTCTTTCTTTTCTCTCTCTTTTCTCAGAATTTTCCTTCTCCCTTTGCTGTCAAAACCGCCCCTCATGCTGAGAATGGGGGAAGTTATACTAGATTTTGTAACTCCCCTAACTCCTAGTAGGGACTATTTTGATAATTTACTATGATTTCTTTTAATTCTACTTTTAACCCCTTTCTTTTGTTCTTCTATGTTTTGTGTAACTAAGTCACATTACCTACATAATTAATTAAGTTTCATTTAAGGTTGACCTAAGTATTGAAAGTTGCGCTTAAAAATCACGGGGTGTAACACAAATCAAATGCAAGTGCCCATGTCATGATGCAGATTGCTCATGTAACATCATATCAAACGTATAAACATGCACACACACTTTACATATCAAGTACAAAGTCATGAACCCCTATCACATTCTACTCATATCATTTCATGTCCCTTCGTATTACGAAATCATCTCGAGTTCACACTTAACCTTGCTCGTTCATACTTCCTCAAACACACCCTTTTCGTACCATTTTGTGCTCTTTCATATTGCTAACTCACTTTGGATTCATACTTAACTTTACTCATTCACACTTAATGTTTACTACTCAAATACACCTCATTCATACCACTTCATGCCCTTTCATATCACGAACCCTCTTCGATTTCATACTTAATCCTACTCATTCACACTTAATGTTTACAACTCTAGCACACTTCCAAACACTTTGTAATTCATGAACAATGGAAGATAATAAAGGTATCCCACACACTCATCTTACATATCAAGTATACGGTCTTGCACCTCAAACACTCCCTGTTTGTATCTTCCCAAGTCCGTTCGTCTCACTAATTCACTTGGGATTCAATCTTATTCTTACTTAGTCAATCTTACCATCTATTCCTCAATTACACCTCAAATACCCTTGCATTTTATGTTCGAAGGAAGTGTATAAGGTTACTACACATACATAGGGCGCCTAAAGGGTCAAAAAGACTTCCAGTACAGTTGGAACGCTACATGAAGCGCCTATAGTGACTTAAAGCGCCTATACTAGGCGTTCGAAGTGTTCGGGGATGTTCCGTAGACATTGAACGCCTACATGAAGCGCCTAATGTGACATAGAGCGCTTCATATAGGTGTTCGAAGTGTTCGGGGATGATTCAGGACACATTGAACGCTACATTAGGTGCCTAATGTGACATAGAGCGCCTAATGTTGGTGTTCGAAGTGTTCTGACGGTTATAAATTGCAGTTTTTCTGTACGGGAAAGCTTCAGAACACATTGAACGCTACATTAGGCGCCTAATGTGACATAGAGCGCCTAATGTAGGCGTTCGAAGTGTTCTGACGATGCCAAACTGCAGTTTTTCTGCAGTAACTTCCTCTCCAACACCCTCCTTCATCAACCCTTTCATTTTCAACACTTAAAGATCCATCTTAACATCTAGTTTCATCTTACTTAACACACATCTAAACATGAATTGATGCCTAGCCATGCCTAACAATATCCCCTCTAGCCTTCAATCATTCACAACCTTCAAAAGATTTCATCAACTTTCCCAACAAAACAAGACTACAGCAATGTCATCACTCATCTCTCAATTTCCTGCACTTACTCTCAACGTCTAAGTGTAGACAATCAACATAAGAGTAGAGCAAGACAATAAGCACGTCAAAATATACACTTTTATGGGCATGCTTGACAACAACGAAGCACCACACAACTATTTTCATAAATATGGCCCAAAGAACAAGACTTTACACAATTAGCAACAAGACTTACGTATAACAAAGCATTTAAGATAGACAAGACAAGAATACTAATGTGTGATTCATGTTTTCTCTTTGTAAGAACATAGGGCCTTAAGTATCAAAATTTACGTAAAGCGTATAGAAAGATTACTTGCCTTGATTTCTAGTTAGTCTTACGGATTTACTGCAGAACCTTGATAAGAATTGAACCTAGAATGGCCTTTTTCCTTCTTTTTCTTCTTCTCTTCTTCTTCTTCCTTTCCTTTTCCTCTTCTCTCTCTTTTCCTGCGGTTTTCCCTCTCCTCTTTGGTGTGGAAACCGTCCCCTTATGCTGAGATGGGGAGTTATACTAAAATTCTATAACTCCCCCTATCTCCTAGTAGGGACTTTTTAGGTAATTTCTATTAATTACCTTTAATTCTATTTTGAACCCTTCTTTCTTATTCTTCTATATTTAAATAACTAAATACCACAATCTACATCATTAATTAAATTGAATTCAAGGTTGACCTAGAGTGTTGAAAGTCGTGCTTAAAAGTCACGGGGTGTAACATTCCTCCCCCCTTACAAAAAGTTTCGTCTTCGAAACTTACGTACCTTAGTCGAAGAGCTGAGGATACTTCTCCCGCATTTGTTCTTCGAGCTCCCAAGTGGCTTCACGTTCCGTGTGATTGCTCCATTGGACCTTTACATAAGGAATCACCCGCTTCCTCAACACTTTATCCTTTCGGTCCACAATTTTCACGGGTACCTCCTCATATGTAACATCTTCCTTGAGTTCCAAAGGTTGAGCTTCAAGTACATGACTTGGATCCGCCACGTACTTTCTTAATTGTGACACGTGGAACACATTGTGAACTTGCACCAACGCCGGAGGTAATGCCAACCTATATGCCAAAGATCCTACCTTCTCAAGTATTTCATAAGGACCAATAAAACGAGGGCTTAACTTGCCTTTTACTCCAAACCTCATGACACCCTTGGTAGGTGATACCTTCACATAAACTTTTTCACCCACATCAAAATCCAATGGTCGTCGTTTGGAATCTGCCCAACTCCTGCTGCGATCCTGAGCCGTCTTGAGCCTTTCCCGGATGATTTTCACCTTATCTAGCGTTTTCTCCAATAGCTCAGGTCCCGTGATGGTCCTCATGCCCACTTCGTCCCAATAAACTGGGGACCTACATTTCCTTCCGTACAAAGCTTCAAAAGGAGCCATGTCAATTGCACTGTGGTAACTATTGTTATAAGAGAACTCCATCAGCTTCACCATTCCGTCCCAACTCCCTTTGAAATCCAACACACAAGCCCTTAGCATATCTTCCAAGGTTTGAATAGTCCGCTCGGACTGTCCATCGGTTTGGGGATGATACGCCGTACTCAACCTTAACTCTGTACCCATGGCTTCCTGAAATGCCGTCCAAAACTTAGAAGTGAACCGTTCATCTCGATCAGACACTATACTCACCGGGACTCCATGCAAGCTAACAATACTGTCCATATATAAGCTCACTAATTTGTCAAGAGGTGCTTCACTTGAAACGGGTAGGAAATGGACAGACTTTGTTAAACGATCTACGATAACCCAAATCATGTCACATCCACTTCTGGTCTTTGGTAAACCAGCTACAAAATCCATTGTGACATGTTCCCATTTCCATTCGGGAATCTCCAACGGCATCAACAATCCACCGGGCCGTTGGTGTTCCGCCTTGACTTGTTGACACACCAAACACCTCTCTATGAATTCCGCAATATGTCTTTTCATCCAAGACCACCAATAGTAACGCTTGAGATCTCTATACATCTTGGTGCTACCGGGGTGTATTGATAACCTCGAATTATGAGCTTCTTGCAAAACTTCTTTCCTAAGTTCGTCAACATCCGGGACGCATAATCTTTCCCTAAACCATAAGCTCCCATCCTCTTTGGTCCGAAATCCTTCAACTTGATTGTGTTTCACCCTTTCCATTATCTCACTTAAAGCCTTATCTTTCTTCTGAGCCTCCTTTATCCTATCAATCAAACTCGGTGTGATGGTCAATGCTGTCAGGACGTTCACCGTGGATTCCACCAAATCCACTGTCCTCTTTTGATCTCTAACCTTTGTCAGAGTATCCTGCATCGGCCATCTCCTGCCGCCACTCTGCGGAAATCACTCTCGACGTGAAAGCACGTGTCCATCATGTCCTCTTTGGTTCTCCTCCCAGCACTTACAATTGCGGACTAGATTCTTGAGAACAAATCTCGCTCGAACTTCATCATCTCTAAGCGATTATCTTACATAATCGTAGGAGTGAATTAACCCAACGCATGGAAACAGTCGGCATACTCCGACACTGTCATCCAATCCTATTTCAGCCTGTCGGACGCCCTTATCTTGTCTAAGCTGGCTATCTTGGGCACGTAATACTGCAGAGAGGCATATCACAGAATTGTGTCCTAGAGATCAATGGGGTCTGAAATTTAAATTATTATAGAAATTTAAATAATATACGCGCTCACACACACCCAGCCCAGATCATACTTATACTCTAGGAAATCATCACTTATACCTAAGGGTCAAACTTAAGAGAAAATCACATCTTAATTTGCTATAAGATCATGAACCTAAGTTTCCGAGATAGATCTGAAGCCTAGGTCTCTGATACCACCTGTAGCGCCCCGGCCCGATACAGTCATCGGAACCAGTGCACCCGCCGTAGCCTACTATGAGAACTACGAAGCGTCAAGCAGATCAAGCGTACGTCCTTCATAATGTAAGATAAAAACCAGCGGAAACGTTATAAAATTTAAACCTTCATCGTCGATAATACAACCAGAAACTGCAGCGGAAATAAAAGGTGTTTGTTCATCTAGCCAACATAAGTTTTAGAACAACATAATAACAATGAGTTTCCAAACTTAAAGAAAGTAGTCCAGCATCTATCTATCCCCATGTCCATCATCCCATTGAGCCCACTCGCCGACGTCTTCGATAAATATCAACTCATATCCAGGCTCCCCTGAAAAGGAATAGAGTGACTGTTCTTAGCGAAATTATCGCCAGCAAGTAACCCGTCTATACACCCTACGGAATCACACACGTCGAGTCACCAGTGTATAGAACATTGCCCAAAAATAAGGTGCTCGGGTTAGCAAATAACATTTTAATAAGAATTCCTCAAACAGATAAAGCACATATATGTACACAGATACGAGAACCAACATGTATTAAAGCAACGTATCACATATGCAAGTCATAGAATAACCACGTATCTTGCATGTCAAGTCTTATGCTTCGTGTATCATGATGCATGTACATTCTTTAAAATCACACACAACACCCATGCATATGTCTTCTTTCATAAACATGTCATGCATGTCATTTCACAAAACATTTCATCACTTTACATATCATATTCTTCGCGTAGCAGAACTTTATACCCTGTGGGTGATCAGTCCACAGCAAACATAACTTTATACCCCGTGCTGAAAGGTCCACGGCCCCATGACATATAACTTTATACCCCGTGCTGAAAGGTCCACGGCCCCATTACATATATCATATATCCGTGCTGAAAGGTCCACGGCCCCATTACATATATCATATATCCGTGCTGAAAGGTCCACGGCCCCATTACATATATCATATATCCGTGCTGAAAGGTCCACGGCCCCATAAAATAACTTTATTTTCCGTGCTGATAGGTCCACGGCCCCATAAAATAACTTAATTTTCCGTGCTGATAGGTCCACGGCCCCATAAAATACTTTATACCCTGCTGTTGATTCACAGATCACGCTTTTATACCCTGCTTTCGCAGGCATGACTTTTATACCCTGCGATCAACCAGCAGCCATCTTGTCTTTCGAAAACTTCAAACTTTTCTTGTAAACACATGTTCTTTCGCAAAGCAATTTTCAAATCAAATGCAAGTGCCCATGTCATGATGCAGAATGCTCATGTAACATCATATCAAACGTATAAACATGCACACACACTTTACATATCAAGTACAAAGTCATGAACCCCTATCACATTCTACTCGTATCATTTCATGTCCCTTCGTATTACGAAATCATCTCGAGTTCACACTTAACCTTGCTCGTTCATACTTCCTCAAACACACCCTTTTCGTACCATTTTGTGCTCTTTCATATTGCTAACTCACTTTGGATTCATACTTAACTTTACTCATTCACACTTAATGTTTACTACTCAAATACACCTCATTCATACCACTTCATGCCCTTTCATATCACGAACCCTCTTCGATTTCATACTTAATCCTACTCATTCACACTTAATGTTTACAACTCTAGCACACTTCCAAACACTTTGTAATTCATGAACAATGGAAGATAATAAAGGTATCCCACACACTCATCTTACATATCAAGTATACGGTCTTGCACCTCAAACACTCCCTGTTTGTATCTTCCCAAGTCCGTTCGTCTCACTAATTCACTTGGGATTCAATCTTATTCTTACTTAGTCAATCTTACCATCTATTCCTCAATTACACCTCAAATACCCTTGCATTTTATGTTCAAAGGAAGTGTATAAGGTTACTACACATACATAGGGCGCCTAAAGGGTCAAAAAGACTTCCAGTACAGTTGGAACGCTACATGAAGCGCCTATAGTGACTTAAAGCGCCTATACTAGGCGTTCGAAGTGTTCGGGGATGTTCCGTAGACATTGAACGCCTACATGAAGCGCCTAATGTGACATAGAGCGCTTCATATAGGTGTTCGAAGTGTTCGGGGATGATTCAGGACACATTGAACGCTACATTAGGCGCCTAATGTGACATAGAGCGCCTAATGTTGGTGTTCGAAGTGTTCTGACGGTTATAAATTGCAGTTTTTCTGTACGGGAAAGCTTCAGGACACATTGAACGCTACATTAGGCGCCTAATGTGACATAGAGCGCCTAATGTAGGCGTTCGAAGTGTTCTGACGATGCCAAACTGCAGTTTTTCTGCAGTAACTTCCTCTCCAACACCCTCCTTCATCAACCCTTTCATTTTCAACACTTAAAGATCCATCTTAACATCTAGTTTCATCTTACTTAACACACATCTAAACATGAATTGATGCCTAGCCATGCCTAACAATATCCCCTCTAGCCTTCAATCATTCACAACCTTCAAAAGATTTCATCAACTTTCCCAACAAAACAAGACTACAGCAATGTCATCACTCATCTCTCAATTTCCTGCACTTACTCTCAACGTCTAAGTGTAGACAATCAACATAAGAGTAGAGCAAGACAATAAGCACGTCAAAATATACACTTTTATGGGCATGCTTGACAACAACGAAGCACCACACAACTATTTTCATAAATATGGCCCAAAGAACAAGACTTTACACAATTAGCAACAAGACTTACGTATAACAAAGCATTTAAGATAGACAAGACAAGAATACTAATGTGTGATTCATGTTTTCTCTTTGTAAGAACATAGGGCCTTAAGTATCAAAATTTACGTAAAGCGTATAGAAAGATTACTTGCCTTGATTTCTAGTTAGTCTTACGGATTTACTGCAGAACCTTGATAAGAATTGAACCTAGAATGGCCTTTTTCCTTCTTTTCCTTCTTCTCTTCTTCTTCTTCCTTTCCTTTTCCTCTTCTCTCTCTTTTCTTGCGGTTTTCCCTCTCCTCTTTGGTGTGGAAACCGTCCCCTTATGCTGAGATGGGGAGTTATACTAAATTTCTATAACTCCCCCTATCTCCTAGTAGGGACTTTTTAGGTAATTTCTATTAATTACCTTTAATTCTATTTTGAATCCTTCTTTCTTATTCTTCTATATTTAAATAACTAAATACCACAATCTACATCATTAATTAAATTGAATTCAAGGTTGACCTAGAGTGTTGAAAGTCGTGCTTAAAAGTCACGGGGTGTAACAGTATGTGGCTTCTTGCCTTTGCCCCATGCATCCATCATAAATTCATTCCCTGTTCAAGAGGAACACTCTTAGGATTTATGTTTTCCTTGATGGTCGCGATAGGGGGTCTAGAATAGCATGTATAACATATAAGGTCTTGCCCTTGATTTGTTCAACAATGCTTGAAAAACACCTATATTTTGAGCCATATATTACATAGCTCACTTGTGCTCTTCATGTGTGACCCTTAAGGCTCATCACAGGGTCCAATCTGCTCATTGATGGCATGCTCCAACAAGCAATTGGATTCTCTATTTATTCGATGGTGGGAGGACTCCCCATTATCCTATTTAGCAGTTTTACGCATTTCTGAGTAAATGTATGTGGACTTTAGTGGGAAATATTGAGATAAGGTATGGTTGACGCTTCTTCTAGCAGCAAATGGAAAACTCAAAGCTTCATCTGAATCAAAGATTATTTAAAAGATGTGTGAAATGTTCTGGCCCTGTAGTGTTTTTTTTAGAGAAACCCCTCTGACGATTAAGTCAGTCACGGATATTTCCATATTTGAACTGTTTATGTTAAAATATTTAGAGAAATCTGGCTCTTTTGGTCGTTCGAGAAGAATGTTGTGTAATTCGACTCAGCATGCTTTATGTTAGGCAAGAATCATTCCTTTTGTATGATTTGGATGGCTAATGCATGTTTAAGGGCTATTGAAGAGTGTCATGTGTCTTATTCTGCTTGTGCATGACCGCCATGCAGCGCCGTACGTTGAGTTACATGGCTAAGAGCTCACTTGGTAAGACAAGGGTCTCCTTAGCTACGTTAACTTGAAAGGCATTGGACACCATGGCCTAAGCCGACCTGATAAGTATAGTTGAGATGCCTATTGTGGCAGAGGTGATAGATGAAGTCGAGGTTGTGTCTGTGGCTGAGGCAGAGACAGAGGTTGAGGTGATGATCAAGGATGAGGCATTTGGCCTTCGTTGTCTCTAAGTGAGACTGACTAATACTGACCTGAGATCCTAGTCGGCGTCAAGGGGGCATCATACTTCCCCTGGACCATGCTGACTTGACTATGTATTTAGACGCGGGCTGCTAATGTGAACCTTTGGGACTGGCTAACATTAATTCTAATGGGGTGGGCTATTTATATTTGGCAGTTTTTGGAATGTTAGGTTTTATCCTCGTTACTAAAGTGACTTGTCACTGATTATATTACATGTTTTTATGTCATTTTCTTATTCTCAACATTGTGCAAATGCCGGGGACTAGTACACCGAGAACGCCATTTTTCCTTATTCTCCACACTAACAAAGTGTCATCATTCATAGACTTGAGAGTTAATTTATCTTCACACAGAATTATGTTATTTTTACTTTTTTGAATGTAGTACTAAAATTTGTCATATTTAATTGGATATTGAACAATTCTTGGAGTGCATTTATGTAATGTAGTATCAATTTTAAAATTTCTCTCTTTCACGAGATATAATATTTAGATCATGTTTTTTTGCTGAAATATAAATGGCTTGATAAGATATGGTGACCATATTGCGACTTAACATAAGTTCAATGAATAAATTCTTTAGCAGAGTAAAGATTATTATCGACAATGAATCTTCATGCACCAAAGCAAGTGGACGTTAAAAAGATTAGAGAGTAATTGTTAAGAGAAAATTTTGGTTAGTTTGAATATTGTATCATCATATGCAAAATATGCAGAATACTCAAAAAGTCACAGAGAATAGAATGTGTTGTATTGATTAGATTTATTAAAAGGGCTACCAACTTGTCTATGTATAACTTAGATTCCATAAAGCCCGACTCAAATTTGAACTTAGAATCAGAGTAATCAAACTTAAGATTTTAGCTTGTGAATGAGTGAGAGTATTTTAATCTTGTAAAGATTGCGATCACATTTAAGATGGTTGGTGAATCAGAATCAGAATCAGCACAGGTTTTGAAGAAATGTGTGTTCTGATATGTTTTCCGTATTACACGATATGGCATACATATACAAGTGTAAGTATAACAAACTCTACAATCAAAACAAACTCTACAATCAAGGAAATGATAGACTCTATCTCTATCTAGAATATTATCTACAAAGTAGTTAGACTAGAGTATTATCTACAAATCTTAGATATCACAATACTCCCCCTCAAGTTGGAGCATGAATATCAACAATGCTCAACTTGTCCAAAACTCGCTGAAAAGCCGTCGGACCTAGGGGCTTGGTGAATCCATCGGCAAGCTGATGAAAAGCAGATATTTTGCAAGGAAGAATGCACCCAGCAGAGTAATGCTGACGAACAAAATGACAATCAATCTCGATATGTTTCGTTCGTTCGTGAAAAACAGGATTAGCCACAATGTGCAACGCTGCTTGATTATCACAATGAAGATCCATGGGATCAAAAACCCAGAGACCAAGATCAGCTAGTAGCTGACGCAACCAAACTATCTCACTTGTCGCATGAGCCATGGTACGATACTCAGTTTCAGCAGACGAACGAGAAACCACAGGCTGCTTCTTGGACCGCTAAGAAATAAGCGTTGATCCAAGAAATATCATATACCCTGTAGTTGAGCGACGTGTAATGGGACAACCGGCCCAGTCAGCATCACAATATGCCTGAAGACAGAGAGAAACATCTGCGGAAAAGAAAAGCCCCTGGCCAGGCGCACGCTTAAGATAGCGAAGCAGATGAAAAACAGCATCTAGATGACACTTTCGAGGCATATGTATAAACTGACTTAGAGTATTGACCGCAAAGCAAATATCAGGCCGTGTAACAGTAAGATAAAGTAAGCGTCCCACAATGCGACGATAAAATGCAGGATCATCAAGAAGAGGATCAGAGCCTGAAAACTGGACCTTTTGGTCCATCGGAGTGCTAGCAGGACGACAACCTAGAAGACCACATTCCAATAATATATCAAGAACATACTTATGTTGGTTGAGCATCATACCAGAAGTGGAACGAGCAAACTCAATGCCAAGAAAATATTGAAGTGGTCCTAGATTCTTGATTTTAAACTTATGATCAAGATAGGACTTTAATGCCGTGATGCGAGTAAGATCATTGCCAGCCTCTGTGACATCATCAACATAGATTAATACCACAACAAAAGACGAGTCAATGGATTACATAAACAATGAAGGATCTGCAGAAGACTGGGTATACCTGAGCGCTATAAGTGAAGACGTGAACTTGGCATACCAATTGCGTGACGCTTGATGCAATCCGTACAAAGACTTTTGTAGCTTGAAAACAAGGCGCTCCCCCTGACAAGAGAAACCAGGTGGAATGCGCATATAAACGTCTTCTGTGAGATCACCGTGTAGAAAAGCATTATTGACGTCTAACTAATGAACATGCCAGCCGCGTGCAATAGCAACGGCCAACAAGCAACGTACAGTAACTAGCTTTGCAAATGGAGCAAAGGTCTTATGAAAATCAACGCCCTCAACCTGAGTATAACAATGAGCTACCAAACGTGCCTTGTAATGCTCGATAGTGCTATCAGTATTATATTTAATTTTGTAAACCCATTTAGAATCAATGGTACGTTTGCCGGTTGGCAAAGGAACAATAGACTACGTATTATTCTCTTCAAGAGCAGAAATTTCACGCTGCATGGCTTCTCGCCAGTGCGCATGCTTAACGGCCTGGCGAAAGGAAACTGGCTCATCCCCTTTGGTAATGGCCGCAACATAACCATGGTAAGAGAGAGATAAACGAACATATGAAAGAAAAGAAAACTAGATAAGAGAAATATCGTAGAGTTCGCCGTTGGAGCGGGTGAGGCCGCCGATGGTACAAGAGAGGGAGGCAAGGCGATATCAAAATCGGTTAGACGTCGAGATAATTGGCGAGGACACAAACTATGGGTAGACTGAGAAGCAGGAACCAAAAGGGAGGGCTGCACCGTACCCGTCAAAGATGAAGAAGGCTGGACCGTTCCAGCCGAAGGCTGAGGAGGGTCGGACGGTATGGAGAGAGCATCGGCCGAAGAAGGGGAAGGCTCGCCAGGCGAAGGAGACAGCGGATCGACTGACGAGGCAACTGGAACCCCAGAAGCTGGACCTATGATACCCGTCGGAGAACTGTGGGATGGATCAAAACAAGAGTCGACAGCAAACGGAAACACAGTTTCATAGAAGGACACATCACGAGTAACATAGATTTTACGACTGGATAAATCATATATTTTATAACCTTTCTGAGAATGAGGATAACCAAGAAATATGCTGGGTGCAGAATGCGGAGCAAATTTGTCACGATGACCATGATGAGAGTAACCATAACATAGGCAACCAAAAACATGAAGATGCGAATAAGTAGGCAAACATCCTGTTAGAAGTTCATATGGCATTTTAGTTTGAAGGATGGTAACTGGCATATGGTTAATAAGATAAACGGCAGTGAGAACATTCCCCCCAAAACATGATAGGTAAATAGGCATGAAAACAAAGAGCACGTGCTACTTCTAAAATGTGACGATGTTTACGCTCAGCAATACCATTCTGTTGCGGAGTGTAAACACAAGAAGTTTGGGCTTCTATACCGTGATCAGAATAATAATTAAGCAGAGTGGCATGAGAAAACTCTAACTCATTATCACTACGAACACGTTTGAAACACTTGTTAAACTGTGTACGAACCCATTTAAATAAATGCAACAAATAACGACTCGTTTTAGATTTAGAACGCATCAAATAAACCCAAGTACTACGACTGTAATCATCACCAATAGTCAAGAAATAATGTGCACCATACAAACTAGGCATTTTATAAGGTCCCCAAATATCACAATGAAGGAGGTCAAAAGTCTGCATAGTGATGCTAGTACTAATAGGAAATGGTAAGCGAGTTTGCTTCGCACGACTACAAGCATCACAAAAGATGTCTTTAGCAGAAACAACAATAGAAGGAATAAAACAAAACTTGGAAAAAGGAAGATGACCCATTCGACGATGCCGGATGGCATCATCACACTTTATTGAGCCAAGAGCAGAAGAGGCCGAAAACTGTGTAAGCTGATAGAGACCATCATGCTGCCTACCCACTCCAATTAGCTTCCTTGATGGCATTTCCTGCACAACACAAAAATTTGGGTCAAAACTTAGTGCACACTTCAGATCTTTCACTAAACGACTGACAGAAATCAAATTAAATGCAAACTCGGGAACTCCCAGAACATCATGCTAACTAATGAATCCGAAATCTTGACCATCCCTATGGAATGCACAGCCACACGTGTACCATCAGGGATTTGGGTTGTAGCTGCAACCTTGTCAGTGACAATAGTAGTAAATAACGACAGATCATTAACAATATGTGTGTTGGCTCTACTATCAAAAAGCCAAGATGAAGACGAAAAGGAAACAGTACCCGAATCTGTCTTGCCTGCCATCTGAACATTTTGGCCAAAATTATCTCCATTCAAATGTTCGACAAACTGGGCCAACTGATGCTGCTGTGCGAGAGTGAGACCAACAAAGGAAGACGGCACCCCTGCGTCAAGCGGTGCACCTGCCTGCGACAATACACCTTTCGGTGCATCCTCCAAGTTAACCTTGCCATGACCTTCAGCCACTTTAGACTTTCGATTGCGACTCCAATCTGCTGGATAATCAATAAGATCGTAGCAGGTCTCACGCAAATGCCTCACTTTTCCACAATGACTACAACGTGGCCGCTCTCCCTTCCCTCGTGGTTTTGCGTTTTGCCCATCGGATGTAGGCCTCCATGCCACCATAGCGGCCGCTTCGAATTGAGGCTGAAGATGTTGAGCAACAAGACGTTGCTTCTCTTCCGTGTGAAACACCTCATCAAGCCCCATCAAGAAATCAAAGACCATCTCTTTCTTGCGAACCTTCTTCATCTCCTTGGATAGGCCGCATGTGCAAAAACCACAAGTGCAAGTAGGAATTTCATCAAAAGATTGCAACTCTCCTCAGAGAATCTTGAGCCTGCCATAATAAGCCGAGACTACACTTCTGTCCTGGCGAAGGGAAGCAATGGCGCGCCGAAGCTCATATACATGAGCATCAACACCTTGTGTGAAACGTTCCTCCAGATCAAGCCACACCTCATGTGCAGAGTCAGCATGAGCTGCAGTGCCTTGCAAATCTTTTGCCAATGAATTAGACAGTCATGCCAGAACTAAGGCATTACACTGCTGCCAAACAACATGAGTATCGGACGTAGCATCCGGGCGCTTGATGGTTCCGTCAACAAATCCAGCTTTGTTCTTAGAGCGCAAAGCATTGACAAAAGCTTTCCACCAGACAAAATAATTTTCACCGTTTTCTCCTAACGGTTGAGTGACAAATAAAAGACCAAGATGATCAGACGGGTAGATATAATATGGTGACTTGGGATCTGTAGTAACAACAGATTGTGCCGCCATGACTATTGCGGAAGACAACAAAATCTATGTATGGTGACCGGAAAAAAACAAAGAAGCAAACACAGAGGCTTGCGGCAACGTGAAGGGTGATGGATGTCGCCGAAACAAAGCAGTGACAAAGAATGCTGCTGAAGAAATCGACCAAGAATTGGATCAAAGTTTCTGCTTTGATACCATGAAGAAATGTGTATTTTGATATGTTTTCCGCATATGCAGTATGGCGTACATATACAAGTGTAAGTACAACAAACTCTACAATCAAAACAAACTCTACAATCAAGGAAAGAATAGACTCTATCTCTATCTAGAATATTATCTACAAAGTAGCTAGACTAGAGTATTATCTACAAATCTTAGATATCGCGATAAGTTTTATTAAAAAATTGACTTTCTTGATAGTCTAAAGATTTGATATTAAAACTTCAAAAAAAGAATGAAAATTTGATTCCTTAACCTGCTTTACATTTTTCTTAGCCTCTCATGCTTTATACGGCATCACACACGGATACAAACCTTATAACACTCCGAAAGTTTTAGTTTCTCACTGTGCACATAGAATATAGCGACCCGTCCTAAGTCCTAGTACTCGAAACAGTTCACCCGCTGTATTCCGCTAAGGGAAATACCAGGCGTCGATTCAATTCAATTTACACATCAGCAGAATGACATAAATTCATATAAGCGGAAGGCATAAAATGAAATCCTCAAATAACCCCAATATAAAATGTAACGCAATATCCATAATTATTACAAACTCCAACTTAATAAAATACAACTCGAAATGGCAAACTAAATCCATAACAACAAGCTCCGAAAATAAACACATAATACATGATGAACGTCTTCGGCAACCACTCGTGTCCTCAGTAACCCTACTCCGACACGTCCTCTACGATCTCTAAGTCGTAGCCCTGGTTATCTGCAAGGGTGATGAAAAATAGGGAATGAGCGACAAAACATCGCCCAGCAAGTAACTTGCCAGTACTTATTATGGGATCATACATGTGGAAACAGGTGTAACAAATAAAATAACAAATAACATATAAAATAATCAAGTTTCTTTTCGCAGTTAATTTTACCTTCTAACTTTACGATTCCGCATACCAATCAACGATATCAACAAATGAAATAAACACGCAGAGTTAGTCTAAGATTAGCCACAGTCAAAATCCGATGATGCAATATTTAAAATGATGCGATGCAATACGATATCGATGTGATGCGATAACGATATCTATAACTATATGATAACGATGCGATAACGATAACAATAATGACACGATAACGATGCGATGGCTATAGCATTTTCCTTACAAGTGACTTATATCACAAGACTTATGAATTGATTCTCCAATGGTCGATGTGTTCAGACGGCCTATCGATATAGTCATATGTGTCTGGACGGCCCAAATGGTGGTCATATGTGTCTGAGCGGCCTATCGATATAGTCATATGTGCTCGAACAGCCCATTTGTTTGGAATCAATCCAGCTTAACAATATATTTCTCTTGTAAGGGTGAATTTCACAATATGCACCATTTCGAAAACAATTTTCACGATATTTGATTTTTCCAAAAACTAATTTCAATTATCGATACTGATCACCAACTTAATATTGCAAACAACAATTTACCAAATACCATTTATCAAATACGATATTATACTAACACTACTCAAGTGTGTGTATACGTATACAAGCTCACGCTCATACATGAGCGTATACATGTATATAAATACACGAACTTCCCTCGGCTATAACATTATCAAATTTTGTCCAAAAACTATCCAATTTCTGAAATTCATAACAAACATATTTCATATCTTATAAAATCAATACCTATGAAATTACATCACAACCTATCTTAAAATCAGTTTATTAAAATCATCACCCTCCTAAATATACCACTCGGCCATTTACATAATTTTCCCCATTTGTCAATTTAAATGCATTTATATATCATACATGATAACATATACATGTATTAACCACTTAATACATATATACACACACAGAGCATACATCTATTATGTACAAATAGGATAGTCTGAAATCTACCCTTTTTCCTACACCGTTAGTACCTCTTGGCCAAATGGCCACAATCACATTTATATATATAAATAATTAAAACAAGTAAACATACACTTATATGCAAAACTTATAAACCCTATACTTAACAAAATTATATCCAACTTATATCATAAATCGGTTTACTAAAGTCACAATCCTTATTTACATCATCTTGGTCATATTTATAAATTTCACACCATTTTACAATTTAAGTGCTTTGTATACATACATATGGTAATATATTCGTATATCATTCTTTATATAACATGTACATGTAAAATTATACCTCAACATATACCACACACATGGATTTGTCCGAAACTTACATCTTCAATGTACACATATATAATTTTGTCCAATATACCATAAAATACCAAATTAACATCTATATACATACACATATATACACATAAGCATGTCTATACACATAAAAACACACACATCTATACAATCAAAATTACTTATGCATGATCTTTGAATTTATACAGAAATATGCATATAGAATTTGCAAATGCATAATGAGTACAGATAGGGTACTTACATTCTTCTCTCTTTTCTTCTTTTTCCTCTTCTTGTTCTCCTCTTTTCCTTCTTTCCTCTCTCTCCTCCTCTCCTTCCTCACGTTTACACTCTTTTTTTCTCCTTAAAAATGTGACTAACTGGGCAAGAATGGGAGGAAGGGAAATGGGGTTATTAACTAATCTTATGTAGTGGGAGTATGGGGAAAAAGTAGAGGGTATGGGAAGGTATAGGTAGTTATGCAGAAAATGTTGACATAATCTTGTCAACTATTATCTATTGAATTCTTCTTCAAAAATCTGAGTTGCTACACATATATGTATGCTCAAAAACGTGTATTATACAGTTGGATATGATGGTGTACTTATTTTATGAGTTGGTGACAAGTGGACCAATCAAAAAGGAGCTAGTTGGCAAAAATTACCAACTTGGATTTTTTAAATGTAGCCAACAGCTACATGGTTTTTTGTGGCAGATTTTTTAAGTCAAAATGAAGGCTTCACATGCCCTATTCTTGTGCTTAGAGTTGAGGGTATTTTGCTGGTACTATCCTTTCTTATTATCTTCATTTTTCAAAGGATAATCAAGATTATTTTTTTGGAAAAATCAAAGTAGTAGCCAACGGCTACTAAGGTTATTTTGGAGCTGAATTTGAGTTGTTTTTATCCAAGAAAAGTCAGTCTCACATGTCCTATGTTTGTGCCAAGAAGTTGAGGTATTATCTTCTCCATATTATCTACATTTTGCAAGGGATAAATGAGACATGCCATGGTGTAAAAATCGGCCAACAAGGTGTTTCCAAGGTGGACCAATTATGTTGTTTTATTTTGCCAAGTGTACAAAGCCAACCAATGATGTGAAAACACTTGGACTTGATGATGAAGATGGTGACACATGTGCAATCTTATCTCCAAGGCTCACTTTACACTATAAATAGGAGGCAATGGTGAAGAAGATGAAACACACTTGAAGCTCACTTGAAAAGCATTGTTGATTTGTCTAGCTATCATCTTCTTGTTGTTGTTCTTGTTTCATTTTGTAGCAAAGGTGTTCTTGTTGTATTTGTTGAGCTACAAGCCTCTTGAGCTTCATTTGTAATATTGATTATCCATTTCTATAAGGCTATATCAATAGGTGGTAGAGGTGTTGCAACTAAGTGTTGCATAGAAGGTGATTATCCAAGTCTTGAATAGGGTTGGTGTATAACCCAAGGATCAAGCTTGGTTTTTGTTGTAAGGTGATTCATTTCATAGTGAAATCCAAAGAAAGGTGTTTCTTGGGACTGGAGTAGGTCACATTGACCGAACCAGGATAAATCCTTGGTGTTCTTATCTTATTTCTTCATTTCTGTTTTCTGCCCGTTTTTACTGCTTTCACACAACTTCTCACGATTTGAAAAAATAGTTAAACACTTCCAAAATTCGTGATTTTTGTGGAGTTATACTTCAGACTGTTAGCTTTCATTTCCAACAAGAATCACTTGATTTGAGCAATGGAAAGTTAGTCTTTCAGTCTTTGCAAGATAACTGCTCCAATCTGGCTGTAATCTGACCAGCTTTGAGAAAACTTAAATTCTATATTTATCAAGAAATGTTTAAGGTCAGTGACTTTTAGAAACATCATCTACACATCCTAAGGAGTGTTTTGATATAAAGATCAACCTTTTTGGTTGAGTATTCAAATAGAAACACGTTTTTCAAAATCAGCAACATTTTGTCCAATTCTGTCCAGATTGACCATCTGAATCTTTTGATTTGTTTGAAGGGTCAAACGATCTTATTTTTGTCTGATTTTTGGACAGAGTATTGTTAACACATTGAAGTTAAATTCTGAAAAGTTTCATAATTTTTGGAGTTGTGTACAATTATTTTTGAAATTTCAAAAACTGGTTCTGAACTGAGGTGGTCTCAGATTCTGTTTTCAAAGGGGATTTTTACAAAGGGTTGTAGTGTAATTTTCGCTAACCACTATTAAGCCCCCCTCTAGTGGTGTTTATTGCAGGTACACGGTCTAACAATTGGTATCAGAGCAAGGTCTACACCACTCAAAGAAGCAAGATTCAACACCGTACAAACAATATAAGGCCAAGAAACAATTACTCTTTAGCCTGCTAATCTCAGATTAAAGGTACATACAATGGCTATAGTTTCTCACAAAGGTGATTTGGAAGGTATGACCACTCAACGTCCTCTGCTTTTTGATGGCAATGATTTTGTTCATTGGAAACTAAGAATGAGGCTATTCTTAATGGCTATAGACATCGATTTATGGTGTATAGTTGAAGACGGGCTGTACATTCCAATGAAGATTGTACAAGTTAGTGGAGTCACACAAGAAGTAGAAAAATATAAAAGTAAATGGTCTTCTGAAGATAAAAAGAAAATGTATATGAATGCTAAAGCCATGCAATTGCTTCTAAATGGACTTACGAATTCTGAAGCAGTATATGTATCAAATTACACAAGTGCACATGACATGTGGAAGTCATTAGAATTAAAGCATAAAGGTACAAGCGGTGTAAAAGAATCAAAAATAAACATGCTTATGACTGAGTTAGAATCTTTCAAAATGTTGCCGAACAAATCCATAACATCTATGGATTTGAGAATTACTAACATTTTCAATGCTCTTGAAGCTTTAGGCAAATCATTCATGAACAATGAAAAGGTGCAAAAGGTGCTACGAATCCTTCCTGCTGAATGGGATCTTAAGGTCACGGTAATTGAAGAAACAAAGTCAATATGTAAGATGGATGAATTAATCGGTTCACTCAGAGTATACGAGGTAAAACTAAATCAAACGAAAGTCTGAATCGTCTAAGTCATCCTGTAAGTTTATAGCTTTCAAAACAATTGAAACACATGCTAGTAATGATGATAGTCATAGTGGTAATGAATTAGATGATTACTTGATATTAATAGCAAGAAAACTTAGAAAGTTTTTCAAACGTCCAAATAGGAATAGACAATGTACTTCTTCTTCTTCTTCTTTTTCTCAATCTAAGAAAAATAACTCTAACAACAAATAAAGCACAACGAATGCGGTCAAAAAGGACATATTTCATATGATTGTCCAACAAAGAAAAATAATTATAATAACAACAATACTAAACAAGCCAAGGACAAGGACACACAAAGGACAAAGACAAAGGAGTCTAAGGCAAGGAAAGGGAAACAAGTAATGAAGGTGAGCACATGGAGCGACTCATACGACTCAGAATCCGAAACTGAGGAAGCTTAATTCTGCTTCGTATCCAACGAGATAAGCTCTTCTTCTGATAATGATTCTGATAGTGACATGACATTTGATGAAATGTATGAAGAGTTTTAATAATGCATGCTCGTTGTAAGAGGTTTCTAACGAAAAGAAGAAACTAATTGAAGAAAATGACAAGTTGAAGACGTCCAACTTGGAATTTTCCAATCAATTAGAATCTTTTAAACAAAAGCCTACTAATACTCTTGATTGTTTAGAGAATAAAATTGAATCACTTAGGAAAAATGAGCAAAAGTTAAAATGGAAAATAGTATGTTACAGTCTAAGTTAGAAAGTTGTGGCAATGAAATAGTGCAACTTAAGTCTTCTAGACTTGCCTTAGAAAAAATGTTAGAACAATTTAAATCTGGTGCAAATATGTTAGATACACTTATATCATTACAAAAATATGGAAATGATAAAACTGGATTAGAATATAAAGAAGAAGATGACAAAGTAGGTAAAAAGACTAAGTTTGTATCTTCAACTACTAAACAACCTTACAATGCTATAAAAACAACTTTGCCTGCTAAATCTTCTTCTACTCCTTCTTCTATTTATTCTGAGGCAAAAATACAACCTGCACCCATAAAAGCACATACATATCAACGTACATCTAGGCAAAACTTTGCATCTAGATAATCTAAAAATTATGCCTATATATATACGAATACTTCTCGAAATAATAAAATGCATTCAACTTATTATGAACCTAAGCATAGACAACACACATATAAGTCTTATAGAAATGCATATGAACATACATATAGGGCACCAAATAAGAAACAAAGTCACATGCCTTATACACATTATAAGATTCGGCCATCTTATAATAATTATCAACCATGGCGCAACATGTATAACAATGCATCATCACTTATGTGGAATGATCATGTATATGCTAATTCTTCTTATTTTCCAAAT
The DNA here is from genome assembly GCA_036186865.1 of Eustoma russellianum. Lineage (NCBI taxonomy): Eukaryota > Viridiplantae > Streptophyta > Magnoliopsida > Gentianales > Gentianaceae > Eustoma > Eustoma russellianum. The sequence goes on along the minus strand of AP025058.1, from coordinate 20,286,438 downwards.
TATAACAATGCTAAAAATGTGCCTAGAAGATATGTTCAAGTTTGGATACCTAAGGGATATCTAAACAAGAATGGTGCCCCTAACATTCAAGGACCCAAATAAAGGGTACCTAAAACTTTGTCTCTATTGCAGGTAAAACGCAAGGAATGCAAGAAGGAGGCAAAGTCAAAGAATCTAAAAATCAAATGGTTTTTAGATAGTGGATGTTCGAGGCATATGACGGAAAACCCCAAACTATTCACCGAGTTGGAACAAATCAAGAATGGAGGAAAAGTAACATTCGGTGACAACAACAAAGGACAAGCTGTTGGAAAAGGATCAATTGGGGACTCTAACACATTTCAAATACGAAATGTGTTTTTAGTAAGCAATCTCTCTTATAATTTATTAAGTATTTCTCAACTTATAGATTGTGGTTATAATGTCTCTTTTCTTCCCAATTCATGTGATATAATAAATGAAAAAGGATAAATAGTATTAAAAGGAAATAGGGATGGTAACATTTATACTCTTACCTTGGATAACATGTTGGATGCTAAGGTTAAGTGTTTGATATCACATGACTTAGATGTAAATTTATGGCATAGAAGATTAGGCCATATAGGAATTTCAACCATTAAGAAATTATCTAAAAAGAATTTAATAAGAGGTATGTCTAAGTTAGACTTGGATAATTTTCAAATGTGTGAAACATGAATTAAAGGAAAACACATTAAAGAAACATTAAAACCGAAACATGAAGTGAGTACTAGTCATGTACTAGAATTGCTTCACATAGACTGATTTGGTCCAAGTAGGACAAGAAGTCTAAGTGGACACTACTATGTATGTGTCATGGTAGATGATATCTCACGCTACACATGGACATTGCTCTTAACACACAAACACGATGCTCCGTTATCCATCGAAACTCTTATTAAGCAACTTGAAAATATATACGAAGAAAATGTCAAAAGAATTAGAAGTGATAGAGGTGGAGAAGTTAAAAACAAAGATGTAATCAAATTTTGTGAATTACATGGAACAAAACATGAATTCTCACCACCTAGAACACCACACAACTCAATAGAGTTGTTGAACGTAAAAATAGAACAATTCAAGAAGTTGCTAGAACTATGCTATGTGAAAATAAATTACCTAAATATTTATGGGCTAAAGCTGTTAGTTGTGCATGCTATATTATAAATATGCTTTCTATTAGAAAGAAATTAAATAAAACACCTTATGAGTTGTTAAACAATAGACAACCTAAAATAGATTATCTTAGAGTTTTTGGATGTAAGTGTTTTGTGTTGAACACTAAGGATAATCTAGACAAATTTGAACAAAAATCTATTGAATGTATATTTGTTGGTTATTCAACTAATTCTAGAGTATATATGTGTTATAATCCTGCATTTAGAAAAATAATTGAATCTATACATGTGAAATTTAATGAAAATGCATGCTTTGAAGTTAGTGATAAAACTCAACATAAACATGAGAATAATGTTGAAAACATGTTTGATGATGATGTATTACTTGAGCCTGTACTTGATCATCTAGAACCAACTCCCCCTGAACAAGACATGCATGAACCCTTAGATGAAATAAATAAAGAGATTTTATAATTGGAAGATAATACAACTAACTTACAAGATGATTCAATTGTATACGACAATGTTCACACTAATGAAACATTTGAACAAGATAAGAGTGAACCTAGTCAATCTAGGAATTGGTGGCATCCTAAAGAATTAATCATTGGAGATCCAAGTGTTGGGGTTAGAACACGTAGAAACATAAGTCAACTTGAAGGACATAGCTTTGTCTCACACATAGAACCTAAGAATGTTAAGGAAGCCTTAGTTGACATATCATGGATAGATGCCATGCATGAGGAATTGAACCAATTCACAAGTAACAACGTGTGGGACTTAGTACCTAAACCTGAAGACAAGTCTATAATAGGAACTAAATGGGTCTTTATGAATAAAATAGATGAACAAGGAAACATCACATGGAATAAGGCTAGACTAGTCGCACAAAGTTATAATCAACAAGAAGAAATATATTATGAAGAAACATTTGCGCCCGTTGCACGACTAGAAGCAATTAGATTGTTACTTGCAATTGCAAGTCTAAGCAACATTAAACTCTTCCAAATGGATGTCAAGAGTGCGTTCTTGAATGGATACATCCAAGAAGAGGTGTTCGTCAAACAACCCCCTGGATTCGAAGATCCAAAGAATCCTAACCATGTGTACAAGCTTAAGAAAGTTTTATATGGTTTGAAACAAAGAATCCTAACCACTTTGATCGATCGATGTAGGTCAGAAACAAATTCTAAACCTTACTGTGAGACATCGATCTCTGAAGCTGAGGCACTTCGATCGATCGATGTCTAGGGTTTTTAGAAATAATTTTCCAAAATGTGATAAATTGGTTTTTTTCATTTGTATATGATTTATACATGTTTATTATGTGATTATTATGTGTTTTTGGAGATTATCAATGTCTTGTGACTAACGTACCTTGGAAGTTTCTACAACTTACCAAAAAGGGCAAAATTGGTATTTTAAGTTTTGTAGGAACATGATTGTAGGATCTGCAAGGCACCACTAGAAGGGGGGGTTGAATATATGGTGCGGAAAATATGGTTTTTAAAATTTCTTGAAACCTAACCAATTCAAGTTCTGAAAACAAATTCTGTTTTCAGGACCTGTTTTAAAACGTTTTTAAAACTAGGTTAGAGGTCTCCAAAAGTTATGAAATTTTGAGAGAACATAGCCTCAGATGTTATGAGGGTCCCCTAAAAATTTCAAATTAAAATTCAACCTTTAACCCCTTCAAAAACCGTTGGTACTCAGATTGTACAAATCTGCCAGAAACGGTAGACGGTCTTGAAAAATTAATTCCTATTTGTGTGAACGTCCAAATGATCTGAAAATTTGACCACTAACTCTTTATATACTATATTTTAATGGGTTTAAACAGTTTTGGAAAATTCTTTTGGGAAGTAGGTCAAATACAATCAAAGTCTCAACCTTTGCAAGTCTGAGAATCAGACTGCACTAGTCTCAGAACTTTTGATGTTTGATTGACTTATACTTGTCCAAAAGGGTTGAAACTTGTGCCAAATTAACCCTAGAACGTGTAGGTATGTTTCTGGAAATTTGTGTAATTTTTGAAATTCGTTTACTATTTTTACGAACGTGAATAAAACGTATAAACAGTGCATAAACTGAAAAGTAAATGCTGAAAGTAAATTGCACCGAGATTTTTATACTGGTTCGGTTATAAACAACCTACTCCAGTCTTCAAGGAACACCTTCCTTGGTTCACACTATTCACACACACAACACACCTTACCACAGGGTTGATAGAGTTACACCTTAACTCCAACCCTTTACAAACCTTGTATTGCTAGTACAATTTGCACGAACACCACCACCTTGCTAGAATGAAGATTGATCACACCTTGATCAATCTTTTACAAAGATGAATGAATGGTGGTTTATATGAAGCCTATTCAAGATTGAAAGATGTAAAGTACAATAGGCTTTTTACAAGAAAAGAGAGAAAGAAAATGTAGGAGAAAAGAAGCTAGGCAATTTGATCACTTTTGAATGCAATTCTCGTTCTTGTATTTGTTTGTTCTCCTCTTCCTCCCTTATAGAGTCCAGCCGTCCCCCTCTTGCCATCTCCCCCTCTTGAAAATTTCCTTTTAAGTGCTTGAGAGAGTGTAAGACATCATGGTGACAATGCTTTTCTTACTTGGCATCATTCTATTGGACCATCATTTAGTCTTTGCTTACTTGGCACCTCTTTATTGGTTCAATGTTGTCATCATTTGATGACTTGGAAAATCTGAAATAATCACTTAAAATTTGCCAAAAAATCAACCATTAATTCATACCATAAATCACAAATTCCATCATAAATTGCAAGACAAGAAATCTCTCCTTTTTCAAAGCAAAAAATCGGTCATTATCACCTTGCCATGCTGAATTTTTCAGCATGTGCATTATGAAATAAAATTCAGATTATTTACCGTCTTTCTTTGAATTTTTATCATAAAAATGAATCAACCATATATGGTAAGTCTTGCTATCAATTGATGAATGAACTTGGACACAAAATGGGTGAAGAATTCAGCCACCATAACCTTCACACATGCTGAAAAATTTCAGCATGTGTGATATGTAGAATATCACACTTGATTACCTTACATAATATTCAAATCATTTCCATAACATCTTCAATCAATCCTTTAATAAAAGATGACAAAATATGTCACCCTTAATGTCAAAAAATCGGCCAAGATATGTGTAGTATGTTGAAATTTCAGCATGTGACATAAGAGAGGTATATGTTGAATACTTACCTTTTGTAGCTTCTTTCTTTGATTCATCAACATTGTATGATTGATCCTTGATCAATCAATATGTCAACAAGGCTCCACATGTGCTCCATCTCAGCTGTAGGTGGCGTTGGAATGTGTATGTACATGGCTGAAATTTATTTTTGCTAACTTTGTAAAATAGTGCACATTTAATAATACACACATGTTATATTCCAATCAGCCCTTAATTTAATTTTCTAGAACACTTTAAGATGTATATCATATGTAAAAAGTGTCTAGATACGTGTCATATGATGTTCAAGAAAAACGTTCCATGTTATGTGCGTAGAAAACCGAATTTTCGATATTTATCAATTACCCGATTTTTATCTTATTTAAATTCCAACTTTTGCACATGTTATATATATTATGTTATACATAATATATATAATATATACTTTAAATCTCAGCACTTGGCTGGTTTAAAGTGGTACCATTAACATGTGACAAAATTAAAATTGGAATCTTCACATTTTGGCCTAAATGTGGAGTAATTTGTGTGTGCCAACATGGAAAGTATTTTTGGCTGAATATATCATGTATATCACGAAATTATCATCAATTTTTGATGTATATGGGCTGGCCATTTATTTATGGCAAGTACGTGACACGTTGGCGAAGTTTCGGTATTCGCCCGATACGACAAATTTTGGTTTAGAACCTTTTATCGTGTCGTATTTAATTTGTCATCACCATATCTTATATCATATGATATAAGACCTGAATATACTCATAAATATGAGTTAAGTATAGTGGTGTGACGTTAACGTACGTACGTAAGATATATAACGTGTCGGTAGTACGTTGGAATACATGTGTATGTGCCTTTATTAAAAAATCTGAAAATATATAGTGTATATATATAAATGTGGCGTGTTTAATAAGACGGGGAGGAGGAGAAGACTTTCCTTCCTTGGCCTTGTTGCCTTTGTGCCTTTTCCAAATTAATCTTCCTTTAATGAACTACTTAGTTTATTAAACTAAGTACTTCACTTAATGAACTAATTTAGTTCATTAATGGTGGCACCTGAAAATAGTATAAACACAACAAATGTTCGCCATATGATGTAAGCTTTAATGCTTCATGGCTCGTTAGTACGGCAACATAATATATAAGCTAAATAAGGCAAGTAATGGCAAGTTATCATGCATACATGTACTTATGCACGTATATATATATATATATATATATATATATATATATATATATGTGTGTGTGTGTGTGTGTGTGTGTGTGTGTATTCAAATTTCTTATTTTGAAATCACTCAAACCCTCTTATTTCTACAATGATATGGTGAAAATGTTTCAAGGATGTATTCTTATACTATTTATCATGACAAAATAGATATCATGAATATTTCTGACCATCGGGGTCATTTCTGGAGTTCTCTCTCACCAGGGGCATTTTGGTCATTTCACCCCTGAGGGTATTTTTGGTATTTTTACTCAAGGAATATCTTGAGCATATTATTATCTTCATTATGGAGCTGGATTATTATTAATTTGAAGATTATATTGTGATTTTATCTTATTTCTCTCAAATGATGATATTGTTGACTAAAGAGGGATATGTGATGATTTGGGATGTCACATTCTATTTCTTTCTTGAAGACCCTCTTATATATGTTATGAGAGCATATTTATAATCATTATTCAGAGATATCAATGGTGTCAAAGGTGTGGATATGTTCACTACATGCAAGAAGAAATAGTTGGAATTTTGGTGTTACACGTTCACATAATCTTGTCAACTATTATCTATTGATTTCTTCTTCAAAAATCTAAGTTGATACACATATATGTATGCTCCAAAACGTGTATTATACAGTTGTATATGATAGTGTACTTATTTTATGAGTTGTTGACAAGTGGACCAATCAAAAAGGAGCTAGTTGGCAAAAATTGCCAACTTGGATTTTTTAAATGTAGCCAATGGCTACATGGTTGTTTGTGGAAGATTTTTTAAGTCAAAAAGAAGACTTCACATGTCCTATTATTGTGCTTGGAGTTGAGGGTATTTTGGTGGTATTATCCTTTCTTATTATCTTCATTTTTCAAAGAATAATCAAGATTATTTTTTTTGGAAAAATCAAAGTAGTAGCTAACGGCTACTAAGGTTATTTTGGAGCTGAATTTGAGTTGTTTTTATCCAAGAAAAGTCAGCCTCACATGTCCTATGTTTGTGCCAAGAAGTTGAGGTATTATCTTCTCCATATTATCTACATTTTGCAAGAGATAAATGAGACATGTCATGGTGTAAAAATCGGCCAACAAGGTGTTTCCAAGGTGGACCAATTATGTTGTTTTATTTTACCAAGTGTACAAAGCCAACCAATGATGTGAAGACACTTGAACTTGATGATGAAGATGGTGACACATGTGCAATCTTATCTCCAAGGCTCACTTCACACTATAAATAGGAGGCAATGGTGAAGAAGATGAAACACACTTGAAGCTCACTTGAAAAGCATTGTTGATTTGTCTAGCTATCATCTTCTTATTGTTGTTCTTTTTTCATTATTTGTAGCAAATTTGTTCCTGTTGTATTTGTTGAGCTACAAGCCTCTTGAGCTTCATTTGTAATATTGATTAGCCATTTCTATAAGTCTATATCAATAGGTGGTAGAGGTTTTGCAACTAAGTGTTGCATAGAAGGTGATTATCCATGTCTTGAATAGAGCTGGTGTATAACCTAAGGATCAAGCTTGGTTCTTGTTATAAGGTGATTCATTTCATAGTGAAATCCAAGGAAATATGTTCCTTGGGACTGGAGTAGGTCACATTGACCGAACCAAGATAAATCCTCGGTGTTCTTGTCTTGTTTCTTCATTTCTATTTTCTGCCCGTTTTTACTGCAGTTTTCACACAACTTCTCGCAATTTAAAAAAATAGCTATAACACTTTCAAAATTCGTGATTTTGGTGGAGTTATACTTCAGATTGTTAGCTTTCATTTGCAACAAGAATCACTTGATTTGAGTAAGGAAAAGTTAGTCTTTCAGTCTTTGCAAGATAACTGCTCCAATCTGGCTGCAATCTGACCAGCTTTGAGAAAACTTAAATTCTGTATTTATCAAGAATTGTTTAAGGTCATAGCCTTTTGGAAACATCATCTACACGTCCTAAAGAGTGTTTTGACATAAACAGCAACCTTTTTGGTTGAGTATTCAAAGAGAAACATGTTTTTCAAAATCAGCAACATTCTGTCCAGATTGATCATCTGAATCTTTTTATTTGTTTGAAGGGTCAAACAATCTTATTTTTGTCTTATTTTTGGACAGAGTCTTGTTAACACATTGAAGTTAAATTCTGAAAAGTTTCATAATTTTTGGAGTTGTGTACAATTATTTTTGAATTTTTCAACAACAGGTTCTGAATGAGAGATGGTCTCAGATTCTATTTTCAAATGGGATTTTTACAAAGGGTTGTAGTGTAATTTCCGCTAACCACTATTAACCTCTCCCCTCTAGTGGTGTTTATTGCAGGTGCATGGTCCAACAACACACACACGCACACATACATCCATTATGTACAAATAGGGTAGGCTGAAATCTACCCTTTTTCCTACACCATTAGTACCTCTCGGCCAAATGGCCACAATCACATTTATATATATATATATATATATATATATATATATATATATATATATATATATATATTTGAACCAAGTAAACATACACTTATATGCAAAACTTATAAATCCTATACTTAACAAAATTATATCCAACTTATATCATAAATCGGTTTAAAGTCATAATTCTTATTTACATCATCTTGGTCATATTTATAAATTTCACGCCATTTTACAATTTAAATGCATTTATATACATACATATGGTAATATATTCGTATATCATTCTTTATATAACCTATACACGTAAAATTATACCTTAACATATACTACACACATGGATTTGTCAAAATTACACCTTCAATATACACATATATAATTTTGTCCAATATACCATAAAATACCAAATTAACATCTATATACACAAACATATATACACATAAGCATGTTCATACAAATAAAAATACATCCATCTATGCAATCAAAATTACTTATGCATGATCTTTGAATTTATATAAAAATATACATATAGAATTTACAAATGCATAATGAGTACGGGTAGGGTACTTACATTCTTTTCTCTTTTCTTCTTCTTCTTCTTCTTCCTTTTCTCCTCCCTCTCCTCCTCTCCTTCCTCACGTTTACACTCCTTTTTTCTCCTTTAAAATGTGACTGACTGGGCAACAATGGGGGAAGGGAAATGGGGTTATTAACTAATCTAATGTAGTGGGGGTATTGGGGGGGAAGTAGAGGGTATGGGAAGGTATGGGTAGTTATGGAGAAAAAAGTGAGAGTTATGGATTTTTATTTTATATTATCATTATTAGTTTTATAATAATTATTATTATCATTAATATTTTTTTAAAAAATAGGGATATAATATACTCCCTCCCTTACAAAAAAGTTTCGTCCTCGAAATTTACGTACCTTAGTCGAATAGATGCGGGTACTTGTCGTGCATCTGCTCCTCGCGCTCCCAACTCGTTTCACGTTCTGTATAGTTCGTCCACTGAACCTTGGCATATGGAATCACTCGCCTTCTCAAGACCTGATCCTTCCGATCCACGATGTGTACTGGTAGTTCTTTGTATGTCGCATCGCTTCTCACTTTCAGCAGCCGAGCTTTCAACACAACACTCGGGCCAGGAATATATCGTCGCAAATGTGACATATTAAATACATTGTGCACTTGGGACAACGTCAGAGGTAGCGCTAATGGATATGACAATGTTCTAATCCGAGCACCTCATATGGACCAATGTATCTCAGACTTAGCTTCCCCTTCTCACCGAATCTCATCACTCCTTAAGTTGGAGAAACTTTAAGATATACTTTTTCACCCACGGCAAACTCCAATGTTCTCCTCTTGAAATCCATCAAACTTTTGCTACGATCATGAGCCACCTTGAGCCTTTCTCGAATGATCTTCGCCTTATCTAATATTTGCCCCACCAACTCAGGTCCAGTAATAGTCTTCTCCCCAACTTCATCCCAATATAGCGGCGATCTGCATTTCCTTCCATAAAGAGCTTCGAGGGGTGCCATACCTAGTGTGCTATGGTGACTATTGTTGTATGAGAACTCCATCAACTTCACCATAATGTCCCAATTTTCTTTAAAGTGTATCGCACAAGCCCATAGCATGTCCTCGAGAGTCTGAATCGTCTTTTCCGATTGTCTATCAGTTTGGGGATGAAAGGCAGTACTCATCCCTAGCTCGGTTCCATGACTCTCTGATATGCTGGCCAAAACCGCGATGTGAATCTTGGGTCTTGGTCCGACACAATACTCACTGGCACTCCATGCAGACTGACGATGTTATCAACATATAAATTCACCAATTTCTCCATTGTCGCTTCACTTGATACTGGTAGAAAGTCTGTGGACTTTGTCAACCAATCTACGATCACCCAAATCACATCATTGGCGTTTCTTGTTTTAGAAAGCCCTGCAATAAAGTCCATCATGATATGCTCCCATTTCCATTCTGGAATCTTCAACGGCTGTAGATATCCTCCAGGACATTGATGCTCGGCCTTGACTTGCTGACATACTAAACATCGGGCAATATACTCCGCGATCTCACGCTTCATTCCATACCACCAATAATTCTTCTTCAAGTCTTCGTACATCTTGTTGGTCCCAAGGGTTTAGAAAGTCGTGTGTTGTGCGCCTCATTCAATAACTCTTTCTTCAGTGCTTCATCATTCGGCACACACAAACGTCCTTGAAACCATAGGCTTCCATCATTCGATAGTTGAAATCCTTCAACTGGCTCATTCTGGAGTATATCTCAAATATCACACAGATTCGCCTCATCTTTATGAGCCTCTTTCTCAGTGCTTCCAAAACGTTCACCGTCGAGTCAACAATGTCCAAGTCAAATTCTTCCATTTCCCTCTCCAATGGGGTCTGTCTCGAGTGGCTCAACTTCCGGCTCAATGGATCTACCATTCTGTTCGCCTTCCCCGGATGATAGTTGATGGTCAAATCATAATCTTTTATCAGTTCTAACCATCTTCTGTCTCATTTTCAACTCTTTCTACGTGAACAAGTACTTGAGACTTTTTTGATCCGTAAAGACTTCACACTTCTCTACGAACAAGTAATGCCGCCATATCTTCAGTGCAAATACCACTGCGGCAAGTTCCAAGTCGTGCGTGGGGTAATTCTGCTTGTAGGGTTGCAACTGCCTCGATGCGTAAGCAATAGCTCTTTCTCCTTACATCAACACGCATCCTAGCCTATTTTTCGAGACGTCGTTGTATATTACAAACCCTTCCTTAACGGAGGGTTGTACCAATACTGGGGCGGTGGTCAACCTCCTCTTCATCTCGCCATAGTAGTAGAGAGTCCCCTGTTGTTGCGTCTGAGGAACCGCCCTGTTCACCGTCCGACCCAGTTGAATAAGAGCCTTAACTAGTGCCTGCGGTAGGGCACTCTGGTCCAAACTCTGGCTGTAGTTTTCATTGTCGTTATACTTTCTTCTTGGCGGCATCTTTAGTGTAACATGACAATTTATACAATTTAATCATAAGCATTTCAAATAAGTAAAGATTTACAGTGATCGGCCTGAAGGACATCAAATAACCAAATCGCCTAGTATCCTAGGTGTACGTGTCTCTCAACCAATCCCCCTTAATTCTAAGGTCAATACTTATTTCTAAGATCCATGCTTAAGTATAAAATAGTTACTTGTTCAGATCATCACTTAATTTTAAGATCATGGCCTAAGTCTATATTTCCGCCGTGGATCTAGAGTCATTGTTCTGATACCAACTGTAGCGACCCGTCCCGAGTCCTAGTAATCAAAACGATTCACCCATGTATTTCTCTAAGGAAAATACAAGGCGTCGATACAATTCAATTTACACATCAGCAGAGTGACATAAATTGATATCAGCAGAAGGCATAAAATTAAATCCTCAAATAACCTCAATATAAATTGATATCAAACTAAATCCGCAAGAACAAGCTCCGAAAATAAATACATAATACATGATGAACGTCTTCGGCAACCACTCATGTCCTCATTAGCCCCACTCCGATACGTCCTCTACGATCTCTAAGTCGTAGCCCTCGTTATCTGCAAGGGTGATGAAAAATAGGTAATGAGTGACAAAACATCGCCCAGCAAGTAACCTGCTAGTTTCATTATGGGATCATACATGTAGAAACAGGTGTAACAAATAAAATAACAAATAACATATAAAATAATCAAGTTTCCATTCGCAATTAATTTTACCTTCTAACTTTACGATTCCACATAACAATCAACGATATCAACAAATGAAATAAACATGTAGAGTTAGTCTAAGGTTAGCCACAATCAGAATCCGATGATGCAATATTTAAAATGATGTGATGCAATACGACATCGATGCGATGCAATCATGATATCTATAACTATACGATAACAATGCGATGACGTAACGGTAATGACACGATAACGATGTGATGGCTATAGCACTTTCTTTGCAAGTGACTTATATCGCAAGACTTATGAATTGATTCCCCAATGGTCGATGTGTCCAAACGGCCTATCGATATAGTCATATGTGTCTGGACGGCCCAAATGGCGGTCATATGTATCCGAGCGGCCTATCAATATAATCATATGTGCTCGGACGGCCCGTTTGTTTGGAACCAATCCAGCTTAACAATATATTTCTCTTGTAAGGGTGAATTTCACAATATGCACCATTTCGAAAACGATTTTCACAATATTCGATTTTTCCAAAAACAATTTCAATTATCGATATCGATCACCAACTTAACAAATATTGCAAAGTACAATTTACCAAATACAATTATCAAATACGATATTATAACTGCCCCTACTCATGTGTGTATATACATATGTATACAAGCTCACGCTCATACATGAGCATATACATGTATATAAATACACGAACTTCCCTCGGCTATAACATTATGAAATTTTGTCCAAAAACTATCCAATTTCCAAAATTCATAACAAACATATTTCATCTCTTATAAAATCAAATACCTATGAAATTACATCACAACCTATCCTAAAATCAGTTTATTAAAATCATCACCCTCTTAAATATACCACTCGGCCATGTATATAATTTTTCCCCATTTGCAATTTAAATGCATTTATATATCATACGTGATAACATATACATGTATTAACCACTTAATATATATATACACACACAGAGAGAGCATACATCCATTATGTACAAATAGGGTACGCTAAAATCTACCCTTTTTCCTACACCATTAGTACCTCTCGGTCAAATGGCCACAATCACATTTATATATATAAATATTTAAAACAAGTAAACATACACTTATATGCAAAACTTATAAATCCTATACTTAACAAAATTATCTCCAACTTATATCGTAAATCGGTTTACTAAAGTTACAATCCTTATTTACATCATCTTGGTCATATTTTTAAATTTCACACCATTTTACAATTTAAATGCATTTATATACATACATATGGTAATATATTCATATATGATTCTTTATATAACCTATACATGTAAAATTATACCTCAACATATACCACACATGGATTTGTCCGAAACTTACTTCTTCAATATACACATATATAATTTTGTCCAATATACCATAAAATACCAAATTAACATCTATATACATACACATATATACACATAAGCATGTCCACACACATAAATACATCCATCTTCAATATACACATATAATTTCATCCGCTTGCAATTTTTGAGGCACTACCACCAGCAACAACAACATTACAACATTGCCTTAGAGGCCCCCGCCTATGACGGTCTATAGAAAGGTCGGATGTACGCAACCATTACCCATATGTTAGAAACATACAGAGGATGTTTTCCAATGGCTCATAATGAAAATTTGTGTTTGTCGATCAACTGCTACTTCACAATATATTCACAATATAAGAAGCGAATTCAATTTAGTGAGATTTGCACTAATATAAGAGCACTAAAAGCCACAGATCACGCTTTTAGGCCACTGAGTGCAATTTTAACTGCTTTGGATAAGCCTTCAGCAAAAGAATGAGTCAAGCTTGGGATGGTGCACGCATTTGGGCCTCTGGGTGTATTAATTTCTCATCCATCCAGTATCATATTCGAATAATTCAAAATTTTAAAAAAGACATTTCCGTTGTATTGGGCTTTTGCATATGTGCTGGATCCGATGAGGGATTAGATCGATCCGCGATCTGATGCATGCAGTCTTACCCTATTAGTACAAGAGACGGTTTCCGCAGCTCGAACCCGTAACCTGAAGATCACAAAACATCAACTTTACCAGTTGCTCCAAGACCCGCCCTCGAATAATTCAAAAACCTAAAATGATATAATTGTTGTAAAATCAAATATCAAATGATGCAATGTAAAATAGACAAGAGAAGAGAATATAGAAGATGTTTTCTATTGATTTTCAAGTGTATCTCACATTACAACATCATGTCCTATTTATAGGACATTTTGAGGGTAAATGAAATAAATAAGGTAGTACCCTTTAATATTCCCAACACATTGGAAACATATAAGGCCATCTTGGACATCCACAATCTTATCTTTATACTTAATACTCCCCCTTGGATGTCCAAATTTTATAGAATATGCCTCGTTAAAACCTTGCCAAGAAAACCCAGTGGGACAAAACTTAGACGAAGGAAAAAGAGTACATATTCATATAATTTGTTTGTGTGATACACTGCCTCGTTAAAACCTTGCCAAGAAAAACCCAGTGGGATAAAAACTTGGACGAATGAAAAAGAGTACAGTGTGTAAGTGACAATCACACTCCCCCTGATTCTGTCATGAGGTCTTGAAGCTGACGCATTCCGATGTTGTAGACCATCTTTTTAAATGTAGCCGTTGGTAGTGCTTTAGTGAACAAATCAGCAAGATTTTTGCTTTATTGTATCTGTTGGATATCAATTTCACCATTTTTCTCAAGATCATGAGTATAGAAAAATTTTGGTGATATATGCTTTGTTCTATCTCCTTTGATGTAGCCATTCTTAATTTGAGCAATACATGCAGCATTATCTTCAAATAAGATTGTCGGAATCTTTCTTAGTGAAGATAATCCACATGACTCTTGGATATGTCGAATCATCGATCTCAACCATATGCATTCACGACTTGCTTCATGCAATGCCAAAATCTCGGAATGGTTGGAAGAGGTGGCTGTTAATGTCTGCTTCACTGATCTCCATGAAATGGCTGCACCTCCACATGTAAATACATATCCAGTTTGTGATCTTCCCTTATGAGGATCAGATAGATAACCAGCATCAGCATAACCCATTAAGTGTGGTTTAGAATTCTTTGAGTAGAATAAACCCATATCTCGTGTTCCTCGAAGATAACATAAAATATGTTTGACTCCATTCCAATGCCTTCGTGTTGGTGTAGAACTATATCTTGCCAATAAATTTACTGAAAATGCTATATCTGGTCTTGAACAATTTGCAAGATACATAAGAGCACCAATAGCACTAAGATACGGTACTTCTGGACCTAATAATTCTTCATTTTCCTCCGGTGGCCGAAATGGATCTTTCTTTACATCTAACGATCGGACCACCATAGGACTACTTAATGGATGAGCTTTATCCATATAAAATCGTTTCAAGATCTTCTCTGTATATGAAGATTGATGAAGAAATATTCCATCATGTAAATGTTCGATCTGCAGGCCGAGACAAAATTTGGTTTTTCCAAGATCTTTCATTTCAAATTCTTTCATAAGATAATTTGCGGTTTTAGTGAGCTCTTCAGGAGTTCCAACAAGATTTAGATCATCAACATATACCGCAATTATAGAGAATCCACTATCAGATCTTTTGATAAATACGCAAGGACAAATTGGATTATTTATATAACCTTCTTTGACAAGGTACTCACTAAGGCGATTATACCATATCCTGCCAGATTGTTTTAATCCATACAAGGATCTTTGTAATTTGATTGAGTATAATCCATGCGTCCTTTGATTATATGCTTCGGGCAATTTAAATCCTTCTGGGATTTTCATATAAATATCATTATCTAATGATCCATATAAGTATGCGGTAACCACATCCATTACCCGCATATCAAGGTTTTCAGTGACTGCTAGGCTGATTAGATATCGTAATGTTATGGCATCAATAACCGGGGAATATGTTTCATCATAATCAAGCCCAGGTCTTTGTGAAAAACCTTGAGCAACAAGACGTGCTTTGTACCGCACAACCTCATTTTTCTCGTTGCGTTTTCGTACAAAAACCCATTTATGTCCAATAGGTTTTATCCCTTCAGGGGTTTGGACGACAGGTCCAAATACTTTGCGACTTTCTAACGATTTCAGTTCTGCTTGGATTGCATCTTTCCATTTTGGCCAATCAATTCTGCGTCGACATTCTTCAACGGTTCAGGATCCTCATTTAGAATTTCACATGCAATCGCATAAGCAAAAACATGATCAATATTAACCTTTTGTCTATCCCAATTTTCTCTTGTAGTTACATAATTCAAAGAGATCTCTTCAAAATTTTGTTCACTTGCTTCTTCAGGAGCAACTTGTTTAACAATTTTAGACTGATCAGTCTCGATTTCTATAGCGCTTTCAAGTTGTGAACTTCTTTTCTCTGCTGGAGTATTCTCTTCTGGAGCATTAACATGTACCCTTTTTTCCGAGGGTTTTTATCTTTTGCACCAACTGGGCGCCCACGTTTTAGACTTACTTTTGGTATACCATCATTTTGCCTTTCAGAGGCATCAAGTCGAACAGGCATATTCATCGCCGGGACGTGGGATTTAGTTACCTTTTTACTATCAGTAAATGCATCAGGCACCTGATTTGCAATATTCTGTAAATAGATTATCCTTTTTACTTCTTGCTCGCATTGATTTGTTCGTGGGTCAAGATGAGAAAGTGAAGGAACGTTCCATGTAATTTCACGCCGTTCTTCAGGAAACGGTATTTTCTCTCCCCCTAACGGCGGGAAAACTTTCTCATCAAAATGACAATCGGCATATCGTGCCTTAAATAAATCACCCGTCAGGGGCTCAATATATCTCACAATAGAAGGAGAATCAAAACCCACATATATTCCTAAATGTCTTTGAGGACCCAGTTTTGTCCGTTGTGGTGGGGCAATCGGAACATAAATCGCACACCCAAAAATCTTTAAATGGGAAATATCAGGCTGCTGGCCCGATACCATCTGTAGTGGCGAGTATGGTTGAAACGAACTGGGTCTAAGTCGGACCAAAGCAGATGCATGCAAAATTGCATGTCCCCAAGCCGATGTGGGTAAATTTGACCTTAAAAGCATAGGTCGAGCAATCAGTTGTAATCGTTTGATAAATGACTCTGCCAGGCCATTTTGAGTGTGCACATGTGCCACTGAATGCTCAACTTCAATCCCAATCGACATACAATAATCATTAAAAGCTTGAGAAGTAAATTCACCGGCATTATCGAGACGAATAGACTTAATCGGATAATCTGGAAATTGTGCTCTTAAGCGTATAATCTGAGCAAGAAGCTTGGCAAAAGCTACGGTTCTTGTTGAGAGCAAACTCACATGAGACCATCTGGATGAAGCATCCAATAAGACCATAAAATAACGAAATGGTCCACAAGAGGGATCAATAGGTCCACAAATATCCCCTTGTATTCTTTGTAAAAATGTAGGAGATTCGAAATGGATCTTCATTGGAGATGGTCTCTTGATTAGCTTCCCTCGTGAACAAGCGACACACACACAATCACGAGGTAAAAGAATCTTCTGGTTCTTTAAAGGGTGTCCATGTGAGTTTTGTACAATTCGACGCATCATTACCGAACCCAGATGACCAAGTCGATCATGCCATAACATAAATAATGTTGGATCATTGAACTGCTGGTTCATCACAATATGAGATTCTACTGGATGTATAATCGCATAATACAATGCAGATGAGAAAATTGGGAATTTTTCTTTAACAAGCTTCTGGCCTGAATCACTGTAAGTAATACATAAAAATTCCATATTCCCCTCATTAATGTTTCAAGATGAAAACCATTGAGACGTATATCTTTAAAACTCAATAAGTTTCTTTTCGACTTGGTAGAAAATAATGCCGTAGTAACCAAGATATGTGTACCATTGGGCAATATGATTGTTGCTCTTCCGGAGCCTTCAATCAACGTTGTAGTACCAGAAATTGTACTCACATTAGCTTTTGCCAATTGTAATGTCGAAAAATATTTTTGATCACGAAGAATTGTGTGTGTCGTTCCACTGTCAACCAGACAGATGTCCCCACCATTCATCTTGAATAAAAGTCTAGCATAACATAAATAATTTTCATTATTGAATTCAAAATAAGTAAGTTAAAAATAGTGAATTTTTGTTGCTTGAAAAAAAAAATTTTATACGTCAACTAAAAATGGCTGAAATCCATTGTTCAAGTTATACTGTCGATTGAAAGTATACAAGAAAAATAAGCAGAACAACTCTAAAGAATTTTATTAAGCAAATATAGTAATGCAATTTTTATAAAAGTACATGCTAGCACATAAAATTTTAACTTATTGATAGCAATCCTTAAAACATGAAATGCATCGAAACATGTTTCTCAATCATTCTTGATTATTCTCATTCACAAACTGGACCCCATGGCCATCCACGTTTGGCTCTATAAGAAAATCTTCAATATCAAAACGAGTAAAATCATTCGAATCCATTTGACCATCATCTGCAATGTTACCAAAGTTTGCAAAATGAACTTGCTTTCCCTTGCCGTTATCCTTCTGGGATGCTTGATAAAGTTCAACCAAATGCTTTGGAGTGCGGCAAGTACGAGACCAATGCCCTTGGGCTCCACATCGATAACAAGTGTCTTCGTGGTTCTTAGCGGGTGCACCAATTTTCAAACTTTTTGTATTTTCTTGTGGCTTTTTCTTATGGTCCCACTTCAGGTGGTATGGTGCAAAATTTCTACCACGACCACGACCTGTACCTCGACCACGACCGCGGCCGCGGCCTCGACCACGACCACGATTATGGTTATGGTGACTTGCATTCGCTTCTAGGAATGGCTGTGACCCAGTCGGGTGAGAGTTGTGGTTTTTCATTAAGAGTTCATTGTTTTGTTCAGCAACAAGCAGACATGAAATCAATTGAGAATATTTTTCAAACTTCCTTTCTCGATATTGCTGCTGCAGGAGCATATTCGAGGCATGGAAAGTTGTGAATGTTTTCTCTAACATATCTGCATCAGTTACTTTGTCTCCACACAGCCTCAATTGTGATACTATGGAGAACATTGCAGAATTATATTCGTTTACAGTCTTATAACCTTGCAGCCTCAGGTGCAACCAATCATATCTAGCCTTTGGGAGGATCACACTCTTTTGATGATCATATCGTTCCTCCAAATTTTTCCATAATTCATATGGGTCTTTAACCCCAAGATATTCGGTTTTCAGCCCGTCATGGAGGTGATGGCGAATGAATATCATTGCCTTTGCCTTATCTTGTTCGCTTGCCTCACCTCCTTCTTTTATAGTATGCCCAAGATTCATCGAGGTCAAATGGATTTCGGCATCAAGGACCCAAGCCATATAATTTCTTCCGGAAATATCAAGGGCACCAAACTCCAGTTTTGTGATATTTGCCATAGGTCTGAGAATGCAAAAATAATTCATCTCAGAAAAGATAGATTTACTCAAAACTACAGGTTTGAGTTAATGTTATATGCTTCAGGCATAATATGCTTCAGGCATAAGTACGATGCAGACTATTATATATGCAATGATAAGAATACAATTAATACGTAATTAAAAATTAAAATAACACAACAACTATATTTCAAAATATCATGCTTCAGGCAGGTATATAAACTAGTCATGCTTCGGGCATGTTAATTATTTCAATTATTCATGCTTTGAGCGTGTCAACAATTCATGCTTCGGGCATGTCAAACGATTCATGCTTCGGGCATGAAAATGATTCATGTTTATGTCAACGATTCATGCTTCGAGCATGATAACAATTAATGCTTCAGGCAATTCATGCTTCGGGCATGATAAAAGTATATCTGTATAGCTGCAAGCCATATACAATTCTTCTTCCTTCAAAAATCTAGACTTCAGGCTAGATTATTTCTTTTTATACATATTTAGAATATAAGATAGAAATCGGTAACAATAGAAACGCAACAAATGAACAAATAAAAAAAAATTTGGCAGAAAGATTAGTCTCAGAAATCACCATTTCGGTCATACCTAGGAGTATCCAAAATACATCTCCACCGTTCAAAACGTACCTTTATGTATTAAGAATAATCTGTCAAAATTTGGTGATGAACCAACGGTGGATGACTCAGAAAATTTAGTTTTCCCGGACCTGCGCAAAGCTGTCAGCACCTACGAAATTTTAAGAGTATTCTCCCTCTTTTTCTTCTTTCTCTAATACTTTTCTTACTACTTGTTTTTGGTTTCTTTGGAGCAATTCGTGCTGATAACGTGTTATAAAATCAAATATCAAATGATGCAATGTAAAATAGACAAGAGAAGAGAATATAGAAAATGTTTTCTATTGATTTTCAAGTGTATCTCACATTACAACATCATGTCCTATTTATAGGACATTTTGAGGGTAAATGAAATAAATAGGGTAGTACCCTTTAATATTCCCAACACATTGGAAACATATAAGGCCATCTTGGACATCCACAATCTTATCTTTATACTTAATAATAATCATAATTATAGACTACTAATTTTTGATTAGATCATAATCGAACCCCACACTCAAAGTTAGCTGCTCCACTGTTTTTACGCTTGGAAACTTTGGGCTTTTGGCCCAAATTCTCCAACATATTTTTCTTTCAACATCCTTGTCTTTGATGTACTGTCAAAAGAAAAATATTAACCACGCCATCAACAACACATCGAATAGCATGAAATAAAGAACAATTAGAGCATTTAAAATAGGCTATACTCAAAAACTTATTACTGGTTTGGACCAACATGACGCAAATCCATTATCTCATACTGAACTTACTTGAATACAATCAACAGTGTTCATCACAACTGAATATTTCATAATTGCACCAGCAACCATAACATCTGAGAGGATAGAAATACAAGTGTCTATAGCAAGTTAATTTAAAGTACATCTCTACACACTACTACGCTATTCTAAGTTTGATAGGCAGTGGTTTTTCCTGGACCTAGGGTTTCAGCATACAATAATGAAACAACAATGGGCAATACAATACTATGTTATTCTAAATTTGATAGTCAGTGTGTTTGCCTGGACCTAGGGTTTCAGCATACAATAATGAAACAACAATGGGCAATAAGATTACAACTTCATGGTACAGATTTGTTGTATGACCTTGAAGATAAAGAGCTCGGGGCAAGGCTCGGAGCACCTCGAAAGAGCTTAGGCGCGTCCCCAGATCCTCCAGGCGGCCTCTTTTGTCGTTAAGCTTGTACTAATGAGTAGTTCCTTGAGTAGGTGGGAATGTGTATCCGTCTACAATTCGGCTACCTTGAATACATCGGAAACCCGTATCCAAGCTCGATGACTAACTCTTTCCAGGATTACAGATGGAGCACTCCTGAACAGTTTCCTCCGGTGACAACCGCACATCGCTCGCATTCTGTATCCTCTTTTATACATTGGTCCACGTTTATATATGCCTACTTTCATATCATGATTTCACACTGGAAAAAAAGAAAAGTTGGCTTGAGCTGGGATGAAGCATTGAAAGTGGACGAGAGGATAAACAGAATATACCGCGTCACCGAGAAGGAACCAAAGAACCCTAGATTAAACAAATAGTTCCTGAGACTCCATTGGCGAGGACCAGTAGCGCAACAAAGACTCGACAGTTAACCTTCTAGTAGCGCTAAGCATCGATATGAAGAATTTACAACCGTCGATTTTGTACTCTTCTAGCGGATTTCGATGCCCAAAACTTCTAACATTTACCTGCAATAAAGAAAATGCAATAATCTATGTGCAAAGAAGAAAGAAGAGATTCATGTATCCACAGGGAAAGCCAGATACCGCTGAACTGAGTCTATTCATGTTTACAAGATGATCCCTCCAGAAACAATCTAAAGTTTTCACCAGCACGGCCTTCTGCATTGTTGAGGAAGAAGAGGGAGGGGTGGAGAAGAGTTATGGTGCCACACCAGAAAAGAAATTACACTAAATACTGTTGCATTATTAGAGACCGTAAATATAGACAGAATAAAACACTAGGCTTCAGTCTCAATATGTTAATCCAGCTTAGGAACTCCAAATCATTTCTGAGACATTAATCAGTGTGATTATTAAAAATCTCTCACCGACAATCAGTTTTAAAGTTCGATAAGTTACCTGTTTACTTTTAATGCATATGTTTATTGCTTGTTTACGAAGACCTTTTTTGAACTACCATGATTTAATAGGCTAGTTACTGTAAGTGGCCAATGTCTGAAATTGAATATAGGACTGACAAAATTTCACGTAAGGATACATGTTTTCAGAAAATTTGTAAGCCCGTACACCTAAAAGACTACAAGAAGTTCCAGAGAAACGAGAAAAACGAGAAAAACTCAGATTTTAGTCATCAAAGCTTCTAACTTCTGATCCTACTGAGCCAAATACCTACTCTAAGAGAAGATATCATAAGACATCATTGCAATACTTCATCTGGATGGAGGACGCTTCCATCTAAATCAAGTAACAACCAGAACAATACTCGTGTTCCCAAGAAGATTAGTTAATGAAACAAGCACTCGCAATTAATTGCAGAATCAAATTACCTCTATTTCCTTGATGTATGCAGCATCATAGCCAGATTCTTGAACGACATTCAAATAAGAAGCGATCAGAAAATCACCAAGATACTTGCGCAGAAGATTCACAGTCACCCGATACCTTCCATTCCTGGAGTTTGACATCAGCAAATAGTAGATATTATAAGCTATCTCAAGAAAAAAGTCGGGGTAATGCAACACACAGAAATGCATACTAATCTAGGACAACATGGTCTAAAGGAGGACTGACTTGATTGAATCATCTGCACATATATGATGCCAGCGTTTCACAGAAGAAATCTTTGCATGGATTCCCTTAAAGGAATTCGGGAGGTTGGGCATACTTGAAAGATGAAAGTCATCAAGATTTATCATATGCAGTTGATGGAGTTGGGCAAGCGACTCCAGCAAAGCCTCCTCAGTAACACAAGCAAAAGAGTCTAGACAAAATTCCAACTCATTAGACAATTAGCTAAAGATCAGCTTAAGGAAAAGAAACCCATCGCCTCGCGCAAAAAAATGCATACCTTTCGCTAAAAATGAGGCAATGTCCTTGAACTCATTCAAGAGTACACTTAAAGACCAGCTGCTTGGATGCTAATAGAATAACATGAGATGCCGATATATCATGAAATGACTTAATGAGATAAAATCTTTTTTGTGAACAGTGAGATAAAATCCATCATAAAGGAATTATATTATGTTATTATTTGCTACCTTAACGGGATTAACATTCTTAAAGATGATTTCGTCCACCACTGCTTGCATGTACCTGTAAGAACAAATTTACTTTACAAGTGATAAAACATGGGCATAAAACCAGGCGTAGAACTTCATTGGAAGATTTTGTTTTTATCATAACAAATAAACAGGCCTGGTGATCTTGAAATAATTCTTGAGCTTTTGCTTGCTTTATGATTATTTTCCCCTTCTTTATAATTCCTAAGAGCAAGTTATAGATGGCAAG
Source organism: Eustoma russellianum (assembly GCA_036186865.1). NCBI lineage: Eukaryota > Viridiplantae > Streptophyta > Magnoliopsida > Gentianales > Gentianaceae > Eustoma > Eustoma russellianum. The sequence continues at coordinate 20,263,224 of AP025058.1, read as the reverse complement.
ATAGTTCAGGTTGTTTTCCAACTAAAAAGACAAGCAATTCAAAGTAGTGGGATAATGAAACCATTAAAAAAGAATAAGAAAAACAGAACTTGCTCATAGCTCTAAATTGTTCCTTTGATACGAAAACACTTTTGTAAAGGGAAACAGTAGCAGGTAAATAGCGCAGAATGTGGGAATAGGGTAGGCCCCTTTTTGGAAAATAGCTTTTGCTATGTCAAATTGCGGAATGAAATTTTCGTTCGCATAAAAGAAAAAAAAAAGAAGAAAGAAAAAAAGGGAGGACAACAAGAGAAACTAACTGGCAAATATACTGTGAGCTGCTTTCCACGTCACCCGATAGAATCGACTGTCGAAGATCGTATACATGCTTTCTCTGCACCTGAAAGACAGATTTTACTGGATGCATTAGTCTGCGTACTCACGTAGATATGGAGAAAACAATCCTAGTTTGATATCTACACGTGGACATGGCCGTCATTTCTTTAAATAGTTAATCAACTGCCGAGAGGAACAATAAAACCTTGCTTGACATTATTACTCTCGAAACATACCTCTAAAACTTCATCAAATTCTACAAGGCTCTTTCTGATGCCGAAGAAGTATTTTTCAGCATTTATTTGAAGAGACAAAAGCTGGCAAACAGGAAACACTTTTAACTTCACACTAAAGAGAGGAAAATTTTCCAGTAACAGAGGTACAATGATGCAAAAGGGGAAGCAACCCTTATGCCCGCTGTGGTTGCGATTACACAACAACAAAACAAACATACAGGAAGATATATACGCTAACCTGTTTGACAATGACAGCGCCTTCAATAGGAATATCCTCATCGTTCGTAATCCTAGATATGAGTCCTACCGCCCACTCTGTGTCAAAGTTAAACTTCTGAAACATCTCATCCTGCAAGCTGATGAGCAGCAAATTGTCATAGAGCTGCTTTGAATGTAAATAGACAATTTTATATAATTAAAATCATTGAAGCAAAAGATTCAAGACCAAAATCAGGTCAGTTCCTTCATCTGAAGAAACACATTTTACAAGACCTTCCACCCTCCAATATTAAGGATATCAACTACCGTAAGTATAAGGCATAATCTGGGAAAATTTTGCTTTCTACACATCCTGTGCATTGTCCAACTATTACTTAATATTCGTACAGAATGTCGTTTTTAGCCCTTCACATCACAAAGAAAGTTTCCTTTTCAGAACTTCTGGGAATTAATCAGGAGCGGATACAAGCTAGAAAGAGAAAAGTCTTTCTCCGTATTTACCTCACCATGAATCGTGTGGATCCAGGATCACCTTGCCTGCCAGCTCTACCACGAAGCTGTAGTAAAAACGGACAAGCGTGTTAGTCAAATCAAGTAGCTGATAGTGTAACACTGCTGATTCTGATGAACTCAGTACAAAAAATGCAAACACATAGTAAAAGAAATGAGGAGAGAAACTAGCACATCGGCTAATTATCAACACATCCTGATATAGGGTTCAAAAAAGTGCATATAGTTGGATAAAATCTATGTTCCAAGTGTCATCATCATCCGGACCCGGTATATCCCAACAACAAAAACTATCGTTAAGGTTTGAGGAGGGTAAGTGGTAGGCAAACAATATCTCTATACCAAGGGATAGAGAGTCTGCTTCCAGTGAGACCCCCGGCTCTATATGTACCTGCATACATGACATAATAATAGAGATATTATGTGCTAGTGTGTTAGTGAGGAAATTCAAGGAATACAAAAAAGACTTTCGATATTAAAATACACATCACGTGTATATGTACATGTAATGTAAAACAACGGTATAACGGTATAACATACGCAACCAAGTGGAAAGTCAACCTAAAGCGTAGATAGTGTCTACGCTTATCTATGTCCCTAAATATACTCTAAAGTGTCCCTATATATGGCCTATACCTCGTTAACCTTAATCTTATGTCTCCATGAACTCCTATCCTGGACCATGTCCTCAGAGAGGTGCAAATCTAGTAGGTCGTGCCTTATCTGCTCATCCCAAGTCAGTTTGGGCATGCCTTTACTCCTGTTTCCCTCTACAATGAGGCTTTCAATTGCTCTGACTGACGCCGTTGACCGTCTTAGCTTGACATGCCCAAACCATCTCATTCTTCCCTCCCTTATCTTATCTACTATACTACTCGCGCCTAACCTTTCTCGAAACACCTCGTTTCTAATCCGGTCTATGTTCCAAGTGTCATTAAGATAAAACCAGAAAAGGCGGGAGGACAGCATAGACAATCAACTAAGAACATCCTCCAAGTGCGTGCAAGACCTAACAACTCAACTTAGTTGAAAATGCCCTGTTTCAACTAAGATCACAAAGAGAAGTACTAATGTCGGGAATAAGTCAAGTCAGACAAAATTGACTTTAGTACAGTAATGGCCGACATGCCGAGCTCAAGGTCGGCTGGACTGATCTGCAGAGTCAAGACAGTTCAGATAGCGCAATTGAGTTTGCGTCCTGAACAGTCAGCCGACCTGCCGACCTGAACTGAACAGCACTTCAGAACACTGGTTCTGTGCTATCAGCCTTTCAGCCGAGCTGAACTAAAGTCAGACTGATCAGACAGATCAGACCAGTCCAGTCAGCGGAATTGTATTTGCGTTCTGGGCTAATCACCGATCTGCCGACCTCGGCACCTCAGCACAACAACCAACAGTTGTGCTTTCAGCCGCTTCAGCCGAGCAGAGCTCAGCACGGCAATGCTGTAGAATAACAAATGTCCTCAGCCAGATAGCAGAGCTCAGCACAGTAACACTGTACAACAACAGTGCTGCGATTTCCCCATCAACTAGGCTCAGCACGAAGCAGCGCTCAGCTTGGCAATAACTTCACAGCTCAACTGAGCAGAGGTCCGAGGTGAGTCCAGGACTCTGTCCTTAAGACGTATTGCTCCGGTATACTGTGCGCAACCGCATGGAGCAATCGTCTCCCAGGATACAACGGAAGTCAGTTCAGAAGAGCGGCACTGCAGCGTATGAACTCTACGAACCTGTAAGATGCCCTGAACTTCTAGAACTTAATGCAAATATAGAAGGAGAAGAGCATGTGTATGCAGAGAAGGAGAGAAGGAGAAAATCAGATTTTGAGTGACCAGAGAGGTCAGCTAGGCCACTATTTATAGGAGAAAAAATTGATTAGGATGGTTAATTGACAGTTTAACCACAGCCGTCAGATCATATTACCACCGTTAGATCAGATAACAAATAACCGATTTTCAAATTTGATTTACGGTTAAGTAACCGAATTTTTGAATTTGAATTACTTTTAAGTAACAGATTTTCAAATTTGAATTAAGATTAAGCAACCGACTTTCAAATTATTTTATCCCTACTTTGAGCATTAATTTCTCATTCACCCGGTATCGTAATTGAGTGATTCCAAACTCTAAAATCATCTAATCGTTACGTAGATAATTAAGAGTTTATTAGTTTTCACTTGCCATTAATGAAAACTAATTATAACTTAGCTCAAAGTACGTTACTAACCACAGTTTGCAACTTGGCCCATTTCAATTTATTTCCAATTTCTCCAACAACTAACACATAAAAAAAGAAGACTCATTTTACACCAGCATGGAGCACCTTCCAATTCCGACAGTATAATTTCAAAATAGGACAAGCATGAAAGAAGCACATATTTATTGTGAGTACCTAAAAAGATATACTTTATAACTCCGTACCTGGTTATCAATTCTTCGTGACTCATGCAAGGATGTCCCAATAACATGCAGACCACCAAGTCTTTTTACTTCTAACCCTTCATTTAAACAGTGACGTTCACAATCTCTAAGAACTGATAGATAAGCGAGAGCTATTGAAGGCCCCAGAGGATATGTCTCTTGCCTATCACTAACAAGCCTCTGAAGCTCCTTTGTGTCCAAAGATTGACTCATCTCTATGGAATTCAAAATCATGGATTTAGCCTCTTGGACCTTCCAATCCTTATCCTTGCCTTTGCGCATCAATTTGGCTGTACAGATCATTTGGACTCATTGCTTAGCCCATTGAAAAAATTAATGAAGAAAAGGATTATTGCCACCACCAGATTTAAACTGCTATTGTAGAGGTGGAGGTGGTGATAATAGAATTTTTCTAATAATAAAATGGCAATGACAATGAGCACTATAAAGATGTTGCCGAAACTAACCCATGAGAGAAGCTTTTGCCAACAGGGCAAGTGATGATGGACCGATTTTCAACTTCTCTGAAGCCTACATTTGGTCCACATGTTAAATACCATTATTGAAACTAATCAAATGCTAGCCTCCAGGTAGGATTGCACTTATAACGGAAGCAGGAATTACCTTCTCCAAATTTGATTCTGCTTCAACTTCAACGTGAAGAGGATTTCCTGAAAGAAATGGAAGCAAGCTATCCTCCAGTACTTCTTTTGCCAGCATCTTTAACACCAAAACCAAAACAAAAACAAAAACAAAGCAAAACAAACCACTCAGGATTGCAGAAAAGGTTAGTCTACGGAATGATATCGCTACCCAGAATTAATGACAAAACCAATTCACCTCAAACCTTCAATGCATTAATGTTTCATTTAATATGTTGGCCTCCAAAATTTTGGCCTTCAGAAAACAACCTCTTAATAACAGAGATACGTACCTTTGGGTTTCCTCCCAGTATTATATCAGTTCCCCTGCCAGCCATGTTGGTTGATATGGTAATAGCATGCTTTCTCCCAGCTTGGGCAACAATTTCAGCCTCCCTTGCAGCATACTTTAAGCCCACACAGCTCAAAAGAAGAGTTACAGAAACAATAGCATAACTTTGAAATCACAGCCCAAAAGGTCAAGTAATTCACCTTGGGCCGGGCATTAAGAACATTGTGTGGAACTTTCCTTTTGTTCAGCAACGCAGACAGATATTCAGAATTTTCTACACTAGAAATGACACAAACTCATTAGAACTCTGACTGGATTTCAAGTTGGATATATATTATAGGTGTAGAAATTAATGTATTAATATTATTTGTACATAGCCGTTAGATGGAAGATTTGACAGGTAGGTTACCGTTGGCATTCTTTCCTTTTATCTGTATATATGTAGACAACTTCAGAGTGAAAAGTTTTAAGGGAGAATTCTTCTCCAATGAAGCAAGAACCTGCTTTCATTCAAGAGTGTAATCCCATTTCATTACTCATTACATTTCTTCATGGTATCAGAGAATTGGGTTCTAATCATCAGAAGTTCCTCCGTTTCCAGCTTTAGTTATTTGCTGGCATTTACTGTTTTTTCTGCTCCTCGGAGAGCTTGAATCTCAAAAGGTTCACATAGGAAGAATAAGTTCCTGTTACAGAAGGTAGTGGGGGAGAAGGCAAGTTTTTCCATCTAACGATAAAAAATAAATAATATTTTTTTTTCCTTTCTCTCATCATCTAGCTGTCGTCCAATTTCATAAAGAGCTACACGTGTGGGTTGGAAATATACTACAGCAAATTCTTTTTTAAAGGCATGCAAGCCTCCACGTGTCTCTACGAAAATCTCGGGAAACCATTTACAAAATTTCCTTGTTTTGACGATTTTTTCCTCTGAGTTATCACATCAAAATATACATAGACGTTAGATGGAAGATTTGACAGGTAGGTTACCGTTGGCATTCTTTCCTTTTATCTGTATATATGTAGACAACTTCAGAGTGAAAAGTTTTAAGGGAGAATTCTTCTCCAATGAAGCAAGAACCTGCTTTCATTCAAGAGTGTAATCCCATTTCATTACTCATTACATTTCTTCATGGTATCAGAGAATTGGGTTCTAATCATCAGAAGTTCCTCCGTTTCCAGCTTTAGTTATTTGCTGGCATTTACTGTTTTTTCTGCTCCTCAGAGAGCTTGAATCTCAAAAGGTTCACATAGGAAGAATAAGTTCCTGTTACAGAAGGTAGTGGGGGAGAAGGCAAGTTTTCCCATCTAACGATAAAAAATAAATAATATTTTTTTTTCCTTTCTCTCATCATCTAGCTGTCGTCCAATTTCATAAAGAGCTACACGTGTGGGTTGGAAATATACTACAGCAAATTCTTTTTTAAAGGCATGCAAGCCTCCACGTGTCTCTACGAAAATCTCGGGAAACCATTTACAAAATTTCCTTGTTTTTGACGATTTTTTCCTCTGAGTTATCACATCAAAATTTTCCATCTCATTAATTGCCATCATTTCTTCTCTCTATCCCACGGTACCTTCTTTCCTTTTATCTTACACTTCATCAGCGAAAACAAAAATTCCAGATTTGCTTGCATGGCTGAGTCCAGTAGTGAAATCACTTCTGCCACACCAGGTGACAAACAGTCATCTGGTTCTATGGGCTCAATCGTTGATTCTACCCCAGTTACCATCACAAATCAAAAACTAACCGGAAATAATTTCCTACCTTGGAGCCGTGCTGTTGAGCTTTTCATTACTGGACGGGGAAAAAAGGAATACTTATCAGACAAGATGGTGATTCCTCTTGAGACAGATAGTAAATTCGCTACATGGGAGGCAGAAAATTCCATGATAATGTCTTGGCTCCTTGGCTCGATGACTCCGGAAGTGAGCAATACGTTCATGCTTCACCAGACTGCTGCTAGCATCTGGAAGACCACCAAAGAGATGTACTCGAAGAGAGATAATATCTCTGAGCTGTACGAATTGGAAGCTCAGTTGAAGGATATTAAGCAGGGAGATCAAACTGTAAGTCGGTATTTTAGTACTTTGTCACAAATTTGGCAACACATAGACTCTTTGGAAAACTATCAGTGGAACTGTACTCAAGATGATCAGTTGTTTAGAATAATAAAAGAGACTAGAAGGATGTTTGGTTTTTTGTCTGGGTTACACAAAGATTATGATGCTGTTAGGAGTAGAGTCTTAAGTACTAAGCCATTGCCGTCTATAAATACTGCATTTTCTGAAATTAGACAGGAAGAAAGCCGTTTGAAAGTTATGATGGGTAACCATTACTCTGTTCCTTCTACAGAATCTTCTGCACTCAGTTCACAAACTAGTGAAAAAGAAAAAAGTGTATCTTTAACATCAAGGAAATCTGGTACGGGTAAAACTGGCTTTGGTGAGTGTGTAAAAAAATATTGTAAGTATTGTCAGAAAAATGGCCATACACTGGAAGAATGTTACAGGAGACCAGGAAGTACAGTGAAACCACCACCCTTCTGGACCAGACAGAACAATTACAGGCAAGGTTCTGGACGGTCTGAGTCACAAAACACATGGAGGGTTGATGCTGATTCTTGGAGGAATCCTAAGGCAGCACTTGTTGATGGAGGTGAATCAGATTCAGCAAAGGTCCCAGACACTGTGTTTACTCAATCACAGTTAGATGCTCTTCTAAAGGTACTGGAAAGCCAAAGGGCTCAGGCTTCATCTCAGGCTTCATCTCCACGGATTAGAGCTTCTATGGCTCGTTCAGGTAATGAGGGTAAGTCAAATTGTTGGATTATTGATTCTGGAGCAACACATCACATGACATTTATTCATACTAAACTTTGCTCATTTAGACCTTTTTATGAAAAGAGGAAAGTTAGAATAGCTAATGGTCAACAGATTGATATTTTAGGATATGGTGACGTTTTTCTCTCAGAACAATTAGTCTTAAAAGGAGTTCTATATGTTCCAAGTCTAGATTGCAATTTAATTTCAGTTAGAAAACTTATGATTGATAATAATTGTCTTACACTTTTCTCTCCTTCTAAGTGCTACTTCCTTCCTCCTTCTTCTTGCTTCCAGGGGAAGGATTCGAAGGATATGGTTATGAGGGAGATGATTGGATGTGCTAGGCATCAAGACGGTTTGTTTTTGCTAGACAATCAGAAATCAGGATCTTTTGAATCTTTTGAAGACTGTTCTAGAGTCTATTCTTGTATGAACAGTGTTTCTGTTCCTAGAATTGATCATCAGGGCATCTAGAATAAGTCTTATTTTGTTGTGGCATAGGAGAATGGGACATCCCAACTTTCTGTATTTAAGAAAACTGAAACCTGATTTATTTCATAATATAAAACTTGATTGTCTGAAGTGTGAAACGTGTATGTATGCTAAGCAAACTAGAGTACCTTATCCTGCTAAAGCTTATAAAGAAAGTAAGCCTTTCAACTTAATTCATTCTGATATTTGGGGACCATCAAGGGTTCTCAATGTTAATGGTAGTAGATGGTTTGTAATTTTTGTTGATGATCATACACGTGTCACATGGATATACTTAATGAAGCAAAAATCAGAGTTAGTAGGAGTGTTTAAAATGTTTGTTTCTCTTATTCATAATCAGTTCAATGAAATTATTAAGACCTTTAGATCTGATAATGGCAGTGAATACCTTGACAAAGAGGTAAAATCATTTATAGCTGACAAAGGCATACACCATCAGACTTCAAATGTGTATACACCACAGCAAAATGGTGTTGCAGAAAGGAAACATCGGCATATTCTAAGTGTTGCTAGGTCTATCATGTTTTCTATGCATGTACCTAAGTATCTTTGGGGGGAGGCTGTGCTTACAGCCACTTATTTAATAAACCGCATGCCATCAAGGGTACTGGGGTATATCAGTCCTAGACAGCAATTGTTGAAATGTTATCCTCACTGTTTACTTATGTCTGAGATCCCTTTCAGAACTTTTGGTTGTACAGCTTATGTTTATCTTCAACCTGTTCATAGAGGGAAATTGGAGAAAAGGTCTCTAAAGTGTATGTTTGTTGGGTATTCAGGTACACAGAAAGGTTATAAATGTTTTTGTCCTATATCTAGGAAAATTTATACTACACTAGATGTTTCTTTTGATGAAGACACTCCATATTGTAAGGCTGATCTGAAACCTGATTCACAGAAATTAGAATCAGAAAATTATTGGAGTATCATTGATATATCTATTGTAGGAAGTTCTATTCCAGGGACAGATACTAATTACTCTATGACTGAGCTAGAGCATCCGGAAGAAGTGAAGACTACTGCTGATAATCAAGATCATGATGATGGACAAGATACAACAGCTCCACACGATTCCAGGTTCCAACAACCAGTGATGCAGGTATACACTAGGCGAAGGAAAACATCCCAGGTAATCTCTAATACTCCACAACTTCCTGCCTTTGACGGTTCATCTGATCCTGTGTATATTGGAGATACAGGGGAACAATCTGGATTACCTATTGCACTACGCAAAGGTGTACGTGAGTGTACTAAAACACCATTTCACAGACTTTTAAAATCCTCTATATGTTCCACCAAACACCCATTGAGTAAAGTAGTTAATTATGATAGGTTGTGTTGCAACTTTAAGGCATTTACTGCTAATCTGGATAATCATATTGTTCCTAGTAACATTCGTGAGGCAATGAGTATTAGAGCTTGGAAAAATGTTGTTGATGATGAAATGCATGCGTTAATTAAGAATGAGACTTGGGAATTAGTGCCTAAATCCATTAATCATAAACCAGTAGGTTGTAAGTGGGTGTTTTCACTTAAATATAATTCTGATGGATCATTGAATAGGTACAAGGCAAGACTTGTGGCAAAAGGTTATACACAATCTTATGGCATAGATTATTTGGAAACTTTTGCTCCTGTTGCAAAATTAAACACTGTTAGAATAATTTTCTCTTTGGCAGTTAATCTGGATTGGACACTTACTCAATTAGACATTAAGAATGCTTTTTTGAATGGTGAATTAAAGGAGGAGGTATTCATGAGCATACCACCGGGGTATGAATCTGAGAAAACCGAAGGTAAAGTATGTAGACTTAAGAAGTCTATTTATGGTCTAAAACAATCTCCAAGGGCTTGGTTTTCTAGATTTGCTCAAGTGTTGTTAGATTTTGGCTTTGTTCAAGCCCAGAGTGATCACACATTATTTGTTCTTGGTGCAAACGAAAAACTTACAATACTAATTGTGTACGTTGATGACATTATTCTCACTGGGAACTGTGTAAACAGTATAAACACAGTTAAGAAATACCTGTCAACTGTATTTGAAGTTAAAGATCTAGGTACTTTGAGGTATTTTCTTGGGATGGAAGTAGCAAGAACCAAACATGGTATGAGTATTTCACAAAGAAAATATGTGTTAGACTTGTTGTTAGAAACTGGTATGACAGGATGTAAATCAGCAGCTACTCCACTTGAAGTGGGTAATAATTCCAGCCAACAGGGAACACTACTGGATGATGTTCATTCTTATCAAAAACTGGTTGGTAAGCTTATTTATTTGTCTCACACTCGTCCTGATATTTGTTACTCAGTAAGTTATGTTAGTCAGTTTATGCATGCTCCAACTAATATTCACTTACAAGCTGTTATGAGAATTTTAAGATATTTAAAGGGTGCTCCAGGTCAAGGTTTATATTTCAGAAAAAGTGAAGACAGGTCCATTCAAATCTTCACTGATGCAGATTGGGGAGGATCCAAGAGTGACATGAGATCTACTACTGGCTATGGGACGTTTGTGTGGGGAAATTTAGTTACTTGGCGGAGCAAGAAACAAGCAGTGGTGGCCAGGAGTAGTGCTGAAGCAGAACTCAGAGCTTTGGCACTAGGGATTTGTGAAGGACTTTGGATAAAAAGAGTACTCAAGGATTTACATTTGGAGTCTGTTACATCGAACATTGTGGCTTACTGTGACAACGTTTCTGCGATTAAAATGGTGGAGAATCCTGTTCACCATGACAAAACAAAGCATGTGGAAATCGATAGGCATTTTGTTCGTGAAAAACTGGAAGACAAAACTCTTATTTTGCAACATGTACCATCTTCAGAACAACTTGCAGATATATTTACTAAGTCTATTCCACCTAGTATTTTTTGTAGATTATTGTCCAAGCTTGGATGTATTAATATATATGCCAAGCTTGAGGGGGAGTGTAGAAATTAATGTATTAATATTATTTGTACATAGCCGTTAGATGGAAGATTTGACAGGTAGGTTACCGTTGGCATTCTTTCCTTTTATCTGTATATATGTAGACAACTTCAGAGTGAAAAGTTTTAAGGGAGAATTCTTCTCCAATGAAGCAAGAACCTGCTTTCATTCAAGAGTGTAATCCCATTTCATTACTCATTACATTTCTTCAATAGGTAAAAGTGTGGTTATTAGCTTTCAAAAAACAACAATTAGTTAGACCAAAGGAGAATTCTCAGTTATACTGTACAGTACTAGAAAAATAAAGAACAAACTAATAATGATTTTAATCCTTATATCCATGCAAATTTTCAATGTATAGTCATTTCCAAATATATCAGAATAATCATCTTGTTATCTTCATCCAGCCTGATACTGGAAGCGAGTCAAACAGTATACGGGTAATTACATGTGTCCTTCAATTATAAGGCCCATGAATGTCTGGCTAGATAATCAGCATTGTTTCGACTAACAAACAGCAGGCAGTCATATTTGCAGCATCAGAAGGGAACAACTTTTACCATGCAAAACATTTGACTCCCAGACAAAATTCTATAACCTTTTTGGTTGACAATATGTACTCCTTTACTATGCCAAATAGTTTATATACTGGGATAACGCAAGTATTAAATACTGAAGAGCAAGTGTACGGCTGCAACATGGAAAATTTACTGATGGGTTGACTTCAAGAACTCAGAAATGGCAAGTCATGCCAACAAAAATTTCCAGAACATTACCTGGTTGTCCCAACTAAAACAGGACGGCCCAAGTTAAACATATACTCTACTTCTTCACGAACGTATTCCCATTTTCCCCGAGCAGTCTGAAAACATGCAAATTCAAATATGATCAATTAGCAAGGGTGACAAACCAACAAATAAATGGTAATAATAAAATGTATAGATTCTCTTCTATTAAAGGAAAAGAGAAAAATATTATATGATTTTGAGCTGGGCAGTAGTTGCATCTTACAGCAAAAGCTTGAATGGGTAAGTCTACTCGAATATTTGGCAGATTTGTTGGCACTTCAATAACTGGCACTTGAAACATTTTCAAAAATTCTTTCTCCTGCAGTATGAAATTATCTCAAATAGAGAACATGACCAGTAGAAGCATCAAAGTAACTGGAAACCATTCTTTACCTCAAGGAACCTTATGTACCTCAGTTTTTGCTGTTCCAGTCATCCCAGAAAGCTTAGGATAAAGCTTAAAAAGTGACTGGTATGTAATTTGGGCCACAACAACAGACTCTGCCTGGTAAAATTGCAACAATCTTAGCATTGACTGTCGATCAAATTATCATAAGCCTCAGGAATAACAGCAAGCATTAACAAGATACCTGAATCTTTAGACCTTCTTTTGCTTCCACAGACTGATGGATACCCTCAGACCATCGTCTTTTCTCTTCCACTCTTCCGGTTAGCTAGAAACAAGTAAAATACCAGACTCCAAGAGAATCAAACAATTAATCACTGCATAACCTAAGCTATAAAGTTCACAAGACTGCATGAGGAGGCAGAAAATCTCGAACAATGGCAAGGCAACAAGTTAAAGATCATCTTGTCCCGGTAGCGAATAATTATACATCGCATAAGGGTGATCGATTACTCATCTTATAAAGTGAAAACCTGTGATAGTTTTTAGAAACAACTATAAGGGCGTAACTTTCAGACCATGAACCTCCTAGAACCTATCACATGACACCACAATGCCCAACAGCAGGCTGCTACATAAGCTATACCAGGTGTAGAATTAAGTGACATCCCCGTGATCAACCTATCATCAAATTATTCAACTGGCAAACAAAGTCATTGTTGCATGGACACTACCTCATTTATAATGAGAGCCTTGCCATTCCGAACAATGTATTGGACATCTCGTTTATAGAACTCCTTAGCCTTAATAGCATTCACCACAAACCTGCAAAATTCAAAGAAGTATAACTCACAGGGGTCAATTGAAATGAAGGCAGAAGTGCCATTAATGATCAGCAGCTTTGGGTCTGCATTACACAGGACCATTAGAACTGTGACTTGTCTATAAAAGAAAAACAAAAGCAATTATTTGCCATGAGTCCCTAATATAGAATTTCCCACTTTCTTAACTTCAAGAGATCAGAGTGGTCTTGCTTAATGAGCTTGCATGCTACACTTGCAAAAGTTCTAAATAAAGAGAGAAGAATTCCAGCAAACCAATAAGACCAGACATTCTTTTGCAAGATTCCATTGTTCAATACCCGTACACACAATCAGACACTGGAACCAAAATATGCACTTCTCATTTGGTACAAGTCGTAAATCTTGCAAATTGAGAAACACAAGTTCCGCTAATAGAGGTACAGTGATGGTATACTTCATACCTCTGACGGATGTCTTTTTTGTAATTGCCTCACGGATATCAAGTTCATTGGTTCACAAATTAAGATCTTGTAGTTGTAAGAAACAATGACTTCACTTATTGAAAATACAAAGTTGGACTAATAATTTGGGGAAAATGGAGCATTTATTTCTCCTTCTTTCTTCTTCCCGGAATGGTAAATAGAAAGTAATAAGAGGATTAAACATACTCAGATTATCAGCGCTAATATCCACAGATATAGTACAGGATATAGGAGCCTCGTATCTATATGAAGAGGCATCTTGATAGATTGCCTTCTAGTTGGATTAAGCACAGGCATTAAGCACACCGTCATTATTGAGCTTTATTATTCGAGTTCCAAAACGTGCCAGTCCAAAGGCAAGTAAAGGTAACCTTAAGTGGAACAGTTAGCAAAAGACATTGTCAGAAATCATATGGCTCAATGCAAGGATTTGCGATAGGCACAAAAGAGAACATGCTAAATGGGGCTTAATTATGAAAGGTCCAAATAGGCAACCCCAGGGAGTAGGAATAAACCATGAGGCCTTCTTTGGATAAACTGAGTAATTCAATCCAAGGTTCCAAGTATATCCCGTTTCTTTCTCCCAAAGATCCCTCTTGGGTATAAAAACCAATGAAGAAACGAAGAAACACAATTTTGAGATTCACCTTGCCCAAGGATCATTCTCATCCCACAGATCATTTGTTTCCAGAGCCATCTCAGCCAGGATGATTCCTTCTTCTGTTAGCTCCACAGAGTTGTCCTTAAGCTCCACACGATAGTGCTGTATCAGAAAATATTGCTCGCCTTATGAACTAATAAGTATCCGGAACACAACTGAAATTGGAAAGGACAGAAAAAAAACAAGAGGCCAGAGACAACTTACAAGATCACGTGTAAGAAGTTCAGCAACTTTGGCAGCAACAGGATAACGTGCAGCATCCTCGTGTGCCTGGAAACAGTAGTGTGTGATTATGATTTGTTGGTTAGCTACAATAACATCAAACTGTAAATGAAAATATAGAGAAAGAAGTTCATCATGGAAGGCTTGAATACTATGGCAGCTGAATTCCTGATTCCTGGTGTAGGTTTTTTCTAAAATCAAATTTTCATTGATATACGCAAATACACAGAGGTTGTCATTATAACAGGCAATACTAGGAGACTATTGCTCATAGTACAATATAGAGTAGAAGAGAATTCCTACTCCAACAACAACAACAACAATAATATTACCCCATTGTCTTAAAGGCTCCCGTCTATGGCAGGGTATGTGAAGGTCGGATGTATGCAGCCATACTCATGTGTTACAAACACACAAAGGTTGTTTCCCACTCCAATAGACAAAAATAGCTTCCTAAGAAAAAGTGGACCAAAAGAGAAAGGACTCTAGATGGTAGCAAAGGAAGCTTGAATTACAAGTATTTTGCAAAAAGGTCATCAGGGCAAGGAAATAGTGAACATAATGATTGAGCAGCCATATATATATGCATCACATATAGATCAAAACCAAAAAAGAGTGAAACTTTGTTTTCTTGATTTTGCACTAAAAATCAAGGCTAATATCTCTCAATCTTGAGCAAATTGAGGGTGATTGCCAAGGGTTGAAGTGACAGTCTAGGAAGACCTTGAAGGTTTGCCTACAAACGCACACTTGAATCTAAGGTGTTTGCTTAAGCCGGCAATTTCTACACAACGGAAGCAAGGAGAAGTTTACTTCTTTGTGCCTAACCCCTTATGGAAAGGTTATTGGAGGTGGAAGAGTAGATCCTACCCTTGTCAGCTTGCATCAAATTGGTATCAGAGACACAGGTCACTCAATTCCACCAACTATCCTGCATTTTCTTTTCATTCATCCTTCATCCATGATCTGAATTTTTTTTTCTTTTCTCCTCATACACATTTCTTTTCATCATCAAAAAAAATTATTACTATATAGCCGCCGGTTTTTGTATTAAAAAAATTGCATCTTTTCTTTGACAAATTGAGCATCTAAGACCATTGATTAAGGATTTAAATTCAGCATCACAATTATTTGCCTACATCATCCAAAAAGCCACATAGTCATATTCAATCTTGTTGCTACCAAAGCTATTGGTTGATTTTGATTTTTATGTGACTTGACTTCATATTGTGGCTGAATTCATACATTGGTCTTTGTTCAAGTACTAAATTTCAGCATTCTACATATTTTGACAAAAAAATTCTGCCGCCCCCTGGGCCGCACCTACCCCCCACCCACCGTACTGGCCGAACCACGCCCCCCAGTCCGAAATTCTGCAGGACCCCAAAAATCATCTAAACATCCCATAAACATTCCCAATTGAATCTAAAATCAAACCCCCAATTCAATTCCAAAAAAAATCCCTAATTTAGCCAAAGAACCCTAATTTTTTCCTAGCCCTAATTTTGCTTTGGCCAAATTCACACTAACTGGAGGCCGTTTCTTGAAATTGAAGGT
Source organism: Eustoma russellianum (assembly GCA_036186865.1). Lineage (NCBI taxonomy): Eukaryota > Viridiplantae > Streptophyta > Magnoliopsida > Gentianales > Gentianaceae > Eustoma > Eustoma russellianum. The sequence goes on along the minus strand of AP025058.1, from coordinate 20,247,491 downwards.
ATCACGGTGATCATGGCGCTAAATTCTACATTCTGTCCGAAAACATAATTTTTTAGGGTAAAAGTGTAAAATTACGATTTTGTCCCTGAAAAAAAAATTCAGAATCTGAAAACAAAGAAAAAAGACAGAAAAGGGCAAAAAAGTGAAGAAAGAAAAGCAAAAGAAAAAATGAGCAAATTGTTGGACTTTTATTTCACCGTTTGGGCCATATCGTGTATTATTGCAAGGGACCCCCAAATTTCGGCCACCCCCAGTTTTCCACCAATAATCTGATCTATATACATTGCTTCCCACTTGAATATTTGATTTTTGTATGCATTTGAGCCATTTTGTGATTTTAAGTGCATAGGATCAAAATTGACTAAAGATTGCCCGCGACAACCTCTAGTCTTTCTTTGATTCAGCCTTTTACATCATTTTTGGTTTCATTTCTTCTTTGAATCGTAGTTAAATTGTTCAAGTTGGTGTCCCAATCGTTGGAGTCTATTTTGGTGAGATTTGATATCCTTTTTGGTGCAAGTTGCGAGTTTTGACATCCGGTTTAACTGATGATTTTTGCCGTTGTTTTCTACTGTTTTAAGGCGTTTTTTAGGTGCTGGAATTTGCCGCAGTGGTGCGGCAACAGGTTGGGAGGAAATCGGACCAATTTTGGGCGTTTTCACCGCGATTTGAGGGCTGTTTTTAACCACAGTCCAGCCGCTGATTTTGTACTGTTTTGACGTCATTTGGACCTCCAAATTTCAGTCAAAACAGCTGGTTTAGGTCCAGCGTGGGTTGGATCTGGTTTTGGACAAGTGCGGGTTACACTGTGCACTAAGTTGCGATATCGGGTATATTGTAAGAGACTTGGCATTCACCTATCTTTGTTGCTCTCTTTGACAGTTATTAGTCTCAGATTGATCAAGAAACAAGGTGGTAAGAGAGAGGAAAGAAAGTTAGAAAAGTGCACAAATTTCTATTTCAATTTACCCATTCGGATTATTTGTTTTTGGTATATTGTTTTCTTTTTTGTTTTTGTTTTGCAGGTTCACAATGTGGGACCATTGAACAAATCCTAGAAAGGATGCAAAAACGTTTTGACGAAACATACCACCTCTTGAAAAAATGTCATTCAATTTTACTTGCATTACAAGTTGAAGAAACTAAAAATTTGCATGAATCTAACCCTACTTCTAATGAACTGAACGTTAATGACAATAATGAAGTAGCTGAGCTTGATTTGCATGTAACCAATTCAGATTTGCATGAATTAGTTGTTGATTCTTCTACCTTATGTATAGGGGGAAGAAGCGCGATTTACATATGGTTTTCATCGATCTTGAAAAAGCATATGATAGTGTGCCGCGTAGCCTGATATGGGATAGTCTGGAGGCAAGAGGGATCCCTATGAAGTATATAGACATTATTAGAGATATGTATGCTAGGACAAAAACAACCGTCCGCACGGCTGTGGGGAATACAGACTTCTTTCCGGTGGAGGTCGGTCTCCATCAAGGGTCTGCGTTGAGCCCATTTCTGTTCGCAATTGTCCTTGACGAGTTGTCAAAGCCGATACAGGAGGGAGTTCCGTGGTGTATGCTTTTTGCTGACGATATTGTATTAGTCGCAGAAGGTAGACATACCCTGAGTATGAGAGTAGAGCAGTGGAGAGGTGTTTTAGAGAGAAAAGGCTTAAAGATTAGTCGTTCTAAGACCGAGTATCTGCACTGCGACTTCAGCGGCGTAGCAGACAGTGATGATAGTCAGCTCACCATCGATGGTCAAGTGGTACCACAGGTAAGTAAGTTTAAGTACCTAGGATCATTTGTGCAGCAGAATGGCGACATAGATAATGATGTAGCACATCGAGTTCAAGCAGGCTGGTGTAGATGGAGGGTGGCCTCAGGGGTGCTGTGTGACAAAAATTTCCCAACTAAATTAAAGGGAACATTTTATAGGGTGGCAGTGCGACCGGCAATGCTGTATGGGACAGACTGCTGGGCCATCAAGAGGTCACAATTACAAAAGATGGAAGTGGCAGAGATGAAAATGTTAAGATGGATGTGTGGGCATACAAGACTAGACCGGATCAGAAACGAGGTGTTTCGAGAAAGGTTAGGAGTGGCTAGTATAACAGATAAGAGAAGGAAGAATGAGATGGGTTGGGCATGTCAAGCGGAGACAGACAACGGCGTCGGTCAGAGCAATTGAAAGCCTCATTGTAGAGGGAAACAGGAGTAAAGGCAGGCCCAAACTGACTTGGGATGAGCAGATAAGGCACGACTTACTAGATTTACACCTCTCTGAGGACATGGTCCAGGATAGGAGTTCATGGAGACATAAGATTAAGGTTAACGAGGTATAGGGCATATATATGGACACTTTAGAGTACATTTAGGGACATAGATAGGAGTAGACACTAGCTACGCTTTAAGTTGACTTTCCACTTGGTTGCATATGCATATGTTATACCGTTGTTTTACATTACTTGTACATATACATGTGATGTGTATTGTAATAGCGAAAGTACTTTCTTTGTATTTGTCGAATTTACTCACTAACACACTAGCACAATATATCTTTATTATCATGTCATTTATGCAGGTAGAGCCGGGGGTCTCACTGGAAGCAGACTCTCTATCCCTTGGGATAGAGGTATTGTCTGCCTACCACTTACCCTCCCCAGACCCCAACGATAGTTTTGCTATCGTTGGGATATACTGGGCTTGGATGATGATGATGATGACAATCTTATGTTTAATTATGAGTATGAAACTGATTTCTATGACAAGGTTGAGTTTATCTCAAATGGTTCAGAACCTGATTCAAGGCTTCAAGGTATATTTCTTAAAACCCAAATTACGCCACTTTTGTCACAAATTCACGCCACATCATATGACATTTGTGTGTTTCCCTTGAGTGTTATTTACATGCATAAGAAATATGACCTTTCAATAATTATGCATCCTAAACACACTAAGAAGAAACACTAGTTCACTACTTCATTTCAAACACCACTTCTACGATGTGAGCATGCGTACATTAAGTTGCATTATGAGAGACACATCTTCATGCATCCTAAACACGTAAGAAAAAGGGATTTCCTATTGTGTATGCATGTTAAGATCAACCTATGCATGTTGGAAGATGCATGCTTCTTAATTATGTTGCTTATTCACCCTAAACATCTTAGGATAAAAGTGTGCATACATGTGTGTCTTGTATCTTCGTTGCAGGACTTTTACCTCTCATGGCATACACGCTAAGATTCGGGACGAATCTTTTCCAGGAAGGAGGGAATGATACGTCCATTATTGAGGATAAAAAATGAAAAATTTTGAGATTGAAATTCAAGGCCAATTTTGAAGATATCTCCAAGCTTATCTCAACCTTTAAATTTGATCTTCAAAGTCATCTAAACAAGCAAAAATCGGCTACCAAGAAGAGGCAAGAAAACGTCATTTTTTCAAGATAGTCTTTAAGGACATTGTAGTTTATCTCATTTCAAACTTTGGAAAAATTACAGTTTCCTCCCATGTGGTTTTGCTTAATTACAATTACCTCCCCTGTCGTTTGTTATTAGCCAAAAACCTACCATGTGTTCTGGGTTAAATCCGCACCGATGACTTTACCGGCATTAACACCGGTGGAAATGTAAACTGACCGAAATGCCCTTAAATGACTTAATATTTATTTTGAGCAGAAAACGCATTTCTCAAAAATCCGAAAAAAATAGAGGCGGCCGAATTGCGCTCTAGGGCAAGGGGTTATACGGGGTGCAATCCCTTCATTCTGCTTCTGGTTTCTTCAACATTTGGTGGCGATTGGAGCATGCATTACTGGGATTCGATTGTTTAGGAGATACATCAGATATTTGAGGCTTCGTTTACTTCGACTGGCTCACGGACGAAGGAATCAGTCAGTGATTGTGTGCACTACTCTTGCAGCAACATCCGTGCGGTGATAAACTGGTAAATGTTAGATTGTAGTTGTCAACTGATCATGCATGTTGGTATTTGTTCATGTTTGTCATGTTTTTCCTGATTTGTTATTTTGTTTTTTGCTAAATGCTGGAGAAGTCTAAACTGTCTCCAGATGCTTGTTCATATGCCTGTTAGGGATGTCAATTTGTATGTGTTAGAAATGTGATTTCGTATATGAGATTCGAATGGAAAAAGTTAATTTATTTGTAGTGTTGTGAGCATATTCATCCGAAATGCTATGTGAATGGAAAAAATTGTCTTTTACCTTAGTTAATCAGCAATGGATGATGCAGTAACATGGTTTGGACATTTGGAGCAATTGTATTCAATATGTTTGTGTGTATAGTTGTTCGGCTTTGTGATAGTTTCATTGCAGGGGTATTATTTTGACATGGATGACGGTGAGGTATTTGACGTTGAGAGTAGAGTTGATGTTGATGAGGAAATCTGGGGTGGTCTAGGTGATATAGACCGCACACATATAAGTGATGATGATGTACATGATGTATTAGAGGGTGAACGCTTTGTATATCTTGATGAGGAGTATGAAGACATGTATGATTCTGATGAGGATTACGGAGAAAGGGATGCAGGTCAAGATCAAGTTGATGTAAGAGACGGTGGTCAACATGATGCAGAAAACGAGTATGACTTACTTGACACTGAGGGTAGGTCACAAATGGCCTTTGACATGGAGTGTGATCTTCAGGATAAAAAATATGAGCTTAGGGTTGGCCATACATTTGGGAGTCCACAAGAATTCAGAGACGCTCTGAAAGATTGGGCTATAAGAGAGGGGTTCACATTTACGTATGTGAAGAGTGAAAAAAGTCGAATAACTGATGTTTGTTTTGAAGGTTGTACATGGAGGATTCATGCATCTCCAGTCCAAGGACAACAAACTTTTATGATTAAAACCCTGAAGGGAGAGCATAGTTGCGGTAGACAGTACAAGAACAAACATTGTACGTCTACATCTGTGGCAAAAAAGTATGGTAACAGGATAGCGGATGATCCGAAGTTGTCTGTGGTTGCGTTGCAAAAAGATATAAAGAGAGACTTGAATATTGAGGTTAGTAAGTTTCAACTGTATAGAGCACGAACAAAGTCAAAGTTGATGAGTGATGTGGATGAGGTAAGAGAGTACAGAAGATTATGGGATTATTGCGAAACAGTGAGAAAATGTAATCCTGGGAGTACTATGAAGATTAAGGTACAGGATGTTCCACTTGAGATGAGTGAGGATGGGCCCCCCTTAAATGTGACAGAAGGGAGGATTTTTGAGAGGTTGTATATGTGTTTAGATGCATGCATTAGAGGTTTTTTGATGGGGTGCAGACGTGCAATTTTCATTATGGGTCATCGGGAAACAACCTCTATGTGTTTCTAACACATGGGTATGGTTGCGTACATCGACCCCCCCATACCCCGCCATAGACGGGAGCCTCTAAGGCAATGAGGTAATGTTATTGTTATTGTTGTGATGGGGTGCAGACGTGTCATAGGGTTGGACGGGTGCTTTCTTAAGGGAACATATGGTGGGCAGCTGTTGAATGCTATTGGAAGGGATGGGAATGACAACATGTTCCCTATTGCATTTTGCGTTGTTGAGACAGAGAGGTATGATTCGTGGAAGTGGTTTCTTGAACACTTGGGCGGCGATCTTGGAGGCGGGAGCTGGACTTTCATATCGGATAGGCAGAAAGGTTTAGTGAATGCAGTGCAGGAGTTGTTTCCGGAAGCAGAGCATAGGTATTGCCTTAGGCATATGTATGAAAATTTTAAGAAGTACAAGGGGAAGAAGTTGATGGACTTATTCTGGAAAGCTGCAAGTGCTACACATCCTGCTGATTATAGACGGGCCATGGAGATGCTGAACCAAGCAGATCCATCTCTAGATTGTAATGAGAATGCTGCTGGATGGTTGGGGAAGGTACCAAAAGAACAGTGGAGTAGAGCATTTTTCAGTTGTGGAAGCAAGTGTGATACTTTGGTCAATAATATGAACGAATCCTTTAATGCTGCCATTATACCCGCTAGGACAATGTCAGTAGTGTCAATGATGGAGTGGATTAAGAGGATGATAATGAGATTGATTTGTAACAAAAGGAAGTGGATTTCCGGATATGAAGGCAGATTCCTTCCTAAAGTGCGCAAAAAAAATAGAGAAGATCAAGGAGTTGAGCAGAAATTGTTTCGCAGAACATTCAGATGGACAGAAGTTTAGAGTTGATTGCGGGTTGCGACATTATGTTGTGGACCTGCATTTAAGGACTTGCACTTGCAGAAAGTTTGAGCTACTTGGCATCCCATGCCAACATGCGATAACAGCCATAAACTTTGACAGAGGTGAAGTATATGACTATGTTGATGATGTGTTTAAGAGGGAGTCATACGTATGCGCATACTCATTCAATGTTTATCCAGTGCCATCTATTGATTTTTGGGAGGAGACGGGTCTTGGAGATATATGGCCACCATCTGTGAGGAAAATGTACATGTAGCTACAGAGCTAATCCTGCGTTTTTTCAAAGTGTCCGAAAACCAAACAAGATTTCAAATGTTTTCAATAAACGAATTACCAGGGTTTCTTACAAGGTAACACTTGCAAAAAAAAAATATGGTGTTACATGTTTCACCATATGATATTGTAATTGTGTAGACTTAATTGATGGGATGTTGTATAAATAATAGTATCCATGGAGGAAACCTTTCAAAGGAGTGATACATACTGATGATGATGATTTACCTGAGCCTACGCAATCACAGTGTATGGATGATGCTTTACCTCGGTCTAACCAGTCAGAAAACCGGTGCATGGAGACTTGCATTGAGCAAGCAGAACCATCAACTTCATCCTATCATATTGTGAGGAAGAACTGCTTTTTATGTTCTTCCCCTGTTTTACAAACTTTTGAATATTGTTGCAGCATAGATTTCATGTTATTCTTCCATATGTAGGTGAGAAGGAAAGTCCAAGACCTGATGCATAAACAGCCAAGGAAAAGTCCAAGACAGCATAGAAGCATGGTTGGAACTAGACAAACCAATTCCAGTTAAAACACAGTTGATGTATTAATCCAAGGAAGCGTATTACCGTGGTTGTCAAAAAACAGTTGATTTAGTTTGCTGGGAATTGTGTATGGTGTAAAATGTTTATGTTGACATATTTTGGATTAAAATTGGGTTTATTTTGGAGTAGTTCGGTGTGGATTACTTCGCATCTTTATATGCGATGAAATGAAAAGAGGCTACGTAATCCACAATGATACATTAAGCAGCTCATTTTGTACAACTAATGTTATTCGCAGACAGTGATGGTTATTATATCATGAGTTGATGGGTAATTTTGTTTTCCTTTAAGACATTAGTGTGCAATATACAAACTTACTGTTATATCCGGCATTTTACGAGATTAATACAATACAAAGCAGATTTGCAAATTTTGATACGATGTTGTGACATAACAAATACATTACACAAACCTTCCTTGTTTCAATCATGTTAACATTCGAGGTAATAGTGTCATATAAGTACACTGCAACCCATAAACATTGCATTACAGAACTACAATGACCCAAGTGTATAACAACAAATTGAACATTACTCAATCGAAAAACATATCACCATAAACTACTTGAACATAACTATCACTCCAACAAATACAATGACCCATGTGTATAACACCATCATTTTGTTACCTCCGACTTCTTATCCATCTTCTCCATTACTTGCATAACAATACGCAAAAGCTGATCTCTTTCCACTGCATCAACAGCATTATCTGGGCCTATTGAACTTGATTGCTCCGCCATCTCATGCTCATACACCCCCCCTTTCGGACTGGATAGCACCATTTCCAATAACCACAGATATCGCAAGAGAAGTACAGCATTCCACGAGTTTCCTGTGCATATTCTACAATCTTCAGTGGAACTTTAACTCCGCAGTGACATCTCCGATTTTTGAACCTTAAATCTCTACATCCAGCACTCCTACTGCTTGAGCTCGTCATTTCTGAAAGTCAAACAACATCCAATGCATCTATTGTTAACCACTCATTTGCTGATCATGTACAAACCGAGAACTCAACAAGGAGAATCAAAAATCCGAAGCAAAACATAACAATATTATTACCTTTCTGCAAGAACACAAAATTACCTGTTGATTCATATATAATCAACTGGGAATTACACTTACCCGGTAGAAGAATCCATTAGACTAAACGATTAATTTGATAAACCGAAGGGCCAAGGTACCTCCTTTTGTCGGTAAAATGCGATACCATCACAGGCCAAAAATGAGAGTGACGTACCTTCGAAAAATTGATGCAAATTTAAGCAAGATTGCCCAAAAAACCCTGATATGATGCTGTGAGGGTTGCAGTTCTTCCCAAGCAGTCTTCTTACCGCCGCCGTTTTTCCTCTGCGGAGAAGGAAAGAAAGACTGAAAGGGAGACGCAGAATGGAAAAGGAGGATTAGGCGTTTAAAGGGGGTGAAGACAGGGGTATTTTTGTCATATCACAACGTACAAAATGCCCCCTGCATACACGCGCTAAACATATTACCGGAAAATGCAGAATTACAGCGCGTGCATCTCACATCCACCGGTAAAGTCATCGGTGCGGATATAACCCAAAACACAGGGTAGGTGTTAGGCTAATAACAAACGACAGTGGAGGTAATTGTAATTAAGCAAAACCACAGGGGAGGAAACTGTAATTTTCCCTCAAAATTTTGATAGAATTTTTAGGATAGAGTTTATCTTTCTTTTTGATTATTTTTGGCTGCAAAATTCAGCCTCGGCCATCAGAGAACGACGACGACATTTTTATGAATCAAATTTGAGTTTTGGTTTTCTCTCCCAAAAGAATGAAACTTTGTATTCTTGATTTTGCACTAAAATCAAGGCTAATATCTCTCAATCTTGAGCAAATTGAGGGTGATTGCTAAGGGTTGGAGTGACCGTCTAGGAGGGCCTTGAAGGTTTGCCTACAAAAGCACACTTGAATCTAAGGTGTTTGCTTAAGCCGGCAATTTCTACACAACAGAAGCAAGGATAAGTTTATTTCCTTGTGCCTAACCCCTCGTGGAAAGGTTGTTGGAGGTGGAAGAGTGGATCCTACCTTTATCAGCTTGCATCAAAAACTACCCTCCTTCCCTTATGAATTAAAGTGTCTTCTACTTCATCTTGCCTTATAGATGTGTCTTCTTCCCTTAATTGAGCAATAGAATAATTGGTTGTCAACGTTCTATTTTTCCGTATCCTTGAAGATCTCCCTGCATTAACCTCTGTTTTACCGGTATGCCCTTTTTTCATGCACTCACTAACCTCACCTTTATCTTGTGCTTGATATTCCCTTTCTTCCTCTGAATTTATAACATAATGGGGATGCAACTTTCTTTCCTTTTCTTCCCTCTTCTTGGCCTTTACAATTTTCATGGAAACTCTAACAGGAACATCATCATCAGAGTCCTGAGAATCCTCAAAACAAAGTCTCAGACTACCCTTCTAAATCAAGCGATGAAGACTCATTTTCCTGCACATTTTTAGCATCTTTCAAATCTTTAAGTTGAAAATCTGCTGAGAGCTCAGCCTCTATGGCAAAGATACTACCCTTCTGAATCAAGCGATTCCTGCACATTTTTAGCATCCTTCAAATCTTTAAGTTGAGAATCTGCTGACAGCTCAGCCTCTATGGCAAAGATACTACCTTTCTGAATCAAGCGATGGAGACTCATTTTCATGCACATTATCTGCATCCTTCATATCTTTAAGTTGAGAATTTGATGACAGCTCAGCCTCTATGGCAAATATACATTTGTCTTGCTTATCAGGAATTACCACATCATCATCCATCTCCAATTGCATGTCAAATTGACCATCCACATCCTTCCAGAGAGAAGACTGAATTTGTTGGAAGATATTAGAGAGATTGTACCTTGTTCTTAAGAATTGGGCTGTGAGGGTCCATTATAAAGATTTGTTTTTTTGGTTAAAATGTACATATATTAACTAGAAATATCAAAGCATCAGGAGGATCAACCCATACAATTGGCCTAATGAGTAAGCCAACAGACTAGCTTACTGTTCTTTTTTTTGTAATTTAAATTTTCATATAAGACCAAACCGGCAAATTTACAAAATGTTCTATCGGATTGACCCCCAGATGCAAGGCAAAAGCCAGATAAATAAAGGTGGCTTACAAAATTCCTACTAAACTAGTGCCAACCTTTAACAAAAAGTGGTTTAAGATAACCACACAACTAATCACTAAGCTAGTCTATCGATACAAGCCCACGTCGAGCATATAACAAAACTACAGTCGCACCATAGACTGTAAATGTACAAAATTCAGCAAAAGGCAGCATCCTTTAGACATTTCTTCCGTTCCACACCATTTCTGTGATCTGCAATTCCAGATTTCAGCCCCTGTGCCCTACGAACTTCCTTTCTGAAGTCTTAATCATGAGAGCAACCGCCCCAGACAAGGTAGCCGTGATACACACTTTCTCCATAGCATTTCTGGTAGCGCATCTGTTGGCCTTGTGTATTTGTGATAATTGGACAGACCCAATAAGATAAAGGTAGTGTACCACCGCATCTGGATGTAGGGTACCCAAGGTAACCTGCAAACATAATAACGCAGAGAGCAAAGTCATTACTCTGAATACATGTGTGCATATTCTATGAATAACATTCCTAGTTACAAACGATAAACATTGGCAGCTAAACCAATTTTTGCAGCCTTAGATCTCAGTGCTTTGCCTTTTAGCTTCCTAGTGCACCAAGCCAAAAATCTGGGGAGGGACCAAGCCATGCTGAGACTGACTTCCAGACAACTCTTGTGGCAGGACATGAGAACATTAGGTGGTGATTTGATTCTGGAGCAGAAGAACATAGCGTACATGTGGTATCATCCAAGAACCCCGCCTGATCTTGACAGCTAGCCTGTCAAGAGCAGCCATCTATAGTGTAAAAGAATGTTTGGGATGATAGCATTGTCCCAGACAGTCTTGGCCAAGTGACTCCAGCACTGCTAACTCTGAAGTAGTTATAGGCCAGATGAGGTTTTTAACGCTCCATTTGCTGTCCAGGATGCAAAGACTATCACGTCAGAGGTATATGAACCCTCATTTGTCAGCTTCTTTCCCTAATTTCCATCAACTTCTTCAGTAAGGGTGAGTCAGCTTTTTGTCCCTCCTTGTCCAAAGTGCACTGCATAACCTGTACTATGGTTCAGCCATTATACCCATAATGTGTCTTTTTTAGAATGTCCCACAAATGTTTAGATAGTAATGCAAGATTCCATGCCTTAACCTCCAGTACTCCAAGACCACCCTCAGTCTTTGATTTGCAAATTTGAGTCCAAGAGACCCAAGCCTTTCTAGCCCCTATTGTATAATTGCCCCATAAGAAGTGCAAGCAGATCCTGTTAACTTGATCCCTCACAGAGACAGGGAGAGGTAATACCCTTAGCTAGAAACAACTGACACCATTATGAAGATTCTTTACTTTACTTAGTTCCTCTATAGTCCGTTTTGTCTTACCCTTGTCAACTTTCTTTTCTTTCTCTGTGAATTTATCAGTAACTTCGTATACTTGAACCCTCCTTGAGTAATTCTGACCTCCAACTTTGTGTTGTTTAGGCTAGTTTCCAACTGTAGTTGTTTTCGTAGCAGCATCTTGCTTATCCTATATAGATTTCTCTTCGCATCAATGCCTAAAGGTTTTGCACTTCATGCACTGAGTGCGCATCAATTCATAGATGACTTCCTGTGTGATTTCATGACCATACTCATCAATAAAATCTATGGACTTGGGAGGCATTTGTTCAGCTTCAATTTCCACACATATTCATGCAAAAGCCACTTTAGATTGAGAAATAGTTAACATGTGCATGAACAATGGCTTCCCAATAAGACCACTCAAACCACTTTGAACTTGTGCCTTGAAATAATGAATTCTCGGCATAGGAAGCTGAACCCACTTAGGATCAAAAGTAAGTTTTAGACGTTGAATGGGTTTCTCCAGTACCCATGGATACACAAGAACCTTGTTTCCAAAAGGCATCAGAGAAACATCAAGTATGCACTGCTTCAAATCTTTAGACTAAAATCAAAAGATGAAGAGTTCACCTTCAATCTTCTACACTTCAAGAAGACCTTTGGAAGTCCATCGATCTTCAGCGAATTTCAGATTCACGAAAGAGGCGTTACCCAAAATTTAACCAACAATTGCCAAACCTCATTTCTGTTTATTTTCAGCAACAAGGACTGGGTTAATGGCGAAGAAGCGCTTTCCATTGTCGGAGTCTGTTGGAACACATGATAAGGACAAGGATTCTTCCGACATAAAATCAGGATTGAGTAGGGAAGCTCAGGCCAATTTAGCACAGACAAGGCTTTGCATGTTAAGGATCTGAACTAGATCATAAAGATACAGTCATTTTAAAGAGATTTGGAGATGAAATGTGTTTCACAACTGTTTGTCGTAGTAGCCAGAGTGGCCAGATTCACCGAATTCACCGAAGAAGGCTCAGACGGGGCTGTTTTGATGGTTAGAAGAGAGATAAAGAAGAGGCGGGGTGGAAATATATCCGTTGTGGGAGGAAAGAAAGATGCTACGGCATAGATAGGTGAGAAAATGAGTGGGAAATTTTAGAGAGAAGGGAGGTTCCTGGTGTAGGTAATTACTGAATTACAAAAATTTGCAACTTTTTGCAATTAGGGGTACTTTGCAACTACTGTGTTCTGCAGCAATTTTACAGTCTCAAGCTTCACTAACTCTTTGCTTGTTATGAGAATACCTAATAAAGTTTCATCAAGGAGCACAATGACTTGAACTACTCTAGGCAAAATATTCTACGAGAGCCTACAAACAAGGAGGTTATCTATACCGGATGGTAATAATTTTTCATATTTATAAATTCTGCAGATATTGCGCCCTCAATCTCTCGCAGATTGTGTGATAGAAACCTCTTAGTTCTACCCAATGGTTTTCCAGGTACGAATCCTAAGGTTCCCCACATATTTACTCATCTAATGCAACGTACTTTATTACATCCTCTCACTTTGGGCTCTGAAGCTATTGTCCATTAGCACTCTTTATAAGCAAGGAATTTTAACCAGAGCTGTGAAATAAAACTAGAGATGCATAAATGCAGCAAACATCTAAGACACATAGCCATTTTCTCCCAGCATACTCATGCACTAGTACATAAGTCCAGTCCCAACACTGCCTAAGGGAAGAACACAAATGAACTATGCTTGTTAATACGCATGCACTAGCACATATATAAACAAACATATCCACACATTCTGCCCCAAGATGAATGTCTAAATAACTTTACCAGCAGTCAATCTTAAGCCTTTTCTGATGAAATGGTTGACAGTCTTCAAAGCCTGACAAACTGGTATTCCTTTGTTCATTCTTTCTCATTCCTCTGTTTTGTCTTTTTCTTTTTTCTTAACCCGAAGTTTTACCAAAGTATCCTCGCTAAATGAACATTTCACTAGGAAACAGCTTAACTTTAAATGGAAAAATTGGAAAATACATCAATAAGGTTGCATTTGAGAGCTTACTTTGAGACTAAATGACTCAAATCATGAGATCCAAATGATAGTTTAAATCCAAACACATTTTCTCCGGAAAGTTTAACTCCCCTTTTCCCATATCATACTTCTCCCCTGTACAAAAAATAAACATATGTACACTATATGTACCAATAACATCTGCACAAAATAATGACACCATATGTAGGAACCGATTATCTTATAATAAAAAGTGTGATACTTCGAGATGAGCCAAGAACTCGGGCTAAGAGGGAGCAATATCTTGATCGAACATATGTGTCCTTTGTGACAGCTCTGTGGAAACACAAGAACACCTCTTTTTTCAATGTCAATTCTCCTGTCATGTATGGAAACTCCTCATGAGCCGGTTAAGCTCACCTTTCATGAGGGCTAGTTGGCAAGACAACATGGATATTCTCTGTTCTAGCCCTTCTTGGCAATCGAAGCTACAAATGAACCTAGCAAGGTTTGGGCTTGCCTCTGCAGCGTACCACATTTGGAGAGAAAGAAACAGAATTTACCAACTAACTAGAAAGGATCCTAGGTGTCTTTTAAAGGATATTCTGGATAGTATCTCCTTTGCTGCAGTAAACTGGAGAGGGTACAAATGCAGCAGATTCAACTGGGATCTGGCTCTTAACCTAGGACTACCAAGGTGTATCTTTGCCAAACATGAACCTGACCACGTCTAAATATCCTACACATTCAAATCCTCACCTCATCCCTAGGCATACTGACTACTACTTGGCTTTGACGGGAACTAACTTCATGAATTGGTTTATGTATCTTGTGTCTATATGGTTTACAGGCTCACATCACAACAGGAGGACAACTTGGGATTGGGACTATGATGTATTTCAGAATAGGGCATATTTCCACCATATCCTAACAGGACACTGGGCAATCACACTTTTGCTACTTTTGATGGGGTGCTCAATGACATCTGAGTTTCCCCCTACAGGTTTGACTGGGAAGAACAGGTTGGAGTCTGGTCAGTTGGCTTAAGATGTGGAAGACTTTGTAGAGTTCATACTATCTTATTGCCAACTAGCCACTTCCACCTTTTTGCTGTGAAGCCCACTGGATTATCCTCTTTCATTCCCTCAACGAACCTAAAACAATTGATAACATTAGCTTGATCTTGTTATCCTACTGTCACTTTAGCATACATAACAATGATGGTTTTGTAATTTGACATTGAAAATATTTCGCCAATCTAGCTAGCTGCACTTTGAAATGAATTGCAGCAAAACTTGTCCTTTTGATTTTGGGCAAGTCTAGACTATGTCTTGCTTGCTAACACCTGCACACGGTGTTAAAACTATGTAAATTTCCCTACGGGACGTATATATATGAAATTTTAACTTACAAAAAAAAGTATCTTGATTGTAGTATTATATATAACCTACTTGAATCAACACTCGAATAAGAACTTTCATCTCCTTTTTTCTCTGTCTTGAAAGGGTAAGTTCAACAAAAAGGTTCTACTTCCCAAAAAAAAGCCAGCCTAAGTACATAATCGAAGGGATAAGTTCAACCAGAAGGCTCCACTTCCAAAAACCAGCCTAAGTACATAACAAAACTAGACTCATTACATTCATGCATAGACGAGCACAATTTTACTCTTGACTCCAGAACTCAATGTTACTCTATTATATTTCAATCAAGTATATACATAGGACAGTTTCCAAGAATTCCCACCGAAGAAAACCAAAAAAAAAAAATTCTCCTCGATATAGCATAGCTGGAAATCAATTATTTCTTTCATATCGCGCATACAGGCAATGATAAATTACCTCACCACTTATCAGCAATGGGTTTCTACCTTCATCAATGAGGACTGAGTCAACTTCATCAACTATCGCAAAATGGAACGGTTTGGGCCTGTTTCCAAATGCTTAGATGTTAAATTACTCGGTGAGGTACATTTTATTTGAGCAAAGATACATGTAAGATTACCATCTCATTACAAGTTGTTCATTGCTGCTCGCAAGATTGTCTCTTAAATAATCAAAACCAAGTTCCTGCAGTAAAGGCCCAATTGGAAGAAACAGAATTAAAATTTTATTGGAAAAGCACAGGCTCAAAATCCAAGGACAAACAAGAAGCCTTGCAGCCCCAGCCCATTAACGAGGATGTTTAGTAAATCGACTGGCCCTGATCAATGCCTTCAAAAGCAGATAGGAGATGTACTACAGATATATTTACCGAATTATTTGTATATGTGATATCGCATCTATAGTTAGATCTCCTTTCCTCAGCTGTCATTCCCCTCTGGTTAAAACAAAATATGCAAAGCCAATAGTTAGCAGTGCAAATTAGACTGGTTTCCTAATAAAATATCATAAAAGTGAAAAATTAAAACGACGTTAGCTAGCTGGCTTTACTGATAATATATCTTTTTGAGTTTCCTCAGTCCAATAGAGTGAACATGACATTAACTAAAAAGCCGCTGTGTTTGTACTTACATCTTCAAAATATAAGGTAATAAACATGTTCAAAACATAGCACCTAAGGCAAAAAACAATAAATTTATACTGCAACAGTATATCGATATATACAAGCCTTTAAAGGTAATCGATATACATAAGCCTTTAAAGGTATAATGTATTCAGAGTCCCACTGTCCTGCCCATACAAAATTGAGCAGAAAATGATCCAAATATATGATGCACAAGAAACAAAATCTGTCTCCTGCAATTATTTCCAATCAGAATATTACTAGCGTTGAAGCCTTCTAACCATCGCTCAAGGAAAAGTCTTTTATCATGGAAAGGCGCGAACAGAGCATTTTATCACCATTACATGCAAACTCAATATTAGGAAATTAAAAAGTTGAAATTATGTTGTTATTTTAAAAAAGATTGATACTAGTTTTGTAAAATTCATTACTGAATTACCAGCATTCTTCTAGTTCAACTTTCATATAGAGCAACAAAAAAGAGATAAGACAACAGAGGCATGGAACATAGGATTCCTGCAAAGATGAAAAGTTACTTGGATAAGGCCAACCGAGAGGCCCAGAAAACGATGAACACGACCCATCCATTCCGCATCACGCTGTGCTAAGTAGTCATTTACTGTCACCACTGTCAAATCAAATGGACAGGTGATAAGAAGAACGAGTCTTGAAAAATTGTACTTGTAAACTAGAGGAGAAAAGGTCTGTGCCTACATATATGCAAAATAACATCATCTGGTCCAGTGAGGAAATTTGCAACATCAACTAGTGAATAAGAATTTCAGGATGGTGAGGAGGGGAGAGAGACTTTGGGAGCAAACAAACATTCGATAGAACAAAAAGGTACCATGAACACCAAGGCCCGTTAGGGCATTTAGATATGCTGCTAATGTTGACACTAAGGTTTTTCCTTCTCCTGTTTTCATTTCTGCAATTGAACCATCATGCAGCACAGCACCACCTATCACCTACCGATCCAGAGAAATTGTGAAACAATCAAAACACTGTGATAAACATGGCTGAAGAGAGCTGAAATGATTACTTAACAACTCTGGCAATGCTAAAGGACCTCAGCTAAAGACAACATGAAAAAACGAGCTTATACTAGATCTGAATATAAGATATGCATGTCCTTGCCTCTTTAGAACATCATCCCTAGGATTGCCGATGAATTTCGTTCAATTTGAAAACTTAAATTGTCGTATTCTTTTAAGCTTTCGTGGTAGAGAATTGTTAATCATGCGTTGAATGACATCAACAAGCTTAATATTGCTTTCCCGACATTTTTTTTTTCTTTTTGAGGCCAACCACTACAGTTTCCATACAACCTTTTGCCTAATGTACGAAAGATCATAACTATAGAAACTTGAAGATATTTTATCCATCAAGTGGTTCAGATATATAAGGTTGATCCCTTTTCATAAAGGCTGTAAATAGCAGCCAACAGAAGCTACAAGTAGCCCACGATGCCAACGGCTATAATCCTGTTCCAACGCAAGTATTATCTAAGTCATCAAACATATAACTTATTCTAGAACATACACAAGTATATATCCTCTACGTACATATGTATACAAATTGTGTACATGTATGCGTATGTGTACAGTGCATGTTGATGAAGTATAAAAAGGTGTTAAATGCTACTTTATACTATAAAACTAACAAAAGATTTAAACAAGTAAGGAAGTAACATTGATCTCTCAAATTGAAACACATTGATCGATGTGAGCATCAGTCTGTCAAAAAAGAGATAGATCGATTGATGTGTGTACAGATCAAAAATAAGAAATACATACACCAAGGAAATACTACATCAATTGGTAATAAGTTCAAAGATATTAACCCACTTCAATGTCCATGACAGAAGAGTATCCAAACTTATGGGCCTTTGTATTTATCACGATCTATAATGAACAAAACCATCTAACTTAATTGGCTCTTTCCACCAATTTCATTCAAAGACAAACAAGAAGACCAAGAAACGAACCTGAACGTCAAAATGGCGCATCCCAAGCTTCCTTCTTGCAGCTTCACGAACCACAGCAAAAGCATCTATCACCAGAAAAGCACAGACCCGAAAAAGTTTTTATTTTTTGGATCTTTGTGGGTGAGGAGGTGAAGTATGGCACTATCGGTTAACAAAGAATTTACCGAAAAAAATTTTAATATATATATATATATATATATATATATATATATATATATATATATATATATTTATATTTATATACACACTAAGCAGATAGTGTTGCAACATAAAAAGCTTATTTGTTCGAAATGCCATGTAATGATCAACAGACTGTTTGTCACATCCGATACGCTAGACATGCTATTTGTAAAAAATAAAAGCATCAAAATCTTCTGATGTTTTAAATTCTAACGTATAAAACATGACCAAAAAAATATCAAAGCATAAAATTTCCTAGCTGACAGTGTGTACTACAAACTACAGAATAAAATATCCAGCAGAGAAATAAGCACAAAAACCCATCCTTTAAGTCATAAAATATATAACCAAAATTTCAAAAACCTGCTTGAATATCAGCAACGCTTTCTCCTTGCTTCAACCTATTTCTGAACTCCTGAGTTTTCGCGCTCAACTGCAGCACCCAAAAAAAAAAAATCTCGCATCCATGTACTCAACTGACAAAATAGAAAAGAAAAATGAGCTAAGTATACCAACCAGTTCATCTGAAAGTTGTCGAATTTGTGGTTCCAGAGAGTTAACGGAACTCACGAGCCGGTAATAATCTTTAACCACCCAATAGTTCATGCTGGTTATGTCATTTAGTGACTTTTGAATCTCTCCAACTTTATCCTGACATAATTTCCCAAAAAAAAACTAAAATTCCGGATAAAATTGAACTGAGCTGAACTGAAGAAATGGCGAGCAGTACCGTAAGGGAAGCAGATATTATTGTGGCAGAAGGAGAAGAGGAGGAGCACGAAAAAGTAAGCCGCCAGCGAAATTGGCGGGAAGGAGAACCAAAAGAAGAGAGAGGAAAAGTAAGAGCAGTAGAGCAGGAGTGGAAGCTATCGTCACGACAGTGGCGATGGCGGTAACGGTTCTGACGACGATGACAACCGGTTCGGAATTCAGTGAGTAGGCTGAGTACAGCGTAGCTTGCGGCGGCCATTTCTTTTTTCTTTTCTTCTTTTTGTTTTGCTAGAAGCTAACGTCGCCGGTAAAACTAGTTATTGTCTGCCGCTTCCCAAATTCGGCCGCCGGCGGTCTGCTGGGTTGCAAATTTATCCGAGTAACAGAGCAGAACTTGGCTCCCAAAAAAAGGTCTGATTATAACTCTTCTTTTTTGGGATTCCTTTTTTCTTTTTTTTCTTTTTTTTTTGTAAATTTGGTTTAAAGACACTGAAATTTCAGAAGGAAAAAATCAGGGTTTTCAGAATATGAGTTTTTTACATACTGTTTAATATAAATAGATTTAAGTGTTCAATGTACATTTTTACAAACAAAAAACCGAGAGAAAGACAAAATATATTATTTTTAACAAAATACAAATATGTGACAAAACTGTTTTATTTTAGGTGCATATTGGACGATTTTATCAAAAACGTCCAAGTCCTAGATGCTTATGGCGTTTGAATGTAAACGATTTCAGTGGAATTGTCGAACTCCATAGCGTCAAATTTTAGTGTCCTAAAATTTATAAAACAACTATGACGCACTATGCGGTGACGTCTTTGAAGTTTATGTACACACTTGATGGTACCGTCTAGGAAGCCACTTTTGGACAGCACTACCAAGTGCGTTCGAAGAGATATGCTGTTTTCGGCCCAAATAGACTTTTTATGGGGGTGCAAAACCACTCAAGCCCAGACGGCCTTAGCAGGTGCCTCCAATAGCCTAGACGAAACTGTAAAATCAACCCAAGGTCTGAACGCGTGAAATGTTTATTTATGAAATTCTATTTAACTGCGATAATTGTGGAATGAAGAAACCAACTAGAAAATCTATTTTAAATATTCACACATCGAAAATGATGGCAAAAATCCTAAGTGCTTTTATTACAGGGTGAAACTCTGCATGTACATAATGAAATATCATACAATAGTGGACCCACAAAAATGATGAGTGTCTCAAACGATATCGTATACATAGAATTCAAAGACTAAGTCAAGTCAAGACTAAAGCTGGATGCAGAATTGATGAAATCAAGCCGGTCTGTCACTACCCTTCAAGACCGAGTCAAGTCAAGACTGAAGATTGATGCAGATATTGATGAAATCAAGCTGGTATGTCGCTATCCTTCAGTCCAATGCAGCTAGGTACATTTATAACTTGGCTAAGATTTCTGACCAGAAAGACTTGAAAACTGCTTTAGAAATACCAGCTCGTTGTCCAACACTTATAGCTGTGGAGATATACATGACCATAAGTGGTGTTCCACCACCCGCCGCAACTATTGTTGGTGCTATTATGGGCAGAGATATTGTCGGATCTATGAATCATGTGGTTGGAAGCATCTCATCACATGTAAATGTAAAAGATCGAACAAATACAAAGGTGAAAAAGCAATGATTGTAACGACGATGAAGATGAACAAGAATTCGAGGACGATGAGGAGGACGATAAAAATGAAGAAGAGATTTGGAGGACCCCGTGGATGAGGAGGAAGAAGAAGAGGTGCCTTGTGTACGGTTACATCACTTAGATGAAAATGTTTTGTTTCTGAAAGACTACGGACGCCTAGAAGATACACTCATTCATGGTCACGGCGAGCTTATACATCATTTTGGAGGGAAAGTAAACTTGATCACATAGAGACATGATGTTGTTCAAAACTAAAAAAGGCGCGACACATGTTATGGAATTATGGCCTGTGAACTATAACATGTATTTCAAGGTTGTGGCAAGCAGGAAATAACGTTGGTACGTTTGGTGCGCACATTGAATACTCAAGGTTGTCACAGGTGTCTTAAAGCAAGCCTGAGGCAAAAGCATCAATATTAGAATATCTGATTTTTTCAGCGTCATATTTGCACAAATGTTAATAGCACATCGAATCACAGGAATATCAATTCAATAATGGTTAGGAGGATTATTAAAGAATGCATTAGCCAAAATATGTATTTTGGAACTCAAGATGTTGCGTCAATTCATAAAATGAGAATTTGAATGTTGACATCAATTACAAAAATGCGTGGTTGGAGAAATAGTCAGGTATGAAAATGGTGTAGAGTGTTTGGCTTGAATCTTTCCATGACTTGCCTTGCTACATGGCTAAGATTGAGGCATCAAATAAAAGGATCACAGTCCGATGGAGATATGATTCATTGTTATAACTCGCGTCTCCTACGTGGATTATACATGCACACACACATGTCAGCAAACAAAAATAACAAATATATATATATATATATATTACAAATACATACACACGGCAAGTGGAGGAAAAAGAAAAAAAATAAAAGAAGATAAAATTTAAACTTAGGATCTTAATATGATTCGGAAGTGAGTAAATAGATAAACTTAAATCAAATTACGAATTCTAATTATATTAGGATAAGGTAACCTAATTAACTTAGGATTTTACCTAATATGCACCTATATCTATATACCTACACATAACACAATTTTCAACATTCACCAAAAAAAAAAAGGCAGCCACCCTAATAATCTATTAGCTCCAGCCGGCCCTAATTCTCCCATCATAATTCTTCCTATTAAGTATAAAGATAAGATTGTGGATGTCCAAGATGGCCTTATATGTTTCCAATGTGTTGGGAATATTAAAGGGTACTACCCTATTTATTTCATTTACCCTCAAAATGTCCTATAAATAGGACATGATGTTGTAATGTGAGATACACTTGAAAATCAATAGAAAACATCTTCTATATTCTCTTCTCTTGTCTATTTTACATTGCATCATTTGATATTTGATTTTATAACACGTTATCAGCACGAATTGCTCCAAAGAAACCAAAAACAAGTAGTAAGAAAAGTATTAGAGAAAGAAGAAAAAGAGGGAGAATACTCTTAAAATTTCGTAGGTGCTGACAGCTTTGTGCAGGTCCGGGAAAACTAAATTTTCTGAGTCATCCACCGTTGGATCATCATCAAATTTTGACAGCTTATTCTTAATACATAAAGGTACGTTTTGAACGGTGGAGATGTATTTTGGATACTCCTAGGTATGACCGAAATGGTGATTTCTGAGACTAATCTTTCTGCCAAATTTTTTTATTTGTTCATTTGTTGCGTTTCTCTTGTTACCGATTTCTATCTTATATTCTAAATATGTATAAAAAGAAATAATCTTGCCTGAAGTCTAGATTTTTAAAGGAAGAAGAATTGTATATGGCTTGCAGCCATATGGATATACTTTTATCATGCCCGAAGCATGAATTGCTTGAAGCATTAATTGTTATCATGCTCGAAGCATGAATCGTTGACATAAACATGAATCATTTTCATGCCCGAAGCATGAATCGTTTGACATGCCCGAAGCATGAATTGTTAACACGTCCAAACCCCTGAAGGGATAAAACATATTGGACATAAATGGGTTTTTGTACGAAAACGCAACGAGAAAAATAAGGTTGTGTGATACAAAGCACGTCTTGTTGCCGAAGTTTTTTTTCCAAAGACCTAGGCTTGATTATGATGAAACATATTCCCCGGTTATTGATTCTTAACATTACGATATCTAATCAGCCTAGCAGTAACTAAAACCCTTGATATGCGGTTAATGGACGTGGTTACCGCATATTTATATGGATCATTAAATAATGATTTATATGAAAATCCCAGAAGGATTTAAATTGCCCGAAGCATATAATCAAACGACGCATAGATTATACTCAATCAAATTACAAAGATCCTTGTATGGATTAAAACAATCTGGCAGAATGTGGTATAATCGCCTTAGTGAATACCTGGTTAAAGAAGGATATATAAATAATCCAGTTTGTCCTTGAGTATTTTTCAAGAGATCTGATTGAGGATTCTCTATAATTGCGGTATATGTTGATGATCTAAATCTTGTTGGAACTCCTGAAGAGCTCACTAAAACCGCAAATTATCTTATGAAAGAATTTGAAATGAAAGATCTTGGAAAAACCAAATTTTGTCTCGGCCTGCAGATCAAACATTTACATGATGGAATATTTCTTCATCAATCTTCATATACAGAGAAGATCTTGAAACGATTTTATATGGATAAAGCTCATCCATTAAGTAGTCCTATGGTGGTCCGATCGTTAGATGTAAAGAAAGATCCATTTCGGCCACCGGAGGAAAATGAAGAATTATTAGGTCCAGAAGTACCGTATCTTATTGCTATTGGTGCTCTTATGTATCTTGCAAATTGTTTAAGACCAGATATAGCATTTTCAGTAAATTTATTGGCAATGTATAGTTCTACACCAACACGAAGGTATTGGAATGGAGTCAAACATATTTTACGTTATCTTCGAGGAACACCAGATATGAGTTTATTCTACTCAAAGAATTCTAAACCACATTTAGTGGGTTATGCTGATGCTGGTTATCTATCTGACCCTCATAAGGGAAGATCACAAACTGGATATGTATTTACATGTGGAGGTGCAGCCATTTCATGGAGATCAGTGAAGCAGACATTAATAGCCACCTCTTCCAACCATTCCGAGATTTTGGCATTGCATGAAGCAAGTCGTGAATGCATATGGTTGAGATCGATGATTCGACATATCCAAGAGTCATGTGGATTATCTTCACTAAGAAAGATTCCGACAATCTTATTTGAAGATAATGCTGCATGTATTGCTCAAATTAAGAATGGCTACATCAAAGGAGATAGAACAAAGCATATATCACCAAAATTTTTCTACACTCATGATCTTGAGAAAAATGGTGAAATTGATATCCAGCAGATACAATCAAGCAAAAATCTTGCTGATTTGTTCACTAAAGCACTACCAACGGCTACATTTAAAAAGATGGTCTACAACATCGGAATGCGTCAGCTTCAAGACCTCACGACAGAATCAGGGGGAGTGTGATTGTCACTTACACACTGTACTCTTTTTCCTTCGTCCAAGTTTTTATCCCACTGGGTTTTTCTTGGCAAGGTTTTAACGAGGCAGTGTATCACACAAACCAATTATATGAATATGTACTCTTTTCCTTCGTCCAAGTTTTGTCCCACTAAGTTTTCTTGGCAAGGTTTTAACGAGGCATATTCTATAAAATTTGGACATCCAAGGGGGAGTATTAAGTATAAAGATAAGATTGTGGATGTCCAAGATGGCCTTATATGTTTCCAATGTGTTGGGAATATTAAAGGGTACTACCCTATTTATTTCATTTACCCTCAAAATGTCCTATAAATAGGACATGATGTTGTAATGTGAGATACACTTGAAAATCAATAGAAAACATCTTCTATATTCTCTTCTCTTGTCTATTTTACATTGCATCATTTGATATTTGATTTTATAACACTTCCAAACTTATTTCTCCAATCTCCATATTTCAACAAACGTAAGCAACCCTATTTTCTTATAAATATTCAATCTACAGCCACC
Source organism: Eustoma russellianum (assembly GCA_036186865.1). Classification (NCBI taxonomy): domain Eukaryota; kingdom Viridiplantae; phylum Streptophyta; class Magnoliopsida; order Gentianales; family Gentianaceae; genus Eustoma; species Eustoma russellianum. The sequence goes on along the minus strand of AP025058.1, from coordinate 20,222,964 downwards.
CTTTCTCCCAAAATACAATATTCTTCAATCTTCATATTTCCAAGCATTCGACCAGCCTAAATTCTCCAAAGAAATATTCAAGCATTCTTCCGCAGCCATCAAGGCCAAAATTAGGTGAATTTTGTCCGTTCTCCAACCCCTTTCTTTGTATATCGCGTATAATCGAGACACGAGACAAGTATCCTTCCTATATTTGCTATGCTTTTTACAAAGTTATTATGCTATTTTCGTATCAAATCGGATCATGCATACGTAATTGTGATTTGCATAGATTGATATATATACGTATGTATTTGTTGTATATATTGTTAGACCCATAAAAAAAAGGAAAAAAAGAGAAAGAAAATTAATTACGTGAGTGTGTGCTGAATGTGCATGCCGAGAATGAGGGGATAAGGGATGGGGAATGGTTGTATTAATTAATTAGGATTCCAAAAAAAAAATTCATTAATTATCCTAAACTAACCCCCCCTAATTTTTCGGCCCCCTACCTAAATTAAAGGAGAAAAACCCAATCCCCAAATATTTCCCCACCCGGCAGTTTCATTAGCAACGAAAAAAAAAGGTGAGAGGGGGAGAAGTCGCCACAGAGAGACAGGTAGGGGAAGAGAAGAAAAAGGGGAAGAAAAAAAGTAGGCACACTGCGTCGAACCCAACCTCCGTAATCAGTAAATTCTCTGCGTCAAAGGTACGTTACCTTCCCCTCTGTCGGATTGCTTTGGATTCCCTCGCATTTTGTTTTGGAAATTATTTGATTTTCGTTGCATGTTTATCCTTTATATGTTTATCCCCAAATTCTTTATGTTTTGGTATGAGAATTGCGTGTTTGGCCTTAGATATAGATCACATAGCACGGAAATAGGTTGGAATAGGTTCGGGTTGTTGAAAAATGCGCACAAAGGCGTCGCGTGTAA
>AP025058.1:20094034-20222040 GCA_036186865.1 Eustoma russellianum | reverse complement strand
AAAATGTCAGGAGCGCTAAAAGAAGTCCAATGGAATTAGTTTGGGGTAAATCGGAGTTAAAACAAAAAAGATATAAATTTTTAAAGGAAATCAGAATTTTAAATATAATAAAAGAAAAAAAAGAGGAACGGGGCAGCCCTGCCGTGCAGGGCGAGGAATATAGAAAAAAAAGAAAAATTAGGTAGGCCTGAGTTTCTGATATTAAATTAATAAACAAATAAAATAGTATAATTTAATCAGTAAACAAAATAAAAATAGAATTAAAAGAAAAAGAAATAAATAGGTACTAATAATGATAAAAAAAATGCGTGAGGGTGCTGTGAGTAGGCGGCAGAAAATTATTATAATAATAATAATAATAATAGTAACAACAACAATAATAATAATAATAAAATAAGAAATAATTCAAAAAAAAGTATATTTTAAATTCAGTAAATAAAAAGAAATAGAAAAATAAATATGTTACGCTGGAGCCGAGGTAAAGGAAAAGAAAAAAAAAGAATATATATAATAATAATAGTAAAACGAAGTGAAATAAACAACATACATAAATATAAATTTGTAATTAACTAAACAAATAATGTATTAACACTAAGAGAAATTTAGAAACACATTTAAAAAATTAAATTAAAGAAATAAAAATAGTAGGGGAAGATAACAATATTTTAATAAAAGTTTAAAGTGTGTGAAAGCCTAGGAAAAATAAAATAAAGTGTAGAAACCTAAAATAAAGTCTAGAAAGATAAAATAACGGTAGAAAATAAAATTTAGTAATGAACCCCACGCAACATAGGGTAACTACGCAATATAGGTAATACGCAACATAGAACGGAGCATGCAACATAGGGGAAATGGAAGTGTGCAAGTGTGACGCATTCATGGTACGAGCATTGCATTTGGCCTATGAGCCGTGTGGCCTGACGAGGCGTGTGATGGGTGTTGGTAATAATGGTTACCTTCATCCGATAGGACCCGGGACATGCATAGCATAACATGGAAAAGAATGAGCATAGCGTGTGATATTAAATGACTGCGTGTGACACGGAGATAGAAGTGCATGCATCATGAACGTGCGCATTGCATTTATTATTGTTGTGATTATTTGTCTTGTTATTAAGTTGTTTCATCGATACGTTTTGGGATACGGATCGGGTCGGGTATGTGTTATTTCCTTATTTATGCTTTATTTGCCTTATTATTTAATTATTTATGCTTCATTGCTTTATTTATCTGCTCCATGCTTTATGTGCTCTATGTGTTACCCGACTCAGTATGTGACAGTTCCTTTTCGGTAGAGACGGGTAACCTACGAGTGACTCCCATCAGTCACCCCCCCACCACCCCTCCACAGGTGAGCAGGATTAAGAGTATATCTATTCATCGAGGATGTGACATATTAAGCGAGCTGAGAAGAGTGAGCTGGGCTCGAGAAGGGATCTTGTTGACCGAGAGCTTGTTCTTGGGATAGTCAGATAGACCTCCACCTAGCTTTATTGTTTTATTTTAGTATTTCTTACTTGATTTAGCGGGTTTCGTCAACCCTTGTACTTGATTTTATTCTGATGGATTTAATTTAATTAAGATGTTTATTTCTTTAATTATCGTTTCCGCGAAAAAAATTTCTACGTCAGTTTTGACGTGCAAAGAAATTTGAACGACGCTTTGTAGTCCTCTTAGTAGGCTACGGCGGGTGCACTGTTCCCGATGCTAGGGCTCGGGAGCGGGGCGCTACAGGTGGTATCAGAGCCGAGGCTCCAGATCCGCCTCGGAAACACAGGATTAACTAGATCACTTAGATTTAAGCTACGATCTTTTCTTAAATTGACGATTTTACCCTTAAGAAACAAAATAGGATTAAGTGATGATTTTAGACTTAAGTTATGATCGGGTTAAAGAGTACGAGGGTGAGCGATCATTTCCTTATATAATTACTATTACGCCCCTAACTTTTTGCAGGAATTCCGTAAACGATAGAATTTCCCAAAATATCCCTGAACATATGCATGCAACCCCCTAAGTGTTAGAGATTCCCAAAATACCCCCTACCTTAGTCTGTATTTGAATAAATATATTTTCAACAGTTCTAAATTCAAGAAAAATGCCGGAAAGACCTGAACAAGCCGGTAATAAAGGAAATAGGGGAGAGAACCACCAGCATCTGAGGATCATCCTTAAGCACTTAAGGATGCCATGGTCATCATAACCAACACCTTAACACAGTCGCACCAGCTGCTGAACTAACAGGCACCGACTCCATCGCCACCGTACTAGGACCAAGATTCTTCTACAAGGAGATGCAGGAGAATGGTGGCTAAGCGCAACTAACACTGCCATTCATTTGGATCTAATTTCAGAATGAGTCTAAGAGGTATTACACGCTGAGAGTACGACCTTCAAAGAATGGTTCTAGATCCATGGCGAGAATGTAGATTTAAGCCATGATATTAAAAAAAAAATTAAGTTATGGAATTGCCCCTAAGTCACAATCTTAGACATAAGTGGTGATTGAAAATAAGCAAAGATCATAAACATAGGTACTGCTTTCAGTTATAAGCGATGATCCTGAACATAAGTCACAATCTTGAACAATACTAACGGTTCCGATTAAGAGTTGACCTTGGATAAAGGTAATGAAGGTAGTCATAAGCGTTGATTATACAATAAGCATGATTTTAGAAATAAGGCATGATCTTGGACTTAAGAAATAATGATACTAAGAACGATCCAAAAAAAAATATAAGTTACGATCTTAAACTTGAGAAGTTGATCGGTGTGGAAATACATATACCTAGGGTATCCCATACAATTCTACCTTATTCAAGTTTGATAATAACTCTTCAAGTCATGATCTTAGTAACCCTAGTTGAATACTATATATAATTAATTTGAATTAATTAAAATGTTAACCATAACACCATACTACAAACGCTAGTGACGTATTAATGAGTCAGACAGTAATTCGGGCTGCTTCACCGCAACAACAACATGGGACTCGATACCATTCTGGTAAAGTAAAACGGGCCCATATCCCTACTTGGACGGTAGCATCAGAACAGACTTAGGTCTAAGTTGGGATAATAGCTACTCAAGAAATGAATTATTATAGTATGATAGATACTAAGAGATTATTTATATAAAAATGATAGAAACTAAGTATCAATTCATCAGCATTATAATCAGTAGTGCTAGTAAGAGAATCATACGAAGGAATTTATAGTGTAGGGTTAAGATGTTGAAATTTAGAATTATTAAGTAGGACGACGGTATTAGTCCCATTAGAGATATTGATCGATAGCAAAAGGCGTGAATCGGCTCTAACCAGTACATAAGAATAATGAATCCTTATAAGTGTTGAGTTATAGAAACGTCATGTGACTTGAAATTATTAGGCTTGAATTAAAATAGAGCAGACATGAACAAGTATTGACTGCTTTTCATGTGAAGTAAAATAAAACTAGTGGTTTAAATAACCAAGTAATGAGGTACAGTGGATTAGTGTAGCGCGCGGAAGCATGGTGAATTAGAAACCCCTTAAGTCGATCGATAATTAGTGTGCCATGCTAGGATTGGACCAGCTGAATTTAAAGATTTTATCATGAGTAGGCAAACGTTAGACTTATAAGAAATTGTACATAGGAGACCTTATCCGAGAAAAGAGGATGACCTATAGGATTATACGAAATATTGGACTGATATATTTTTCAAACATATAAATATTTTATATAAACATGTACACCAAAGTGTAATTAAATTTTAACAAGTATTTTTTTAATAAAAAAAATTGTCTTCGGAAATACCTCATTGAGTCTCATTTTTCTGTATATAGCCTACCAACTTTTACAAGACAATTCATTTCCGTACTTGTTTATCAACATAATAAAATTTTAAAAACTTTAACGATCTTAAATAAAAAAAAAACTTTTAAAATGTTGATGCTCTTTCAAAAAAAAAAGATGTGTTTATATATTTCCTACCCGATATTTCAAATTTCTATTTTTGTTACATCTATTTTTTTTAAAGTCAAAACTAATTGAAGACTATCGATATCGCAAGCAATTTATCCATTAAAGTGTTTTCGAAGTTATTTACCCGCTTGCGATAAACTTACTTAACTTTTGTGGAAAAAAAAACAGCTTTCAAAATATATATTTTCTTGTTAAAAACGAAAAGTACCGTATTCATATCATTTTATAAAACCTTACATTATCACGTTTCCAACTGTTCTAATGTTATTTCACCAAAATACTCTGCAAACAAGTTATATTATCGTCATTTGAAACACCGCTTTACGAAAACGAGTATATTATTTAGAATCTTGTTCAAAAAAATATAGGAATGATATTATTTTAAAACAACTAAAGTTATATTTCAAAGTATAGCCACGTAAGTCACGTCTTTATTAGAAGAAACGTATGTCTATGCTCATTTCGTATATTACGCTGCTGACGATATCTCCGAAAAAGTGAGGACATGGTTCTAAAAGGAGTTTATAACTGTAATTAAGGTGTTGAATTTTATAATTATCATAGTAGATTGACTACATTAGTCTTGCTGATTGAGTTGATTAAGAGCGATAAATATTGATTTAAGATGTTGTAGTGTACTATTTTAAGAAGGCACCGATTACGGAGTTCAATGGTTGAGCTATGCATAGTAGATTATCATGTTCTAAGGGAGCATGAATTTGTAAGCTTTGATTTGTTCAGGGATTTAGTTGGCTTATGGTGAACTGCGTTTTGTTGGTAATTGATTTGGAAACAAAATATAAAAAAAATGTTCCAAATGAAGCATGGTACAACAGGGTGATGCAGCAGGAACGTGGTGTACTAGCATGCCCAATGTTGCTTAAGATGTATTATAGGCAATACTGAGTTGGCAGCATCTTAAGTTAAATAGTAGCACAATGACGAGTTACGATTGATATGTAGATTTAATGTTATACATGAAAATTGAGACTACAACTAGTTGCAAGTGAAGATTTAATGATATTAATATGTGACATAGCAAATTTATGGTTCACCTTAAACCAACTAAGATCTTGTTCGCAGTTTAAGAAAATAAATAACAATGGAAATAAATGAGTAGTTATATGATCTAAACACTTGAGCAATGAGAGTTGTCATAAGTATCTTAATTGTAAAACACAACTATATAAGTTCAACGATATATCTTTAGCAACATAAGTTGGCCTTGAGATAAATAAACACCTAGCGGTGAGGTTGACACGACAACTAATAGATGATAGCGAGTGTATAGGGTATGTTCGACCTTATCAAGGTGTTCGTAGGAAAATGACTGTAAGAAAATACGCAAGTTTCGAGGACGAAACTTTTTATAAGAGGGGTAGGATGTTAGACCCATAAAAAAAAAGAAAAAAAAAGAGAAAGAAAATTAATTACGTGAGTGTGTGCTGAATGTGCATGCCGAGAATGAGGGGATAAGGGATGGGGAATGGTTGTATTAATTAATTAGGATTCCAAAAAAAAAAATACATTAATTATCCTAAACTAACCCCCCCTAATTTTTCGGCCCCCAACCTAAATTAAAGGAGAAAAACCCAATCCCCAAATATTTCCCCACCCGGCAGTTTCATTAGCAACGAAAAAAAAGGTGAGAGGGGGGAGAAGTCGCCACAGAGAGACAGGTAGGGGAAGAGAAGAAAAAGGGGAAGAAAAAAAGTACGCACACTGCGTCGAACCCAACCTCCGTAATCAGTAAATTCTCTGCGTCAAAGGTAGGTTACCTTCCCCTCTGTCGGATTGCTTTGGATTCCCTCGCATTCTGTTTTGGAAATTATTTGATTTTCGTTGCATGTTTATCCTTTATATGTTTATCCCCAAATTCTTTATGTTTTGGTATGAGAATTGCGTGTTTGGCCTTAGATATAGATCACATAGCACGGAAATAGGTTGGAATAGGTTCGGGTTGTCGAAAAACGCGCACAAAGGCGGCGCGTGTAACACACGCGCAGCGGCCACGCGCGACCCTGAGCGGCGCGCACTGTTCACGCGCCGGCATGATTGCCGGCAAAATGTCAGGAGCGCTAAAAGTAGTCCAATGGAATTGGTTTGGGGTAAATCGGAGTTAAAACGAAAAAGATATAAATTTTTAAAGGAAATCAGAATTTTAAATAAAATAAAAGGAAAAAAAAGAGGAACGGGGCAGCCCTGCTGTGCAGGGCGAGGAATATAGAAAAAAAAAGAAAAATTAGGTAGGCCTGAGTTTCTGATATTAAATTAATAAACAAATAAAACAGTATAATTTAATCAGTAAACAAAATAAAATAGAATTAAAAGAAAAAGAAATAAATAGGTACTAATAATGATAAAAAAAAATGCGTGAGGGTGCTGTGAGTAGGCGACAGAAAATTATTATAATAATAATAATAATAGTAACAACAACAATAATAATAATAAAATAAGAAATAATTCAAAAAAAGTATATTTTAAGTTCAGTAAATAAAAAGAAATAGAAAAATAAATATGTTACGCTGGAGCCGAGGTAAAGGAAAAGAAAAAAAAAGAATATATATAATAATAATAGTAAAACGAAGTGAAATAAACAACATACATAAATATAAATTTGTAATTAACTAAACAAATAATGTATTAACACTAAGAGAAATTTAGAAACACATTTAAAAAATTAAATTAAAGAAATAAAAATAGTAGGGGAAGATAACAATATTTTAATAAAAGTTTAAAGTGTGTGAAAGCCTAGGAAAAATAAAATAAAGTGTAGATACCTAAAATAAAGTCTAGAAAGATAAAATAACGGTAGAAGATAAAATTTAGTAATGAACCACACGCAACATAGGGTAACTACACAATATAGGTAATACGCAACATAGAACGGAGCATGCAACATAGGGGAAATGGAAGTGTGCAAGTGTGACGCATTCATGGCACGAGCATTTCATTTGGCCTATGAGCCGTGTGGCCTGACGAGGCGTGTGATGGGTGTTGGTAATAATGGTTACCTTCATCCGATAGGACCCGGGACATGCATAGCATAACATGGAAAAGAATGAGCATAGCGTGTGATATTAAATGACTGTGTGTGACACGGAGATAGAAGTGCATGCATCATGAACGTGCGCATTGCATTTATTATTGTTGTGATTATTTGTCTTGTTATTAAGTTGTTTCATCGATACGTTTTGGGATACGGATCGAGTCGGGTATGTGTTATTTCCTTATTTATGCTTCATTTGCCTTATTATTTAATTATTTATGCTTCATTGCTTTATTTATCTGCTCCATGCTTTATGTGCTCTATGTATTACCCGACTCAGTATGTGACAGTCCCTTTTCGGTAGAGACGGGTAACCTACGAGTGACTCCCATCACTCACCCCCCACCACCCCTCCACAGGTGAGCAGGATTAAGAGTATATCTATTCATCGAGGATGTGACATATTAAGCGAGCTGAGAAGAGTGAGCTGGGCTCGAGAAGGGATCTTGTTGACCGAGAGCTTGTTCTTGGGATAGTCAGATAGACCTCCACCTAGCTTTATTGTTTTATTTTAGTATTTCTTACTTGATTTAGCGGGTTTCGTCAACCCTTATACTTGATTTTATTCTGATGGATTTAATTTAATTAAGATGTTTATTTCTTTAATTATCGTTTCCGCGAAAAAAATTTCTACGTCAGTTTTGACGTGCAAAGAAATTTGAACGACGCTTTGTAGTCCTCTTAGTAGGCTACGGCGGGTGCACTGTTCCCGATGCTAGGGCTCGGGAGCGGGGCGCTACATATATGTATCTAGTATGTGTATATACGTATGAAAGATGTAAGAATCTTGTTGACTTAATTTCATATGGGCCGCTGGTGACAAAACTAATGAACATGCTTGTCTTGTATGTGTATTGCATTTATGGGGAGCATGTGTGCATATGACTATGTAGGTTTTTTTTAACCGCTGTGATTTATATTGATGGGAATTGAAGATGATGCCGTTGTGAAAAAAAAAGAAGACAGTAGCCGGTGTGTATTTATGTAGGTGTATGGATATAAAACTTTTGTTTCTTATATGAGCAAAGCAGTATATGTAAACGTATGTGTATTTATCTAATTTGCAGGCCAAGAGTTATTTTGAGTACAAGAAATTATATAATTTCCGTATGGGATTTATACACTATGAAGGTATGTATGTTTTGTTGGATTCATATATGTATATGAAGATGTAAAATTGGTGTCATATGTTACATAGGTTCTATTTTAAATGGCTGGCCTTTCAATCTCAATGTCATAATATCCTTCACCTTGTCCTAATTTCGACATCTGCAATTTGATGCATTTTTTTGACCATAAACTATAATTGATGGTAGCATGAACATTTTGAACACATGAATCACATATTCGCTAGATTTGGTTTAAGGCAGTGTCTAAATTAGGGGTCTAACCAACGAATTTTATGAGGGTAACTGTAAAAGGGTTATGTTGGAATGAGGTTTACAATACATGTATTCTATATACGAATTAAATACTTTAATATGAATATGTCATTTGGTTTTCACGTTTTGGATAGTTGAAGAGCACCTCTTTATAATATTAATTTTCAAGTGAGTCACTCTCCAATGCATTAAATGAAAAAGTGTTTAAAGTTGTACTTGTTAACTTCCTGGATTAAGTGTAGAAGTTAAAGTTTTTGTCCTTTTTCAAAATAACCATCCGAGGCCTTTAGAGAGAAAGGAATGATTTGCCCAACACCAAGCATAGAGGTCAGCGGGGTTGGGAAGAAGACATTCCGCGTAGGAAGTTAATTCGGTAAAAAGGTAGGTGCCTCTTCCCCCTCAAACGGGTATGATTCATGCATGCTTTGATGGTAAACGTGTTTCGTTGTTTTTATTTGTTTAAGTTGAAGATTTTGTATATGTTGGAAAGCATGAGATATATTGTTTATGGCTACTATGTGCCTGTATGTGTGTGAATTTGATGGTATGATTGAATCGAAAAAAACCCTTAAAGAATTGGAAAAAAGGGAGGAACTTTTACATTAGGACTTTTAAAAACTTGTGTTTTGGCCTTAGAATAGGTTCCCATAGACTGGAAATAGGAGAAAATAGGGGTTGGGATCGAAAAACGAATCACAGCGGCAGAGCATGTGCCACACGCGCTGCTGAGAAGGCCATGCATGGGCTTCCACACGTTGCCACTGTTGGAACGACCATCAAATAAAAAAAATTAATTTAAGGCAGAAAATAGGCCGACCAACGGACGAGGCCGGATGGCCAGTGGGTCGGACCGAAGGTGTGTAGGATCTGCAAGGCACCACTAGAAGAGGGAGGGGGGGTTGAATAGATGGTGCGGAAAGTGTGGTTTTTAAAATTTCTTTAAACTTGAACAATTCCACTTTTGAAAACAGATTCTATTTTCAGGACCAGTTTTAAAACGTTTTTAAAACTAGGTTAGAGGTCTCCAAAAATTATGAAATTTTGAGAGAACTCAGCCTAAGATGTTATGAGGGTCCCCTAAAAATTTCAAATTAAAATTCAACCTTTAACCCCTTCAAAAACCGTTGGTACTCAGATTGCTCGAATCTGCCAGAAACGGTAGATGGTTTTGAAAAATTTATTCCTATTTGTGTGAACGTCCAAATGCTCTGAAAATTTGACCACTAACTCCTTATATACTATATTTAAGCGGTTTGAAACAGTTTTACAAAATTCTTTTGGGAAGTAGATCAACTACAATCAAAGTCTCAACCTTTGCAAGTCTGAAAATCAGACTGCACTAGTCTCAGAACGTTTGATGTTTGATTGACTTATACTTATCCAAAAGGGTTGAAACTTGTGCCAAATTAACCTTAGAACGTGTGAGAATATTTCTGAAAATTTTCATGATTTTTGAAATTCGTTAACTATTTTTACGAATACGAACAAGAAGGATAATCAGTGCAGTAACTGAAAAGTAAATGCAGAAAGTAAATGACACCAAGAATTTTATACTGGTTCGGTTATAAACAACCTACTCCAGTCTTCAAGGAACACCTTCCTTGGTTCACACTAATGACACATGCAATACACCATAGGGTTGATAGAGTTACACCTAACTCCAACCCTTTACAAACCTTGTATGACGAGTACAATTCACACGAACACCACCACCTCGCAAGAATGAAGATTGATCACACCTTGATCAATCTTTTACAAAGATATATAATGAGTTGTGGTCTATGTCAAGCCTATTCAAGATTGAAAGATATGAATACAATAGGCTTACAAGAAGAAAGAAAGAAAGAAGATGTAGAAGAAGAAGAGCTATGCTTTTTGATCACTTTGATTTGCAATGCTTGTTGCTTGTTTTGTTTGCTCTCTTCTCTTTCCTTTTAATGAGTGCAGCTGTCCCCCTTGTAGTGCCTCCCCCTCTTGAAAATTATCTTTTAAGTCCTTGAGAGAGTGTAAGACATCATTGTGACAATGTCTTGCTTACTTGGCATCTTCTTATTGGATGATCATTTAGTCTTCGCTTACTTGGCACCTTCTCATTGGATGAATGTTGTCATCATTGATGACTTGGAAAAAATCTGAGAATTACACTTAAACATGTGCCAAAATCATCACAAAATAACTTCCATAAATCATAAGATATATCACATAAACTGCAAGACAAAAATCCTTCCCAACTAAGGCATAATTTCGGCCATTATGTCATATTGCCATGCTGAATTTTCAGCATGTGCATCATTCAATTTTATTCAAAATAATGCCAAATTTTCTTTGATTTTTTTCTTTATAAAATGAATCACCAAGTTATGATAAGTATTGCTATCACATGAGAAATGAACTTGGACACTTTCAAGCTCCTAAATTCAGCTACCATGTCTTCACACATGCTGAAAAATTTCAGCATGTGTGATATGTAGAATATCACACTTTTATTAATTTAAATAATATTCAAATCATTTCCATTTCTTCTTCCAATCAATCACACAATAAAAGATGATGAAATATGTCATTTTAATGTGCTAAAATTCGGCCACCCAAGGTTACCATGCTGAAATTTTCAGCATGTGATATAAGAGAGGCAAACTTTGAATTCTTACTATTTGTAACTTCTCTCTTTAATTCACCAACATTGTATGATTGATCTTTGACCAATAATTATGCCAACAAGGCTCCAAATAGGCTCCATCTCAGCTGTAGGTGGCGTTTCATAGAGTATGTGTATGTGCTGAAATTTATTTTTGCTAACATTGTAAAATAATGCATATTTAATATTACACACATGTTATATTCCAATCAGCCCTTAATTTAATTTTCTAGAACACTTTAAGATGTATATCATATGTAAAAAGTGTCTAGATACGTGTCACATGATGTACCAAAAACGTTCCATGTGTTGTGTGCGTAGAAAACCGAATTTTCGATATTTATCGATTACCCGATTTTTCTCTAATTTAAATTCCAACTTTTGTACATGTTATATATATTATGTTATACATAATATATATAATATATACTTTAAATCTCAGCACTTGGCTGGTCTAAAGTGGTACCATTAACATGTGACAAAATTAAACTTGGAATCTTCACATTTTGGCCTTAATGTGGGGTGATTTGTGTGTGCCAACATGGAAAGTATTTTTGGCTGGATTTTTCATGTAAACCACGAAATTTTTATAGAATTTTGAAGTATAGGGGCTGGCTATTTATTTATGGCAAGTACGTGACACGTTGGCGAAGTTTCGGTATTCGCCCGATACGACAATTTTCGGTTTAGAACCTTTTATCGTGTCGTATTTAATTTGTCATCACCATATCTTATATCATATGATATAAGACCTGAATATACTCATAAATATGAGTTAAGTATAGTGGTATGACGTTAACGTACGTACGTAAAATATATAACGTGTCAGTAGTACGTTGGAATACATGTGTATGTGCCTTTTTCAAAAAAATCTGAAAATATATGTAATATATGTGTATATAGGCGTGTATCATTAAAGAGGGGAGGAGGATAAAACTTTCCTTCCTTAGCCTTGTTGCCTTTGTGCCTTTTCCAAATGTGGCTTCCTTTAATGAACTACTTATTTTATTAAACTAAGTACTTCACTTAATGAACTAGTTTAGTTCATTAATGGTGGCACCTGAAAATAGTATAAACACAACAAATGTTTGCCATATGATGTAAGCTTTAACGCTTCATGGCTCGTTAGTCCGGCAACAATATATATAAGCTAAATAAGGCAAGTAATAGCAAAGTATCATGCATACATGTACACGTTTATATCATGCATTTAAGTCACATATTTTGAAATCACTCAAACCCCATTTTCTCTACAATCTCCCCCTTTTGATGATTTTCAAAATAACTTATGCACATGATTTAAATGCTACCCCCTTAAAACATGCACAAATTTGAAATTTGAATTTCAAATTTCAAATCCGGCTCCCCCTTGATTTGTGCAATTAGTATCAATTAGTCTCTCTCTCCCCCTTAATTCATGCTTTTCTCTCCCCTTTATTTTGGAAAGTAAATCAAAAGATTCTTGTCAACAAGGAAAGAAAATCAAATCACGTCAAATCAAATCATATCAACGGGAATCATGCCTAATTTAGAACGAAGAGATTCATACGTGGCTTGATTTAAGACTTTTGTAAAAATATCCGCTACTTGTGCGTCTGTGCATACGTGATCTATTACAATATCACCATTGTTTACGTGATCACGAAGAAAGTGATAGCGCACTTCTATATGCTTAGCCTTAGAATGTAACACGGGGTTCTTAGACAAATTTATGGTACTCATACTATCACAATATATATGAATTTTATTTACGGTAATTCCAAAGTCCGAAAGTTGTTGTTTTATCCACAACAACTGTGTGCAACAAAGGCTAAGAGCCATGTACTCAGCCTTAGTAGTGGACAAAACATCGCTTGCTTGCTTTTTGGAAAACCATGAAATGAGTGAGTTTCCTATAAATTGGCAAGTTTCACTCATGCTTTTTCTATCTATTTTGCAGCCACCATAATCTGCATCAGTGTAAGCATGTAAGTTAAAGGTAGAATCCTTATCGTACCAAATTCCTAAGGTGGGCGTGTGCTTAATATAACGAAATATTCTTTTTACCACATTGAAGTGTGACACCTTAGGTTGACTTTGAAAACGTGCACACATGCATACACTAAACATGATATCAGGCCTACTAGCAGTTAAATATAACAAAGAACCTATCATAGATCGATATAATCCATTATAAACGTCTTTACCATTTTCGTCTTTGTCCAATTTAGTAGTGACACTCATAGGGGTGGGGGATGGTTTCAAATTTTCAAAATTAAACTTTTTAATCATGTCATTAACATATTTTGCTTGACTTATATTAATCCCTTTACTCGTTTGCTTAATCTGCAAGCCAAGAAAATAATTAAGTTCACCAACCATAGACATTTCAAATTCAGATTTCATGCAATTTTCAAAATCTTTAACAAGTCTATGTGAGGTAGAGCCGAAAATAATGTCATCAACGTAGATTTGGATAATAAGTAAATCTGATTTATCTTGTTTAAAAAATAGTGTACTATCTATAGTACCACGTTTAAAATCATTTTCTAAAAGGAAAGTAGCAAAACGATCATACCATGCTCTCGGTGTTTGCTTTAGGCCGTATAGTGCCTTCTTTAGTTTGTACACGTGATCGGGATGTTTCAAATCTTCAAAACCGGGTGGTTGCTTCACGTATACTTCTTCTTGTATAAATCCGTTTAGGAATGCACTTTTTACGTCCATTTGATATAATCTGAAATCTTTCATGCAAGCAATAGCAAGTAATAGTCGTATAGCTTCTAATCGTGCTACGGGTGCAAATGTTTCATCGTAGTCAATTCCTTCCTCTTGATTATAACCTTGTGCTACAAGTCTCGTTTTATTCCTAACGACCTTTCCTTCTTCATTCATTTTATTCCGAAACAGCCACTTTGTGCCTATTATATTTTTATCTTGTGGTCGTGGCACTAGATCCCATACATCGTTTCTAACGAATTGATTAAGTTCGTCATGCATAGCATCAATCCAAGAAGAATCACTCAAAGCATCATGCACATTTTTGGGCTCAATTTCAGAAATCATAGCATGAAATTCATTTATTTCATCCGAAGTAATTCTTCTACGTGGTAACACACCGTGAGTGAGGTCGCTTATGATGAGATGATGTGGGTGATCTCTATGCCATCTTGGTTGATTATTTTCTAAGTTATCATGCATTTCTATGTGATCATGCATTTCTAGTGTGTCATTCATATCATGCATATCAAAAGAATCATCATCTTCATTCAAAACCGGTTTCAATTCAAAATCATCTTCATATTCCTTATCTTTATTAATCTCACCAAATTCATTGAATTTCACATGAATGGATTCCATGATTTGTCTAGTAAGAGGATCATAACATCTGTATGCCTTCGAATTTATAGAATATCCAACAAAAATGCACTCAATTGATTTGGATTCAAATTTATCTAAATTATCTTTTGTATTTAAAATAAAACATTTGCATCCAAACACACGAAAATAGTCAATCTTAGGCATGCGATCATTCAAAATCTCATAAGGCGTCTTGTTTATTTTCTTTCTTATAGATAGGCGATTTACAATATAACATGCACAATTTACGGCTTCTGCCCACAGAAATCTAGGCAATTTATTTTCGCATAACATAGTTCTAGCGATTTCTTGTAATGTGCGATTCTTTCTTTCTACTACTCCATTTAATTGTTGAGTTCTAGGTGGCGAAAACTCATGCTTAATTCCTTTTTCTTCGCAAAACGAAATCATCTCTTTGTTTTTAAACTCACCGCCTCTATCGCTTCTTATCTTTTTCACATTTACACCGTATTGATTTTCGAGTTGTTCAATTAATTTTGCAATCTCAACGGCGCTATCATCCTTATGTGCAAGAAATAAGGTCCAAGTATAACGAGAAAAGTCATCAACAATCACGCATGCATAGTGGCGCCCACCAAGGCTTATAGTGCGACTAGGACCAAACAAATCAATATGCAATAGTTCTAAGATTCTAGTCGTGCTTATTTCGTTTTTAGGCTTAAGTGACTCACGTGTTTGTTTGCCTTTTATGCAAGATTCACACAACTGAAAGTTGTCTAAATCGAGCGTAGGCAATCCTCGTACTAAGTTCTTTCGTTGAAGTTTTTCTAGTGTGGAAATGCCAATGTGTCCTAAACGTCTATGCCATAAATTCACATTGGGTTCATTTGACATAAAACACTTAACTTTAGCATCTACTACATCATCCATAGAAAGCGTAAAAATATTACCTTCTCGTTTTCCTTTTAAAACGGTTTCTCCATTTTTATTTATTATATTACAATAAGGGTGAGTAAAACACACATTGAAACCATTGTCAACAAATTGAGAAATGCTAAGAAGATTGTAAGATAAGTTGCTTACCAAAAATACGTTGGAGATTTGGAGAGTGTTTGCACTTCCAATCGTATCTTTTCCGATGATCTTGCCTTCGTTGTTGTCTCCAAAGGTCACGGATCCGCCTTTTGTGACCTTCTTTAATTTGGTGAATAGGCTCGGGTCACCCGTCATGTGTCTCGAGCATCCACTATCAAGGAACCACTTTATAGATGTATCTTTCGATGTGTGGGCTCCCTGTAATGTGCAAAGATGATTTAGGTACCCTTTTAACTTTGGGTCCTTTCGAGTTAGTTAATCACCTCTTGGTAAAAGCACCTTTCGGTACCCATACTTGGGTGATCCTTCTCGGTCTATCAAATGGCAAGAATGTAGATGAAGGTGCGATATAGTAGACATGTGGTGCATGCACTTTGGACCTTTGCCCAAGGACTCCCTTATACTCATTAAATGAAGGACGTTTTTGATATGTCCTTGTGTGTGTGTGCGTAGTGCGTGGATGATATGAATTTCGTGTATGCGTTATTCTCTTCTTTTCATATCTATAAGGTACAAAGTTATATTTCACATGATATGAAGAAGAAGTGGGGCATGATGAGGAAAGGGGCGCTTTTTGCGACATCTTAGACGCCACTTGCGGCTTAGGAGTGTCTACTTTCTTAGACACAACAAACTTGGTTGGTTTGATCGATACTTCGTTAGTATCAACGTATCCCAGTCCAGTTTTGTCGCTGTCATGCTTTTGTGATAATATGATGCGATGCAGCATGTTGGACCCTGTATCAAACTGTTTCATCATTTTCTCTAAATCGGTATTCCTTGATTTCAAATTTGAAATCTCAGATTTCATTTCATTATTTTGAGTGGTTAATGATGAAATCTCTGTTTTTAATGCAGTAATGACGCATGATGACTCTTTCTTTGAGTCGCTTAAGTGAGCGACAAGATTCTCGTTAGAAGATTCTAACAGTTTCTTGTCTTCAATTAATCGTTTCTTTTCCTTAGCAAGAGTCTTGGTGAATTTATGCAATTCTAGATACTGACTAAAAAGATCATCATAAGAAGGTTCAGAGTCAGAATCAGATGATACCTCATTAGATGCTTTGGATGCAAAGCACACTTGTGCAGTATCCTCTTCGGTCTCAGTTTCAGAATCTGATGAATCACTCCAGGTGGAGGCCTTTAGAGCACGTTTCCTTTGTTTGGGTTCTGAGATGAGTCTATTTTTGTTCCGCTCCTTGTCAGGGTATTTAGTAGTTTGCTTTTCTTTATTTGGGCAGTCATATTATAAGTGTCCGAGTTTGCCACATTCATAACATTTAACGTCTTTATCGTTTGACTTGTTCTTATTTCTCTTAGTCGTAGTGCCCTTATTTTTGTTTCTAAATGACCTTCTCATAAATTTTCTCAATCCTTTAGCCAATAGAATTAGGTCATCATTATCCGATTCAGAATCACTATCATCTACGTGATCGGAGGGAGGGGAGACGTATTCATTTGATTTAAAAGCAATGGCTTTACCTTGTTTAGATGATTCCGATTTCCGTATGATGAGTTTATTTTCATAAACTTTAAGTGATCCGATTAGTTCTTCTATCTTTATTGATTTAGTTTCCTTGCTTTCTTCTATCGCGGTCACTTTAGGGTCCCATTCAGAAAGAAGGCTTCGTAGGACTTTCTGTACCTTTTCCTGCGTAGTAAAAGCCTTACCAAGAGACTCAAGAGAGTTGTAGATGTTAGTCAAACGAAGATCCATATCTACAATAGACTCATTGGGCAATAATTTAAATGACTCAAGTGTGGACATAAGCATGTTAATTTTTGACTCTTTCACTTGACTCGTGCCTTCGTGTTTCATTTCTAGTATCCTCCACATTTCTTGTGCACTCGAACAGTTTGACACATAACTAGACTCACTTTTACTTAATCCGTTTAGAAGCAATTGCATAGCCCTAGCATTCATACTAAGTTTCTTTTTATCATCACTCGTATATTCTTGTCTAGTTTTAACAACTTCTAATGTGACTCTGTCTACGGTGGATACCTTAGATGGGACATAAGGACCATCTTCAATGATTGACCAAAGATCTATATCTATATCCATAAGAAAAAGCTTCATTCTAAGTTTCCACTGAATAAACGACTCACCGTCAAAAAGTGGAGGTCTTTGGCTCGACATACCTTCTTGCTCGGTTTTGAGATTTGTGGTTGCCATCTCACTGAATCGTTGGATTCCTTCAAGTGAGTGTTCCTACGCTCTGATACCAATTGTAGGATCTTCAAGGCACCACTAGAAGGGGGGGGGGGTTGAATAGATGGTGCGGAAAGTGTGGTTTTTAAAATTTCTTTAAACTTGAACAATTCAACTTCTGAAAACAGATTCTGTTTTCAGGACCAGTTTTAAAACGTTTTTAAAACTAGGTTAGAGGTCTCCAAAAATTATGAAATTTTGAGATAACTCAGCCTCAGATGTTATGAGGGTCCCCTAAAAATTTCAAATTAAAATTCAACCTTTAACCCCTTCAAAAACCGTTGGTACTCAGATTGCTCGAATCTGCCAGAAACGGTAGATGGTTTTGAAAAATTTATTCCTATTTGTGTGAACGTCCAAATGCTATGAAAATTTGACCACTAACTCCTTATATACTATATTTAAGTGGTTTGAAACAGTTTTGCAAAATTCTTTTGGAAAGTAGGTCAACTACAATCAAAGTCTCAACCTTTGCAAGTCTGAAAATCAGACTGCACTAGTCTCAGAACTTTTGATGTTTGATTGACTTATACTTATCCAAAAGGGTTGAAACTTGTGCGAAATTAACCCTAGAACGTGTGAGTATATTTCTGGAAATTTTCGTGATTTTTGAAATTCGTTAACTATTTTTACGAATACGAACAAGAAGGATAATCAGTGCAGTAACTGAAAAGTAAATGCAGAAAGTAAATGGCACCAAGAATTTTATACTGGTTCAGTTATAAACAACCTACTCCAGTCTTCAAGGAACACCTTCCTTGGTTCACACTAATGACACACATGCAATACACCATAGGGTTGATAGAGTTACACCTAACTCCAACCCTTTACAAACCTTGTATGACGAGTACAATTCACACGAACACCACCACCTCGCAAGAATGAAGATTGATCACACCTTGATCAATCTTTTACAAAGATATATAATGAGTGGTGGTATATGTCAAGCCTATTCAAGATTGAAAGATATGAATACAATAGGCTTACAAGAAGAAAGAAAGAAAGAAGATGTAGAAGAAGAAGAGCTATGCTTTTTGATCACTTTGATTTGCAATGCTTGTTGCTTGTTTTGTTTGCTCTCTTCTCTTTCCTTTTAATGAGTGCAGCCCTCCCCCTTGTAGTGCCTCCCCCTCTTGAAAATTATCTTTTAAGTCCTTGAGAGAGTGCAAGACATCATTGTGACAATGTCTTGCTTACTTGGCATCTTCTTATTGGATGATCATTTAGTCTTCGCTTACTTGGCACATTCTCATTGGATGAATGTTGTCATCATTGATGACTTGGAAAAAATCTGAGAATTACACTTAAACATGTGCCAAAATCATCACAAAATAACTTCCATAAATCATAAGATATATCACATAAACTGCAAGACAAAAATCCTTCCCAACTAAGGCATAATTTCGGCCATTATGTCATATTGCCATGCTGAATTTTCAGCATGTGCATCATTCAATTTATTCAAAATAATGCCAAATTTTCTTTGATTTTTTTCTTTATAAAATGAATCACCAAGTTATGGTAAGTATTGCTATCACATGAGAAATGAACTTGGACACTTTCAAGCTCCTAAATTCAGCCACCATGTCTTCACACATGCTGAAAAATTTCAGCATGTGTGATATGTAGAATATCACACTTTTATTAATTTAAATAATATTCAAATCATTTCCATTTCTTCTTCCAATCAATCACACAATAAAAGATGATGAAATATGTCATTTTAATGTGCTAAAATTCGGCCACCCAAGGTTACCATGCTGAAATTTTCAGCATGTGATATAAGAGAGGCAAACTTTGAATTCTTACCATTTGTAACTTCTCTCTTTAATTCACCAACATTGTATGATTGATCCTTGACCAATAATTATGCCAACAAGGCTCCAAATAGGCTCCATCTCAGCTGTAGGTGGCGTTTCATAGAGTATGTGTATGTGCTGAAATTTATTTTTGCTAACATTGTAAAATAATGCACATTTAATATTACACACATGTTATATTCCAATCAGCCCTTAATTTAATTTTCTAGAACACTTTAAGATGTATATCATATGTAAAAAGTGTCTAGATACGTGTCACATGATGTACCAAAAACGTTTCATGTGTTGTGTGCGTAGAAAACCGAATTTTCGATATTTATCGATTACCCGATTTTTCTCTAATTTAAATTCAAACTTTTGTACATGTTATTTATATTATGTTATACATAATATATATAATATATACTTTAAATCTCAGCACTTGGAATCTTCACATTAAACTTGGAATCTTCACATTTTGGCCTTAATGTGGGGTGATTTGTGTGTGCCAACATGGAAAGTATTTTTGGCTGGATTTTTCATGTAACCCACGAAGTTTTTATAGAATTTTGAAGTATAGGGGCTGTCCATTTATTTATGGCAAGTACGTGACACGTTGGCGAAGTTTCGGTATTCGCCCGATACGACAAATTTCGGTTTAGAACCTTTTATCGTGTCGTATTTGATTTGTCATCACCATATCTTACATCATATGATATAAGACCTGAATATACTCATAAATATGAGTTAAGTATAATGGTGTGACGTTAACGTACGTACGTAAAATATATAACGCGTCGGTAGTACGTTGGAATACATGTGTATGTGCCTTTTTCAAAAAAATCTGAAAATATATGTAATATATGTGTATATAGGCGTGTATCATTAAAGAGGGGAGGAGGATAAAACTTTCCTTCCTTAGCCTTGTTGCCTTTGTGCTTTTTCCAAATGTGGCTTCCTTTAATGAACTACTTATTTTATTAAACTAAGTACTTCACTTAATGAACTAGTTTAGTTCATTAATGGTGGCACCTGAAAATAGTATAAACACAACAAATGTTTGCCATATGATGTAAGCTTTAACGCTTCATGGCTCGTTAGCCCGGTAACAATATATATAAGCTAAATAAGGCAAGTAATAGCAAAGTATCATGCATACACACGTTTATATCATGCATTTAAGTCACTTATTTTGAAATCATTCAAACCCCCTTTTCTCTACAAGGTGGCCCATTAACCTCTCAAAAAAATGTATCAGATCTAGCGGATCAGACCAGGAAAATATAATTAAATACCAATAAAATTCAAATAAATTCCAGAAAATATAAAAGGTTAAAATTAAATTATTTTTACTTAATTTCTGAAGTTTGGTAAATTTAAGTAATTAAAAATTAAAAATAATAAATAGAAATAAATAAGGGAAACATAGGGGAAATTAGTAGAAAATCCTAGGAAATTAATACAAGCTAAGGAAAAATAAGGTTGGTGATAAATAACAACTTTTCAATATTCGAAAAATTTACGAAGCCAAATATTGAGTGCCGGAGATGGTGAGGATGGGCGTACAGGCCCCAGGCGACTTTGTTGTTGCATTCATGGCACGTGCATTTGCATTTGGAGTGGGTTGAGATGTACGGGTCTCAGATGCTCGAGTGGAGTGGATCATGGTGTACGGGCCATGGGTACTCGGTCATAGTGGATCATGGTGTACGGGCCATGGGCATCGGTCATGGTGGATCGTGATGTATGGGCCACGGGCATCGGTCAGGGTGGATTGTAGTGTACAGACTACAGGCATCCAGTCAATCCCGGGATCATACATTGCATATAGGTCTAGGGGCATGTTGCGTGACATGATTCGTGTTGCGTATGACACGTGGATGGAGCATGCATCACGTAATTGCGCATTATTATGTGGAGTGCTTTACTTACCGCATTTACTTTATCTTATGCATGTTATATCATATCTATGTGTTATGTGGCTATATCATTTTGCTGTGCACGTTTTGTATTGGTTTGAGGCGGACATCTACTGGGTGATATCTGTCACTCACTCCTACTTCCCAGGTGAGCCGGATGAGGACTACGAGCACATCTTCGTTGAGGACGGGACGGACATAGCTGAGTGGGCTGGTTGATAGCTACAGCTGGGATACAAGGGGGTCTCTGCATCTGATTTTTCGTAGTTATCTTTTGGGGATTTTCACAGACTTCTTTATTACTTTTATTATCAGAATTTTTATTCAGTAATGTAATGACGATTATTGGAGTTAATATAAGTTATGATTTACGTTTCTGCGAGAAAAATTTCTACGTCATTTCTGACATGTAAGAGATTGGTTCGACGCCTTGTATTCTCCTTAGTGAGGTACGACGGGTGCACTGTTCTTGATGCTAGGGCTCGGGAGCGGGGCGCTACATTCATAGTTGAGCACTACCGAACATAAGGTATTTTGTTTAGTTTTTTGGGCATTCAATCCATTAATTTTGGGATTTAGACACTGTTGTTCGGTGATATCATTAGATGATATGTATCCGTATGGCGAGACCAGGGAAAAACTTTTGATTTTAGTTGCAGTTGATGTTGCTGGTTATATATTTCCATTAGCTTATGCTATTGTTGACAAGGAGAGAACACATAATTGGGGGTGGTTGCTTCAAAGCATCTGAGAACATATACTTGGTGACATGCAAGGGGTAATGTCTGATTTGAGATCGATTGATAGGACTTCAGACTATAATAAGCCAATATCCTACTTGGCAACCACCTTATGTCTACCATATATATTATTTCCTTCATATCAAAGCCAATTTCGCAAGTAAATATTCTTATAAATAATTTATGCATATTGCATGTATTGTCTTCATAATAAGTTGTTTAAGTTGTTTGAAATTTGAATTTCATGGGAAAATTTCCTGGTAAGATTTTGATCAACATGATGTGAGAGCTGGCATAGAACACAAGGTGCACAGGTTTGATAAATGTATGACAAAGCTGAAGTAGCTGAATGAAGCCGTGTACGATTATCTTATGCAAATACCACTTGACACATGAACACTATCCTATGGTGAGAGTATAAGATATTATATGATGACAACAAATTTCTTTGAGTGATGTGTTGGACCATAATACCTACAATAAACACCATTAGAGAGGGATGAATAGTGGTCAGTGGAAATTACACTATTTTTAACCCTTTAATGTTTTTCACTCAAAACAGAATCTGAGACCTCTTCACATTCAATATCCGTTTTTAAAAAATTCACAAGTCTCAGTACACAACTCCAAAATTATGAAAATTTCCATACCACAATTGTAATGTCTCAAGTATATTCTGTGCAAAAATGAGCTAAAAATAAAATCGTTTGACCCTTTAAACAAATAAAAAGATTCAGATGGTCAATCTGGACAGTTTTGGACAGAATATTGACAAAATTTGAAAGTCTATAACTCTTTGTATACTTAGGCAAAAGAATGATATTTATATCAAAATACTCCTTAGAATGTCTAATTTAAGTTTGCAAAAGACCCTGACCTGAAAATGTGGTAAATAAAATCAGAATGCGTGTTTTCTTGAAACTGGTCAGATTGCTACCAAAATGGAGCAGTTATATTTCAAAGACTGAAAGACTAACTTTTCTTTGTTCAAATCGAGAGATTCTTATTGCAAATGAAAGATAACAGTCTAAAGTTTAACTCCACCAAAAACCAAGAATTTTGAAAACAATTTACTATTTTTCAAGTCGTGTGAAGTTTGGACGAAAACTACAGTAAAAACAGACAGAATGCAGAAGTAAAGAAGAAAGACAAGAACACCAAGAATTTATCCTGATTCAGTCAATGTGACATACTCCAGTCCCAAGGAATACCTTTCTTTGGATTTCACTGTGAATCAATTATCAATATAACAAGAATCAAGCTTGATCATTGGTTTAAACACCAATCTTATTCAAGACTTGGATAATCACCTCTAAGCAACTTTGGTTGTAACACCTCAACCACCTATTGATGTAGCCTTATAAAAGGGCTAATCAACCTTAAAAAATACAATACAAGAGGTGTATAGTGTAGATCTACAACAATTTTCAAAAGAACACCTTAGCTACACAATGTATGAACAAGAAATAAGAGAAGAGAAAGCAAGACTATGAACTTCATGTTTGATCTCAAGTGTGTGTTCTTCTCTTCTTACCTTACCTCCTATTTATAATGTGAAATGACCCTTGTAGATAAGAATGGCAATGTGTCAACATCTTCATCATCAACTCTTAAGTGTCTTCATTTTATTGGATGGTCACTCTAGCACCTTGTACACTTGGCAACTTCAAGAAGAATGATTGATCCACCTTTGCTTCCAACTTGGCCGAAAATTACACCTTGAATTGTCTTGAAAATTATGAAGATAATAAGAAAGGATAAGATGGCATATTCCTTCCAAGATTGCCTCAACTCCTTGGCACGATAATAAGACATGTGAATGGCTGAAATTTTGACTCCAAATTAGCCTCCAACAACCTTCCTAGCCGTTGCCACCCTTTTGAAATTTCCAAGTTGGTAACTTTTGCCGACTTGTATTTGATTGGTCCAAGTGGCATAACTATGTACATTTGTCACAAAATGAATAAAGCACCTTTCCCACCTATATATACACGTTTTGATCCAAACAAATGTGTACAACCTCAGATTTGTTGAAGAAAAATAAGTAGATAAAGTTGATAAGATTTGTCAACATATAGTTCAAAATTTTCACAAATTTCTCCTTGTAAGCTGTGGTGAATTTTGTACCAATAATACCCTTAGAATCTCTGTAAAATGATGAATGATAATCTCCAATAACATATATATAAATATCTTCAAGAAGAAAATAGAATGTGACACCGAAAATCGTCGCATATTCTGCCGATATCGATAATATCACTAATTAAGAAAATAGTGTTGGACATATCTTCAAGAAGAAAATAGAATATGACACCGAAAATCGTCACATATTCTGCTGATATCGATACCAATTAAGAAAATAGTGTTGGACCGTAACCACTATTCACCCCCACCCTCTAGTGGTGTTATTACAGGTGTTACGGTCCAATGTTGAGAAATAAATTTGGATAATTTTCAAAGTTATGACTTTAAGTGTTGAATACTTAAGAATGTCACACATGATGTTAAAAAAGATAAAGAGTTGAAATATATCAAATAAGTGAAGAAAAATGACATCGATCTCTAAGGTGAGACACATCGATCGCTACATCGATCGGTCGAAGTAAGGCAGGGAAAATCCCAAACCTTACTGTTAGACATCGATCTCCAAACCTGAGACACATCAATCAATCGATGTATACATTGATCCCTCACATCAATCGATGTAGGTTAGAGATAATCTGAACCTCACTGTGAGACATCGATCTCTCAAGCTGAGACACTTCGATTGATCGATGTATAAGGATTTTGGAAAATTTTTCCTAAAATTATGAGAAAATGGTTGTTTTCATTTGCACATGATTTATATATGTTTAATATGTTGTTACTATATGTTTTTGATGATTATAAATACATCTTGTCACTAATGTGCCTTGAAAGTTTCTACAACTTACCAAAAAGGGCAAAAGTGGTATTTTGAGTTCTTGTAGGTACTTGACATGGTGAAAATGATACAAGGACTTATTTATATCTTGTTTATCATCACAATGGTGTCGTTATATTCATTTATGACCATCGGGGTCATTCTCGGAGTTTTCTATCACCAGAGGCATTTTGGTCATTTTATCCCCCCAATGGCAGCTTTGTCATTTTACTCAAGGACAATTCTTGAGTATCTTATTATCTGCATTATGGAGCTGATTTATGGTATTCTTAAAGATTATATAATAGTTTTCTACTCTATGTAGGGGCAAACAAATTTTTTACCAACTGGACCAAACCACCTAACCAAACCGAACCAAACCAAGAAAAACCGAACTGTGGTTTAACAACCGGTTTTAAAAATTTTGAAAACCAAATCGTTTCATACGGTCTGGTTTTTAGTTTTAGAAATTTCAAACAGTAAAAATCGGACCGGACCATTTCTATAAAATAAATATATTTTATAATATATATTCTATAAAATATATATTTTATAAATATGTAAAATATATTATTTTATAAAATATATAGGATATATTATAAAATATATAAAATATATTATTTTATAAAAATTGGACCGAACATTTTTTATAAAACATATATTTTTAAAATATATAAAATGTATAATATATATAAGGCAATTTATTTAGTTGTCTTCTAATTTATTTAATTGGTTATTTGGTTTGTAATTATGGAATTTTGCTCAAAATTGTATTTAATTAAATAAACCGGAAAAAATCAGAACCAAACCAAAT
Organism: Eustoma russellianum; assembly: GCA_036186865.1. Lineage (NCBI taxonomy): Eukaryota > Viridiplantae > Streptophyta > Magnoliopsida > Gentianales > Gentianaceae > Eustoma > Eustoma russellianum. The sequence continues at coordinate 20,196,225 of AP025058.1, read as the reverse complement.
CGGATCAGTCAAACAGTTTGTTGACCGGTTTTGGTCTGGTTTCAGTTTTACCATTTCTAAACCGTTACAAACGGTTCGGTTTGTAATATCCTTGAAAACCGGTCAGACCGTACCATGTACACCCCTAACTCTATGTTCTTATTTGGTGATAATATCGACAGTAGCAGGATATGTGACGATATTCGATGTCACATTCTATTTTTTTCTTGAAGACCTTATTATATATGTTATTGGGGATTCTTATTCATCGTCTTTCGGAGATTTTAATGGAGTTATTGGTGCAAAATTCATCATGACATACAAAGCAGAAAAGTGAGAATTTTGGATTATATGTTGACACAATCTTGTCAACTATTATTTATTGATTTCTCTTCACCAAATCTGAGTTTGTACACATTTATATTGCTAAACAACGTGTATATACAGTTGGAGAAGGTGTTTTAATCATTTTATGACTTGTGTACAAATGGACAAATCAAGTACAAACCAGTTGGCAGAAGTTGCCAACTTGGAAATTTCAAATGGTGACAAACGGTCATATGGCCGTTGAGGGGTTGATTTGAGTTTAAAAATTGCAGCCATCACATGTCCTATTATGTTGCAAAGGAGTTGAGATATTCTTGGAGGAATATGTCATTTTGTCTTCTCCATATTATCTTCATTTTTCAAGACATTCCAAGGTGGAATTTTGGGCCAAGGTAAGATGCAAATGTGGAACAATTATGTTGTTTCATGTTGCCAAGTGTACAAGGTGATTATGTGGCCAAAAAATGATGTGAAGACACTTAAGCATTGATGATAAAGACATTGATACATTAGAGTTCTTATCTTCCAGGGCCATTGCACACTATAAATAGGAGGCAAGGTGAAAAAGAATACACAACACTTGTAAGCAAAAGTTGAAGATCATTCTTACTATTATCTTCTATTGTTCTTATTTCGTTCTTTGTATAGCTAAGGTGTTCCATTTCTAGTTGTTGTCTAGCTACACTATACACGCCTTTTGTTCATAATTTGTAAGATTGATTAGTCAAATTTATAAGGCTACATCAATAGGTGGTAGAGGAGTTGCAAGCAAAAGTTGCCTAGAGGTGATCATCCAAGTCTTGAATAAAGTTGGTGTATAACCCAAGGATCAAGCTTGGTTCTTGTTGTATTGTTGTTCATTCCATAGTAAAATCCAAGAAAAAGTGTTCCTTGGGATTGGAGTAGGTCACGTTGACCGAATCAGGATAAATCCTCGGTGTTCTTGTGTTATTCCTTTCTTTACTATTTTCTGTCCGTTTCACTGCAGTTTTCACCGAATTTCACACGTCTTGAAAAAATAGCAAAATACTTCCAAAATTTGTGATTTTTCGTAGAGTTATACTTTCTGACTGTTAGCTTTCATTTGCAACAAGAATCACTTGATTTGAGCAAAGGAAAGTTAGTCTTTTAGTCTTTGAAAGATAACTGCTTTATTCTAGCTGCAATCTGACCAGTTTCAAGGAAACTTGCATTCTGATTTTATCAAGAATAGTTTCAGGTCAGGGCCTTTTTGAAACTTAAACTAGACATCCTAAGGAGTATTTTGACATAAAAATCAACCTTTTTTCTGAGTAATTAAAGAGAAACATGTTTTCAAAGTTTAGCACTATTCTGTCTAATTCTGTCCAGATTGACCATCTGAATCTTCTTATTTGTTTGAAAAGTCAAACGATCTTATTCTTTGCTCATTCTTGGAGTTGATTTCTATAAAGTTTCATAATTTTTGGAGTTGTGTACACTGTCTTTTGGATTTTTCAAAAAACGAGCATTGAATCTGAATAGCTCTCAGATTCTGTTTTCAAAAGGGTTTTTATATTAAGGATGGTAGTGTAATTTCTGCTAACCATTATTCACCCCTCCCCTCTAGTGGTGTTATTGCAGGTATTATGTCCAACAAATAGAATAGATAACCATCAAATAATCTTCAATAAAACCATAAATGAGCTTCATAATGAAGATAATATGATACTCAATAGATGTCCTTGAGTTAAATGACCAAACTGCCCTTGGGGGGTAAATGACGAAATACCTCTGTAGATAGAAAACTATAAAAATATCCTCGATGGTTAGAAATAAGCATAAGAACACCTTTTGAATGATAAATAAGACATAAATAAGTCCTTGAGTGACTTTCTCCATGTCATGTACCTACAAGAACTCAAAATACCACTTTTCTCCTTTTTGGTAAGTTATAGAAACCTCCAAGGCACATTCGTCACAAGACATAATAATATTCATCAAAACCAAGTAATAAAATCACAATAATCATATATGAAACATATACAAATGAAAACAACTATTTTATCACATTTAGACAAAAATTTTCAAAACCCTAGGGACATCGATCGATCGATGTCTCATAGTATGGTCCTGGTTTTGAATCTGCCTTACATCGATCGATCGATGTAAGAGATGGATGTATATATCGATCAATCAATGTGTCTTAGGTTTAGAGATCGATGTCTCAAAGTATGATTTTTGTTTTATCCTGCTTTACTTTGATCGATTAATGTGAGAGATCTATGTAGATTCATCAATTGATGTATCCCTACCTGAGAGATCGATGTCATTTTTCTTCACTTATTTGATATATTTCAACTCTTTATCATGTGTGACATTTTCTTAAGTATTCAACACTTAAAATCATAACTTTGAAAATTATGCAAACATGTTTCTCAACATCATGGAACATCATACTCACTGGGCTAGATATTTACCGATTAGTGCTTGTGCTTAAGCTTTGTTCAAAAAGATGGTGAATATGTTTAAAGAGTCCTTGTCATATTTAACAGCAAGAATAGATGGTCAGTCAAGGTGCAACAACGATTTATTGAGAATGAAAGAAATGCAGAAAATCACAGGGTGCAGGCATATTATATGCGAGGAGGCTTGTACGAGGTTGTCACTTAACGTGGAGCAGATCATGGTGGTGTTTCTCATGCTATAAACTTAAATAACATGACTTGGGGTTGTGAAAAATTTCAGTTTTACCATATGTTGTACTCACATGTTATGAAGGTAAGCCAAAATATGACAGTTTAGCTGCGGATCTAATTGCCCCATTTTTCTCGTCTTGCGATGTTAGAAGCGTATAATGCTTTGTTCCACTCTGTTCAACACTCAGTGTATTGTCTTTCAGCTCCGTTCAGAGCTGAAGCTAATCCTATCTACAAGAAACATGGTCGAGGTAGACCACAATCGACTCGTATTCAAGGTGAGAGAGACAGACACAACAACAATCAAAAAGTGCGGTATATGTAAGCATGTAGGCTACAACCATAACACTTGTCCTACTGCACAATAGCATCGGAATAATGTTTACATTTTTGTGTTTTATGTAATGTTTTAGTTGAATAAATTAACTATTTTTATCTATATATTGTTTGTACTGGATAAATAAACCGTTTGCGTTCAATCTAATGCTTTAGTTGAAGAAATAAACTGTTTGTATTCTATGTACTATTTGAGTTCGATAAATAAATTGTTGCCTTAACCATTCGATTTTCTTGTAATTTTATCTTCACATACTTTTTTGCAAACCAGGATAAGGTTTAGGCTTAGGGTTACTGTTTAGGATTTAGGGTTAATATTAGGGTCAAGGTTTAAGACTTAGGGTTAAGGTTAGAGTTTAGAGTTAGAATAAATGTCATGATATTTTTCAGGGTTAAGATTAGGGTACTTTGTTAGGGTTAGAGTTTGAGTTTAGGTTAGGATTGCAGTTTAGGTTCAGGGTTCAGAGTTATGATTAGGGTTTATGGTTAGTGTTAAGGTTAAGGTTGGTTTTAGAGTTTAGGGTTTATGCTTAAGGTTTAGAGTATGATTTAGGGTTTAAGGTTGACGGTTAAAGGTTTAACGTTTAAGATTTCATAATATTTTTGGACGATGCTTTAGCTTTGGAATGCTCACTCCATTGATGCTTTGGCCCTTTTGGGAACAGAATGTATGGTGAACGTTATTAGTGGTATTCGGCTCATTCTTAAACATACAGAACAAATGAACTTTCATTCAATCAATCATACCCAATATATCCCAATGGCAGCAAAAGCTATCGTTAGGGTCTAGGGAGGGTGAGCGGTTGGCAAACAATACCTCTATCCGAAGGGATATAGAGTTTGCTTCTCGTGAGACCTACGACTCTATATATACCCATATAAATGAAACAATAATAGGGGTATGATGTGCTGGTGTGTTAGTGAGGGAATTGAGTAAATACAAATAGGAAGCTTCTGATATTAAAATAGCCATAAACGTGTATATGAAGATATAATGCAATACAAAGACCAAAAACAAAAGCAAAAAGTGCAAAGTCAACATAAAAAGTAGATAATATCTAAGCTCCTAAATATACTCTAATGTGCCCCTATATCCTGCCTAAACCTCGTTAACCTTAATCTTCTGTCTCCATGAACTCCTATCCTGGACCATGTCCTCAGAGATATGCAAATCTAGTAGGTCATGCCTAATTCGCTCATCCCAAGTCATTTTGGGCCTGCCTTTACTCCTCTTCCCCTCTATAATGAGGCTTTCAACTGCTCTGATAGACGCCGTTGTCTATCGCCTCTTGACATGCTCAAACCATCTCAGCCTCCTTTCCCTTATCTTATCTGTTATACTAGCCACCCCTAACCTTTCTCAAAACACCTCATTTCCGATTCGGTCTAGCCTTGTATGCCCACACATCCACCTCACCATCCTCATCTCTGTCACTTCCATCTTCTGCGACTGTTTTCTATTGATGGCCCAACAGCTTGTTCCATATAACATTGCCGGCCGCACTGCCACCCTATAAAAATTTTCTTTTAATTTAGTTGGAAAATTTTGGTCACAAAGCACTCCAAAGGCCGCCCTTCATCTACACTAGCTTGTCTGAACTCGGCGTGCTACATCGCTATCTATGTCCCCATCCTACTATACAAATGATCCTAGGTACTTGAACTTACTTACCTGTGGTACTACTTGATCCTCGATGGTGAGCTGGCTATTCTCACCGTCAGCTATGCCGCTGAAGTCGCAGTGCAGATACTCAGTCTTAGAACGACTAATCCTTAAGCTTTTTTTTCCAAACACTTTTCAGACATTAAATACATTGACTGCCTCAAACCATCAGAATAAAGCATAGGATCAAAGTTGTGATAGACAGCTATTAAAATATCCAACTGAAAAATGATGCTTTATCTGCTTCAAGAAGTATGATCACATAACTATCAAAAAAGCATTTTTAATCTGAGAATCACATAGAGAGTAGCTGTTGGAGACAATCAATCCTGTACCAAGACGCAGTCGTACAATATGTGCATATGAAACAGCAAAATAAAATAAATCAAACCCGGGGCGAGTCGAGGACTCTGTCCTTAAGACGTATTGCTTCGGTATACTGTGCCCAACTGGTGTGAGCAATCGTCTCCCAGGATACAACGGGTACCTGTTCAGTTGAGCGGCACTGCTGAACTTGAACTACTTCGAACCTTCGAATGTCCTGACTTCTCCCGGACGATATGCAAGACTCGGATGCTACGAACTTAGTATGCTATGAAAGCTTGGAAAATGTTATGAATGAATGCACCCCTTTGCCCTCTTTATATAGGGGAGTCGGTTAGAGAACAAGGTACCGTGACAGTTGGATCAAAACCGAAGTTTGATTTAGACCGTTAGATTAAAACCTCCTATCTAGATTAGGAAGGTTTAATCTCAGCCTTTAGATCGAAGATAGATTAGCAGGTTTAAACCTGGAGCGTTAGATGGAAACCATATTCGGTTAAGCGATTAAGACAGTTTAAATCCCGGCCGTTAGATCAAAGCTGCCTCCCCACCACCGTTAGATCAAAACAGGTTGATCTTATTTTAAACAGGAGGATAGTGTTAGTTTCAAATTTGAAACATAACCACTCAAACTGAAGAGATTCTGCACGCTGTTCGACATCGATCGATCGATGTATCGATCGATGTACGTCAGAATCGTTCCTCACCTTTCTTTCCAACTTCGATCGATACATCGATCGATCGAAATCAACATCGATCGATCGAAGTGATCGACTGATGTGAGACAGAAACATCGAAGCTCTCTGATCAACTTCGATCGATGACATCGATCGATCGAAGTGACATCGATCGATCGATGTCATCGATCGATGTCCGTCAGAAGCTCTTTTTACACCACATGGACACATCCAACGTGGTATTCCTCCATAAAGGTGACACGTCAACCATCCACAACATTTTCCATCCACTTTGAGCATTAATTTCACATTCACACAACATCGTAATTGAGTGATTCCACATCCTAAAATTAACTACTCGTCACGTAGACAATTAAGGATTCATTAGTTTTCGATTATCATTATCGGAAACTCATTAAGCTCAAAGTACGTTGCTCAACCAAGTTTTGCAACATTCATTAACGGGCCAAAGCCCAAATCTTCCAACCTCCAACGATGGGCCAAAGCCCAAACCTTAAATTCTCCAACAATCCCCCACATGAATGGAAATTAATGCAAATGCATATGCAGACTCTGAGGAGAAGTCAGACAAGAAAATATTGCATCAGAAGAGGTAGCTTCTGGCTTTGAACCTTTCATAGTGATGTACCATCAGACTCACTCGGCCAAATAGTGACTTGATGTCTTGAACTAGTCAGCCTTTGTTGTGAACCAAGACAACGATACTCACACAATATTTCCTTTAACACCCTTTTGGTTCTCATGGTTGTGTTCGTTTTGGCCATGAACAACCTGGTTTCAGAAAGTGTTTTAGAGAAATCTTGCCTCATAGACTTTCTCATAGAAGCGGCCCCACTTCACACTTACATAGGTGATTCCTATCAAGAGTATTCTGCTATACTCCACTTGACGCATCAAGATATAGGACATCATTAAAAGCCTTAGCTTACCCTAAATTCTCTGCAGACATCACTTTTTATCAGACGGAATGAGTAAGTGCTTACTGAATCTTCATAACTTAGTTGTCCCATTGAACCAAGATTCTGGGATCTCCAGTCAACAAGGTTGGGTTACCATTACAAAGATTCATGCATTATGGGCTTCAGTCCCATTCCGTTTGTCAATCTTGACATCTGATCTCTAGGCAAACCTTTTGTAAGCGGATCCGCAAGATTCTCCACTGATTTCACATAATCAATGGAAATCACGCCATTAGAGATCAACTGTTTAATGGTGTTATGTCTTCGACGTATGTGTCGTGACTTACCATTATAGATGCTGCTTTGAGCACGTCCTATAGCTGACTGACTATCACAGTGTATGCTAATAGGAGCGATCGGCTTAGGCCAACACGGAATATCTTCCAGGAAATTCCGAAGCCACTCAGCCTCTTCCCCAGCTTTGTCCAATGCTATGAACTCAGCTTCCATAGTGGACCGAGCTATACATGTTTGTTTCGTGGATTTCCACGACACAGCAGCACCACCAATAGTGAACACGTACCCACTGGTGGACTTTGAGTCCTTACTATCTGATATCCAATTTGCATCGCAGTATCCTTCCAACACTGCTGGATATCTCGTATAATGTAATCCAAGATACATTGTGTATTTCAGATACCTCATCACTCTGTTAAGAGCTTTCCAATGATCATCACTTGGATTACTGGTAAACCTGCTCAACTTGTTTACTGAACAAGCTAAGTCTGGTCTTGTACAATTCGTTATGTACATCAGACTCCCGATCACCTGAGAGTATTTCAACTGAGCTACAGGTTCGCCTCGATTCTTCCTTAAGTGTATACTTAAGTCAAGCGGGGTCTTTACCGGTTTCACATCATCCATATTGAACCGTTTCAGGACTGATTCAATATAGTGTGTTTGTGACAGTATGAGTCCCTCAGTCACCCTAGAAATCTTAATTCCTAGAATAACATTGGCAACTCCCATGTCCTTCATATCAAAGTTCCTCGTCAACATCTTCTTTGTGTTTAAGATTATGTCCCGAGTACTTCCTATGATTAGCATGTCATCTACATAGAGACACACTATCACATAAGCATTCTGTGTGCTCTTAATATAGACACACTTGTCACACTCATTGATCTTGAAACCGTTAGCTAACATAGCTTGATCAAACTTCAAGTGCCACTGTTTGGGCGCTTGCTTAAGTCCATACAAGGATTTAACGAGTCTACAAACTTTAGACTCTTGTCCTGGAACCACAAACCCTTCGGGTTGTTCCATATAGATTTCTTCATCTAACTCACCATTCAGAAACGCAGTCTTTACATCCATCTGATGGATTTCCAAGTTATAGACTGCAACAATCGCAACTAGCACCCTTATAGAAGTGATCCTAGTCACTGGTGAGTAGGTGTCAAAAAAGTCAAAGCCTTCCTTTTGTCGATAGCCTTTATCTACCAACCTGGCTTTATACTTTTCAATAGACCCATCCTCTTTCAGTTTCTTCTTGAAAACCCACTTACAACCAAGTGGTTTACTTCCAGGTGGAAGGTCAACCAACTCCCAAGTGTGATTTTGAAGAATTGAGTCTATTTCACTATTCACTGCTTCTTTCTAGAATGGAGCTTCTGGAGTAGACATAGCCTCGGAAAAGTTCCTTGGCTCATTTTCTACCATATAGGTTAGAAAATCCGGTCCAAACGAAGTTGGCATTCTGGCACGCTTGCTGTGACGAAGCTCCTCATCTCCTTGAGGAGTCGCCTCACGCATTCGCTTACCAAATCTTGTTTCTTCTTGAATTTTGTCTTTCCTTGGAAAGACATCTTCAAAGAACACTGCATTCTTTGACTCCATGACAACGTTTTCATGTATGTCAGGAATATCCGACTTGTGCACCAAGAACCGATATGCACTACTGTTAGTTGCATAACCGATGAATATGCAATCAACCGTTTTAGGCCCAATTTTCACCTGTCTTGGTCTCGCTACAGCAACCTTCGCCAGACACCCCCACACTTTCAAGTATTTGTAACTAGGCTTGTAGCCTTTCCAAAGCTCGAAAGGGGTTACATCCATCTTCTTAGATGGAATTCTGTTTAAAATGACGTTGGCTGAGAGGATTGCTTCCCCCCACAAGTTCTGAGGTAAACCCGAACTTATCAACATAGCATTCATCATCTCTTTTAGAGTATGGTTCTTGCGTTCAACAATACCATTCGATTGAGGTGAATATGGTGCAGTCGTTTGATGAATAATGCCATGTTCTGAACAGAATTCATTAAACGGTGTATCATATTCGCCACCTCTATCACTACGAATTGTTTTAATTCGTTTGCTAAGTTGATTCTCAACTTCATTTTTATAATCCTTGAAAGCATCAAGGGCCTCGTCTTTGCTGCTTAGCAAATATACATAACAGTATCGTGTGCAATCGTCGATAAAAGTTACAAAATACTTTTTACCACCTCTCGTTTGCACAAATTTTAAATCACACACATCGGTATGAATTAAATTCAAAGGTTCAGTGTTCCTTTCTATTGAAGGAAATGGCGCCTTTGCCATCTTCGCTTCAACACATATTTGACATTTTCCTTTATTATTAAAGTCCAGTTTGGGCAATAAGTCAAGATTACTCATACGTTGTATTGACTTGTTATTAACATGTCCCAAACGAAAATGCCATAACCAAGAAGACTCAAACATGTAAGCAGAAGAGGAAGCAATTTTATTAGCCTCTGCGGGCAAATCTCTTTTGGGTACAATAGTGATGACATTCAATTTAAACATCCTATTCGACAAGTACCCCTTCCCCAAATACATGCCATTTTTCGAAAGAATAACTTTATTGGACTCTAACACTAGTCTAAAACCATGCATGACTAGAAGAGATCCAGATACTAAATTCTTCCGAATATCAGGGACGTGCAGCACATTCTGCAAAGTCAGATGCTTCCCTGATGTGAGCTTCAGAACAACTTTGCCCTCGCCTTCGATCTTCGAGGAGGCCGAGTTTCCCATGTAAAGTTGCTCATTGTTCCCGGGCTGGTACTCCGTGAACATCTCTCTGCTGGAGCAAACATGTCTAGTGGCGCCAGTATCAAGCCACCACTCGCGTACGTTCCCCACAGCGTTGCACTCTGAGACCACCGCACAGAGATTCAGATCATCCAATGCATCGACTATGTTCGCCTTTGCCTTGGATTGCTTCTTCTTGGGCTTTCTGCACTCATTGCTGACATGCCCCTGAATGCCACAGTTGTAGCATTTCCCGGTGAACTTCTTGGCGATCTGCTTGCCTTTCTTGTTCACCCCGAGTTGGCCTTTCTTTTTCTTGGCCTCTGCAACATGGGCCTTAGCCTGACCAGAGCTAGATTGTGGCGCTCTTTCAGATCTACGATTGTCCTCCTCAATGCGGAGTCGAACAATTAGATCTTCCAATGTCATCTCCTTTCTCTTGTGTTTGAGATAGCTTCTGAATTCCCTCCACGAAAGAGGTAGCTTCTCAATCACTGCTGCCACGACGAAAGATTCACTGAGCAACATGCCCTCCTCTTCCATCTCGGCAACCAACGTCTGAAGTTCCTCAACTTGAGAAACAACAGTGCGAGAATCAGACATTTTGAAATCCAGGAATTTGCCGACAATAAATTTCTTAGTGCCGACATCTTCCGTACGATATTTCTTTTCCAAAGCCTGCCACTAAGACTTTGCGGTCTTGTACGTACAGTACAAACCATACAAGGAGTTGTCCAAACAACTCAGAATATGGCTCAAACAAACATAATTGTTGAAGTTCCAACCTTCAACAAAATGTTGGTTTTGCATATTCTGGGCTTGGTCCTCCAACGGATCCACCATAGGCGGGTCCTCAGTCAGAAAGTTTGCCAATCCCACAGCAGTCAAGAAGAACAGCATCTTCTGCTGCCAGCGCTTGAAGAAGCTCCCACTGAACTTCTCCGGTTTCTCCACTTGGGCCACTGCAGGACCCTGTGCAGGAGGAGCATGTCTTGGCACCCCAGCAGTTGGTGCCATTGGAGCAGAGCTCTGAATGTCTGCGCCATGAACGGAGCCTGAGCTTGCGTTCTCCATCAGATTTCTGTTCAGTTGATCAAAGATCAGTACAAAACTGCTTTTGCGCAAATTAAAAACGGTACAGAAATTAATTGAATTGAAATACGTCTTAAGAATGTTGGAGACAATCAATCCTGTACCAAGACGCAGTCGTACAATATGTGCATATGAAACAGCAAAATAAAATAAATCAAACCCGGGGCGAGTCGAGGACTCTGTCCTTAAGACGTATTGCTTTGGTATACTGTGCCCAACCGGTGTGAGCAATCGTCTCCCAGGATACAACGGGTACCTGTTCAGTTGAGCGGCACTGCTGAACTTGAACTACTTCGAACCTTCGAATGTCCTGACTTCTCCCAGACGATATGCAAGACTCGGATGCTACGAACTTAGTATGCTATGAAAGCTTGGAAAATGTTATGAATGAATGCACCCCTTTGCCCTCTTTATATAGGAGAGTCGGTTAGAGAACAAGGTACCATGACCGTTGGATCAAAACCGAAGTTTGATTTAGACCGTTAGATTAAAACCTCCTATCTAGATTAGGAAGGTTTAATCTCAGCCTTTAGATCGAAGATAGATTAGCAGGTTTAAACCTGGAGCGTTAGATGGAAACCATATTCGGTTAAGCGGTTAAGACAGTTTAAATCCCGGCCGTTAGATCAAAGCTGCCTCCCCACCACCGTTAGATCAAAACAGGTTGATCTTATTTTAAACAGGAGGATAGTGTTAGTTTCAAATTTGAAACATAACCACTCAAACTGAAGAGATTCTGCACGCTGTTCGACATCGATCGATCACATCGATCGATCGATGTATACATCGATCGATCGATGTATCGATCGATGTACGTCAGAATCGTTCCTCACCTTTCTGTCCAACTTCGATCGATACATCGATCGATCGAAGTCAACATCGATCGATCGAAGTGATCGACTGATATGAGACAGAAACATCGAAGCTCTCTGATCAACTTCGATCGATGACATCGATCGATCGAAGTGACATCGATCGATCGATGTCCGTCAGAAGCTCTTTTTACACCACATGGACACATCCAACGTGGTATTCCTCCATAAAGGTGACACGTCACCCATCCACAAAATTTTTCATCCACTTTGAGCATTAATTTCACATTCACACAACATCGTAATTGAGTGATTCCACATCCTAAAATTAACTACTCGTCACGTAGACAATTAAGGATTCATTAGTTTTCGATTATCATTATCGGAAACTCATTAAGCTCAAAGTACGTTGCTCAACCAAGTTTTGCAACATTCATTAACGGGCCAAAGCCCAAATCTTCCAACCTCCAACGATGGGCCAAAGCCCAAACCTTAAATTCTCCAACCGTAGCAATTCCAAAAGCCCGTAATTAGAACAAAACAATACCCCTGTAAATACTTTTGGAGATTTCATGGTGGAAAAACATAATGGCAGAGTTGCAGTGTCAAGTTGGAATTCACGCAATGCTAAGATACCTGAGGTGTGGACAAGGCATCTGTATCCTGCTTATTGAGTCTTGAGTAGAGAAGAACAAAATCGACCATCCAAAAGTAACTTTCATTCTCTTAGTCAAATGCGACATTGCGAATGTCAATTTTAGAGTTCATGTTTTGGGTTGAACGAAAGCCTATATTAATGTATATATTTATATATCTAGCGTCTAGGGCCTTAGATGGATCTGGTAGTGACGTCCAGGTTCTTGGACGTGCCTGCCAAGGCCGTCCAGGCCTAGGTGGTTTTGCACCATCAGAAATAGCCTTTCAAGCCCGAAAACAGCTTATCTCCTTAGACACACATTGTAGTGTCATCCAAGGTTGACTTCTTGAACGATACTGACAAATGCATCCAGGGACTTAGAAGACGGCGATATCAAGTGCGTCCTTGTTATTTCAAGAATTTTCCTAAAACGTACAATATTTCTAGAATTTCTTAAGAAAATTACAATATTTTATGAAATTTGTCCAATATTTATCATCGAGGACGCTAGTTCTTAGTTAGTGGAATATGACAAATGATAGAAAAACTGAAAGAGAGGAGAAGAAATTTATACTAGGAATCAATTTGGAATAAGGGAAGAAGTTTGAAATTTTAATTTAAAAAATCATTTACTGTAACATATTTTCTGTAATGTTGCTTTGTGCACACTCGATTATGATAACAAAATTTCAGTAATGTTAGTTTGTGCAAACTCGATTATTTTAACAAACTTTCAGTAATGATACTGCAATATTCACTTGATGTGGCAATATATTTTGTTAAGGTTTTTGAGTCATAATCTAATTTAATAATAATAAGTATGAAAAATTACAATTTCATACTAAATGTTTAGAGAAGTAACTAACATTGATAAAGATGGATTTTCAACAATAGATCAGCGATGATCCAGGAGGTAACGCCGTTAGCGCTTTGTTAGGCTATTCCTGAAACCTGCAAAGGGTAGACGACGTTAGAGATCCATTGCTACTGTCCCGGAGATGTTACGGTGATGATACTTGACTGCCCTACTGGCAGCTCATGTATGCATGGCGGCCACATGTTACGGTGCATGGCCAAGACAACTAGCTGGCAGATGTCTGCTAAACATGTGTGGCTGAGGTAAGGTGCTCTCTGAGCAACGTAACCAAAGAGCCAAGGTGAAGGTGGCATGGCTTAGACTGGTCCGTGGTGCTCTACCAAGCTAATCTGGATTGCTGACCTGGTGGTTATCCCTTTGGCCGAGCTGAACTTATTGCGGCTTGTTGGGATAGTTTGTTTTCTGGGCCGATCAGGAATAGAGCTCAGCAAGAGTAGGGCTAAGCATGGGCAAAGCTGGATTAACCGAGCTAATATGGCATGTGCTAGTAGCGGGGCCTAACAATGTTGACTGTTACTTTCTGAGATGGGTAGGCTTACTGGACTGCCCCTGGGCAGGTGCACCGGGTGGGAGAAAACGGGGCCACACGGCCTGAGCGGTCGTCATCGGCCTCTGCTCTGCTGTTCAGTGTTGGCAGGGTTGGATTCGCTCGAGCACGTTTGTCTTAATACTAGATGGAAGATTTGCCCCGTCATAAATGCCCCCAGATTAGTCTGGCCGAGCAGAGCAGCTAAAATGACAAGGCAAGGGTAGACTAATCGTCCATTGAAGGGCCAAAGCATTCTGCTCAGTTGACGTATTGACCTGACGTGTCAGCTTTTGATTGGATAGAGTGTCGGATAATTAATAAAAAGTTGGCGCTAGCATAGATACCGGGGCAGTGGGTCATTTACACTCATGTCGGTTGGAATTTCAAAGGGCATGTATAACGAAGAGTTGTCTCGTTTCGCGAGCTGAGGCCATAAAAGTGTCCTCCAACAGCTTTATTGCATATGTTTTTGATTCTTCACCTCATTTTCTTCACCGACTACCTTGAATTTTGCTTCCTTCGTCCCAGGCATATTCTTTTCCCTTTCCATCTACAAGTCTGTCTCATTTTATTTTCTTATTCATGGCTGTTGTCTCTTTTACTTCATTTGCTGATTCACAAAACATTTTCGAGGCTGTGTCTTACACAGACAACGGTGCAAGGGACAGTGGTTCTTTGACTTCATTAGAAAGGACGGTGTCCAACGGCGGCGCTCGCCCTCTGCTGAGGTTGTAGAGAGATGTCGTTCCTCCTTCTGGGCTCAGCAGGAATGTGGGTTCCAGTAGAGCCACCACCACGGCAATTCTGTCAACAGCACAGGGGGACCTCGTAGAAGTTCCGACGACTGCAGAGGCCCTCTATTCCGCAGAGTATTTCTGCCTTGCCTTTAAGTTTCAGGGTAGTAGATGCAAGGATCAAAATGCATTTTGAGCGCTGTTGACCTCGCACATATGTGCAAGTTGTATAAAATAGATCATGATTTGTTTAGTCCCCTCTTGCCCCTCTGACCCCCAACGGATTATAAAGCAGTCTATGAGGAGTATTTTAGGTCGGGGTTCCACTTACCCATTCCTGAGCCTTTAAGATTGATTTTAGAGTTCTATAAGCTTAGGCGGCTACAAATAAAACCCAATAGCTTGAAATCAATCATTTGTTTTCTCTTATTTCTGAGAGTGGTCGAAGCCGAGTTCGACCTTAGGATCTTTCCGAGAATTTTTATGTGCAAGTCCTCGATAGTTGGTATTATTTTAGCAAGCGATCCCTTAATAGTGAGTCCAATTTTGCCGTGAACGTACCGACCTTTACCAAAAAATAGAAAGGTCAGTTTTTCTACATCAAAAAAAGAAGGCTTGCCTGAGTTGGAAATTTGGAAGTCAGGCAAAGCTAATAACTTGAGGCCAAGCCAAGAATTTTGTGAAGAAGCGTCGAGGCTACATAGCCTGTCTGCAGTCATTGATTGGTAGAGAGTGGAAGGGTCGTTTCTTGAAGCGGCTGACCTGGGCCACTTAGCATCGAGTCTAGGTTTTGAGACGCTTGGCCAGGTGAGTTTAGATTTTGTTAAAGGTATGTTTTATCTATTTGTAAATTTCATTGGCTGGTTGCTTTGTCATAAAAGTGTAACGCTGGTTACCTTGAGAAATTCGTAGGATCAATGGCATCCAGAATCGCTGAAGTTTATGCCCATATATCTGAAGCTGTGGCCCAGAGGCAGACCAGAAGGCAGAGGGTGCAGCCCATGGCAGGGCCTGCCCCATCCGAGGTCGTCCCAAGTCAGAAGAGATTCCTAGGGCGACTATTCCTGGCACGAGGCAGACGGTGGCAATCACTGAGGGCCAAGTTGAAGCAGTTCTGGTCAATCTGACGAGCCCGTTTATGCTAAACCCGGTTATTTGTGAACTGCTCATGTCTCTTTCTTTTCAGCATCTGTAACATATTTACTTATCATCCTGCTTTTGGGCATTTGCAGCATTTCCGCACCTGGAAGAGTTAGTGAAAGTTCCTCTTCAGCCCATCCTTTTGATTCTAGCGTTTAATGAGTAGGAGCAGTCGGCGGACACGGCGGGAGAGCCGAACTTACAACAAAGGAGAAGGCGCAGAGATGAAGGCCCATCTGCAGCAGTCACGGGGGTTCCTTCTTCTTGGCGACCAAAGATGCCAAGGCCTGTGCTAGGGGAGTTTGAGGAGAATGAATCAGCAGTCGACCATTTGATGGCTCGGCGGCTGGACAATCTTTCAGTCCTTCGTGCAGATCGTCGAATGGATGAGGCCAAGTAACTTTATGCAGAGCAATATGACCCTTGTGAGTAATTCGACCGATCTAATTTGGTTAATTTGTGCAGCTTTGAGCTTAGCAGCTAAACTGTATGACGAGGACGAATGAGCTGAGAAGGATGACTAATGCTGAGAACCAAAGGTGCGCAGTTGATCGGGCGCAACGAAGTAATGAATAAGGAAACATAGGCAATCAGATCAGAAAACACTTCTCTTCGCACTGGGAAAGAGGAAGCTGATACCCTTCTGTCGACTTCCAACTCTCGGATGGATGACCTGTAAGGCAGAGTTGTTGATCTGGAGTTCTTTTCGACCCAAGCCCAGTCACACGTAAAGTATCTGCAGAGAGAACTAAAGGCCGAGAATAAGAGGAAAGTAAGTTTGGAGCAGTAGCTGGCTCAACTGTAAGGAGCCTATCTGTAGCACCCGCCCGAAACCAGGGTTCCGGCTCAGTGCACC
The DNA here is from genome assembly GCA_036186865.1 of Eustoma russellianum. Classification (NCBI taxonomy): domain Eukaryota; kingdom Viridiplantae; phylum Streptophyta; class Magnoliopsida; order Gentianales; family Gentianaceae; genus Eustoma; species Eustoma russellianum. Next base: position 20,179,605 of record AP025058.1, on the reverse strand, counting down.
CGCCATACTCTACTCCATAGAGTACAAGGCGTCGATACTATACATGTGCATGTCAACATGAATTGTAATCGATATAGCGGAAGCAACTTAAACATAAGCTCACGACATGCATAATAATAATACAAATCGTTCAAATCCACACAAATCACCAATACAGCCTCTCACGATAGTCTTATTACATCACAATGAAATAAAGCTCACACAACAGGTACATAGCTTCAGCCTACATCTCTGCTCACGGATACTCTATCTGGGGTTCCTCCTCAATGAACACGGCATCAAGGTCCCTGTTCTCTGAAATGTTAAGAGGCAAGTATGAGCGATAGCCACCGACTTTTTATCGCCCAGCAAGTAGTCGTACCAGATACGACATGTGGATCATACATGGGGAGACGGGGTAACAAATCATAATAACCATACATTTTGAGTACAATAAGCACGCCTTCTTTCTAACAAGTAAAGTATCATATCATATCAATAAACTGCTGTAAACTAGAAGCAGGTAAATAAAGAAGATTTCAAAACATACATATCATAACAATATCTCATTCTACTTCATCCATAACATCATCCTACATCCATACTTAACTCCTAATCCATACTTATACCATCTTTGCCCACCTTACATGTACTACATTTTAATACTTAACACTACATTGTCCACTATAGTGCTGTCATATACTTAAAGAATTCTTAATCATAACTCTAAGGTAACATGGTCATGACATGATGCATAAAACATGACTTTTCATAAAATGACTTTTCGTAAACATAACTTTTCATTAACATGACATGATTTTCATAACTTGACGTGATTTTCATAACTTGCGTAAAATGACATATTCATAACTTGCATAACATGACATTTTCATAACATGAAGACATAATATTTTCATCATTGGCTATAGCACTTTTCATAAGAATAATAACGCACGACATACCGAATGATTCCCCGTATAGTACATGTGCGACATAACATCATGAATCATATGCACATGTGCTAACGGTGACGCATTATGACTGAGATCCCGTGTCCCAGACCCGGTGTTACACTCAGCCATAACGTAAACATGGGCCCTGACACCTACCACTCCGGTCCCGATGTCAGGACAGCGCTTCAACATAACATAACATAATCATGATCATGAACATAACATAACATATCGTGTCTCATCAGAATCACTCGTCTCGTGTTTATTATTCCTATGCATATGAACTTTTAAAAAACATGAGATGTGACAACATAACTTTGCAAATCTTGTTTTCATGCAATGTGAGACTCGGTCAAATACGGGTATCTTGTCATACTACCACTAGTAACATCACTCACTTAATTTCCTTCTACATATCACAACTTAAACAAAATAACATTTTCACCTACAAATAAGTACCATTCGGCCATCATACTAAAACAGCCCCCTTTTTCTATTATCAACACAATAATTTGGTAGCATCTATTCCATACATGCATATCATAATTCATAACTTAAATGCCTACATCATGAAATTTCTAATTACCTTAACATTTCATCTTAGATTTCATAACTTACATCTTATCATAACCTATTATGTTAGTATTCATAACATGTAACATATCATATACATACACTATAAAAGTTAGTAATCTTATACTTATGCACACATAAATATGAACTATTTATGTTTCCTACTTTTCATAACATAATACATAAATTACATACTTAGCCTACTTTCATAACTTAACATATTCATCACATATACATATATACTTATAAAAAAAATATGATGAAATCATCTTTGTCACTAAGGCCTAAAGGCCGAACATATATGTACATAGTATATACATATATAAGTCATTTTGTGATATATTATGTAATATTCAAAACTTATTCATTTTCATATCTTAACATATTCATCATATATACATATATATACTTGTATAAAAATATAATGAAATCATTTTTGTCACTAAGGCCTATTGGCCGAATGTATATATATACATGGTATATATATAAATCATTTTATGATATATTGTATAATATCCAAAACTTATTCATTTTCATATCTTAACATATTCATCATAGATACATACTTGTATAAAAATATAATGAAATCATTTTTGTCAATAAGGCATATTGGCCGAATATATATACATGATATATACATATATAAATCATTTTATGATACATTGTATAATATTCAAAACTTATTCATTTTTATATCTTATCATATATATTATACATATATGTATACATAAAATATGTAACAACATATTTTAACCTTAAATGGTCTTAAAGCCAAATTTTATATACTGTATATACATATATATAATTTCTGTATATACATATTTATATATATATATGTATATCTAAAAACATGGAGATATATGTATATATGTGGGTATAAACCGTATATATCTATGTATATATATATATAACTATACATCTATAACATACATTTATATCACAACCGCATATATATATATATATATATATATATATATATATATATATATATATCTACATTTATACAAAACAGTATATTTATTTATATGCACCTACACCTCTATTCCTACATATATATATACATATATATAGAGATCCGTATATACATACATGTAGATCCATACACTTATACCCATATATATATATATATATATATATATATATATATCAACATACATATTTTTATAATATGTATAGGCATGCGTATATATATATAATGTCTATACATGTATATAGTGTACGTGTGTATGTATATATAATGTATATATGTATATGCTTATTACTCGACATAGATCTATAATTTCTTGAGAAGAAATCTTGAACATACTACATGATGATCCAACTTTGATATGAACATAAATACTTAGTATTTGTAAAACCATGTAGGATCTAGGAAGAATACTTGCCTTGGTTCACTTTTCTTACACTTAGATGATGGTTCCTTCACTTGATTTGGAAGAGAGTTCTTCTTCCTTCCTTCCTAGTATACACGGTTTTTTTTGGGTTAAAAAGGAGGGTTAGTGAGCAACTTATGAAACTAATTATATGGAAGAATCAAACTTAAACTTTATAAAGTTCTTACCTTGATTTCCTTTGATTCTAGATGTTACCACCTTCTTGAATCTTTCTTAGTTGATGGCGTGTTTATGGTACTTGATTTGAGTGATGTTGGTGTGAAGAAATGAGAAGAAAATCTTCTCCTTGTTGAAGGCAAAACTTTCGGCCAAGAGGGAGGGAGAAGGGGGTGTTGGAGTGTTCTTGAGTGTTTCTTGGATTTAGTATGAAATTAGTTGATTTGAAGATGTATTATTTGAGGAGTTGAAGAAGAAATAAAAATTTCTTCTTTACTAAGGTGGGGGCGGCCAAGTATGGGAGGAATTGGGTGAAAGACAACCTTTATACAAGTATGGGTGTAAGGAATGGGTTTTATGACAAGATTCTTCAGCATGCTAATTTTTTATGCTAAATGTTTAAAGTGTAAGAAAAGTTGTCTTCACCTTCCTTTTCATTTTTCTTTTTCTTTTTCTTTCATGTATGTATTTTATTTTCTTTTATTTAAAGTAGTATAAAATTGTTGTGTCATGTATTTATTTTTGATTTAATTTATACTAATAGTTTAAGTTGTTACTAACTAATTAAATTTGAATTTCTATTGTGTAGATTCAAACGTTTATGATATAATTGCTAATGGATCGTACACCTACGAGATTACGTATATGGTATTGTAGGTTGTTACGACATGACGAATTTTCCAGGCTGTAACACTATCAACAGTTGTCTAACTCCGTCGGGTAATAGATTGCTGATGCGCGAGCAGATGCGGTTGCTGAGGTCAAACAATGCGAGTTCTTCCTCGAGCACATGGTGGTGCTTTAGAGCTCTGTTCTAGAAATGGGTCAAACGAAGGCAATTGATGTCTGCTTAGAGGTGGATCCGCATCTGAATAAGGAAGACCCTCGTATCGCGAATTTGTATAACTTGGCTGCAGAGGTCGAATTCGATGAGCAGTTCCAACAGTTCAAAAGCGGGGCTGATCTTAGAGACACCGAAGAGTAGATTAGGGTCTCTTTCTTGTACTTTAGATAGATTTGCACTGAACAGCTCTTGTACTTTTGGTTGTGTGAGATGAATGAACCACTGGCTTTGTCTTTGCTTTGTTTTTGTAAAATATTTTGCTTGTATGAATCTTGGCCTTCTTATGTGCGACGAGTTTAATTGTTAAACTGTCTTGGTATAATAAGGATAAGAATGTCGGCTCTGGGCTAGAAATTTAAACAGCCAAGTAAGCTATTACCAAGCTCATCCTTAAGAATATAACCAAGGGTGGCGAAGTTTTTGCGGAGCTTGATGACTCAGAAGCAAAAATTAATAATAAACCTATTAACCAGTCAGACTGAGTTGTTGAATGTGTAACCTGATTAGAAAGCCTTAGCTGAAGTGACTACTTCCATAAATCATGGGGTAAAGGGTTGATACTTAATAAATGACGTGATAGAGGAGCTGGTGATGAGTATGCTCTTTCCTTGCAAGATTGGCCGAGGTGACATTCCTTAGGAAGCATAGAGGGGTAAGACTTGAAGGATGACGCCAAATAGGAGAATGTCCTATGAATGGTGCATTCTCTTCAAGATCGGCCGAGGTGGATCCCCTTATGAACCATAAGGTAGAGGATAAATACTTGATGGATGATGCCAAAGAGGAGAATGTCCTACGAATGTCACATCCTCTTTGAGGTCAACTAAAGTGGATCGCCTTATGAATTTTAAGACAGAGAATAAATGCTTGATAGATGACACCAAAGAGGAGAATGTCTTACGAATGGCGCATCCTCTTGGAGGTCGGCCGAGGTGGATCCCTTTATAAACCATAATGCAGAGGATCAATACTTGATGGATGATGCCAAAGAGGACAATGTCCTACGAATGGCACATCCTCTTCGAAGTCGGCCGAGGTGGATCCCCTTACGAACCATAAATTAAGGGATCAATACTTAATGGATGACGCCAAAGAGGAGAATGTCCTACGAATGGCGTATCTTATTTGAGGTCGTGCTCTTTCGTTGAGGGATAGTATAAAAGGAGGCCACCGAATATGGTGGTATTGAGTTGAGGTGACATAGATAAAACCGAGTTGAGCTGGGCTTACAAGTAGAATCAGAAACGCAGCATCTGAATGTGCCGAGCCGTGCTGGGCTTATTGAAGAAATAATAGAAATCACGGCAACCAAATACACTGAGCTGTGCTAGGCTTAATATCGAGATAGGAAAACGTAGCAAGATAATCCAAGCGGTGGTAGTGATACCAAATGAATTCCACTGATCGCAGCTACAACTGAGTAAACAATCTCAGAATCACAACAAGATAAAGAATAATAAAAGACCAACCATGCATAGCTATTACTATATGAAAGCTCAACAACGCAGCACGATGGTGAGAAGATTTGATTTCTTGCCGAACCTTGTAAATGATAAGGCAGTATATATAAAGTTTTCATAGAATAATTATTGTGAAGGATAGAATATTGATTTAAGCACGATGATTAAGGCTCCAGGCCCCATTTGTGCAAAATGAGATAGCTAGGATAAATATGCTTTGTATCTGAACATACATTTCGACGATAACAATAGATAATACACAAGTTGTGTTTGTTTTTCCTTTCAAATGAATTACATATACTATGTACAAAAGACACTCTAGGATACAAGCCGAGTATCCAGTTTTTTAGTTTTTAGGTCGGCACATTTGTCGAGTGAGTCGGTCGACCCTAGAAGTCTGTTCGAGCGTAAGGCCGTTCACCTTGGTGTATTTGCAACCATTTCAATGGTTGGCTGAGGTGATCTTGTTAGCCGCCCTGGGGCGTCTTTAGGGCCGACCAGCGTGGGTCAGTCCTCTACGCAAAGTGCTATGCTGCAATTGCCCAGTTATATCTGGGTCCGCATCTTCATCAAATGCCCCCCAATGAGGGTCAGGTCGGCACCTTTCATCTGGGTGAGGTCGGTTGAACCCTAGCCTGTTGTGCAACCTTGACTGTGGGTTATCAAACTCTCGCAAATAACCCAATTCGATCAAGCGCTCAATCTCGTAGGAGAGCTGCATGTAGTCCTTTGTATCATGGCCAACATCATGGTGGAAGGCATAATACACCCGTTGATTCCTTTTGGAAATTGGGCCTTTCAAGGGCAAAGGATCCTTTGCCAGTCCTTCCTCTTCCATGACGGCCAAAATGTGAGCTTTGGAGGCCAACAAAGCAGCCCTTCTTTGCTTCGGCCTTCCAGCCGCTTCATAGTAGCGCGCCTTTTATGCAATTGGCCTCTGACGCTCTTGTAAACTTCTCTGCCATGCCGAAGTGGCTTTAGCGCTTTCAGCGTGAGCTTAAGGTGGTGCGCCAAAGCTTCTAGCGACTGAGCCGCGGTGACGGCTGGCGAGTTGGGCGCCGACTAGGGTGCCTAACCTCAGCCATAAACTCTCCTCGAGCTTAAGGAAGACATCATGGACAAGTTGGAGAATACTCCATATGCCTACGCCTCTGGTGGGAGTCACTGGAGGAAACTTCTCTGGCGCTGGGGCCTTCCCCTTCGTCTCCGTCCCCCACAGCCTGGAACATGTTCGGATTTTGGGCCACGTATTGAACGGTCCTTACATGCTCTTCATAAGTGAACCCTACGGCTAGACTTGAGGGTCTTCTTGGCCTTCGGAGCCCTGCTCCGATAGGTGTCGGGGAGTTCGTTCGCTTCTCCGGGGGGAGGTATGGAAGGTTTCTTGCCCCCACGATTAGCATCTTTTTTTCCACCTTAAGCTGATGGGGTGTGAATTGTTTGCTTTGAATGATATGTACGGAGATTTAGGAAAAGTCGGAGGTTGAGACCCTTCCTTTAGTGCCACTTCACAAAGATGGATTTTCACCAAAGCATCATTGATGATCCAAGAGGTAACGCCGTTAGCACCTTATTAGGCCTTTTCTGGAACCTGCGAAGGATAGATGACATTAGAGGCCCAAGACAACTGCCCCGGAGAAAACCATCCGATGCTCAAGTTAGTGTTGGGCATAGCTGTATGAATATTTGTTTGAAGTAGAGATCGAAGCAACCTGATAGGATTTCTCCTTGAGGAGAATGAGGTTGTTTTACCTGGGAAGAGCTTAGAGTAGCTTGAATTGACTTCACTTGGCTTGGTCAGGCCTCTGGCGAGGGATAGTTTCTTTATATAAGTTAATGTAGACGGTGCATAGCAATGAGTAGTAGGGTGATGACACTTGGTTGCCCTGTTGGCAGCTCATGTCTGCATGGCAGCCACGTGGCGCCACATGTCATGTTGCATGGGCAAAACAGTTGGCTGGCAGATATCTGCCTAAGCATGTGTGGCTGAGCTGAGGTGCTCTCTGAGCTACGCAACTAAAGAGCCAAGGTGAGGGTGGCATGACTTAAACTAGTCCGTGGTGTTCTGCCGAACTGATCTGAGGGCTTCTCTTGCCTGCTGACCTGGTGATTATCCCTTTGGCCGAGCTGAACTGATTGCGGCTTGCTGGGATAGTTTGCCTTCTGGGCTAAACATGAACAGAGCTTAGCAAGAGTAGATCTGAGCATGGGCAAACTAGCTATCCGAGCTAATGTGGCCTCTGTCGGTAGTGGGGCCAGCAACGTTGTTTGTTACTTTCTCAGGTGGGTAGGCTTACTGGATTGCCCTAGGGCAGGTGCGCCGGGCAGGTGCGCTGGGCAGGAGGAAACGGGGGCCACATGGCCTGAGCGGGCATCCTCGGCCTCTGCTATGTTGTTCAATGTTGGCCGGGTATGGATTCGCTCGAGCAGGTTTGTCTAGGGGGAAGATTTGCCCCGTCAAGCATGGTAATTTTTCCCGCTGAGATTATTCATTATTTCCATAAAACAATAACTTCTTATTTTATTATAAGTTTAAATTAATAAATCTCCTTTTCAAATTTTCCTAAAATCTCATATTTGTAGAACTAGTTTCCAAGAAAGGGGAAAATGTACTCGTTTTTTCCCTGTTGTCTGAAGTCATCCATTACAAAAATAATAATTTTGATTTTAATTAAATGTGTTTTAGTTTTAGACAAGTAATTTATTTTTTTAAGTGTTTATAGAAGTAAATCGTTAACGTTGAGGTATTTACAAGGTGTTTGACATAGCTGAGAAAAACTACTTATAAACAGTAAGTGCTTACTTATATCCTTAAAAAGATGCAATATCCATAAGGGTAAACTAATGTGATGGTAGAACTATAATTCATGGATCTAAATAGTAATAAACATGGGTACCAGCTAATTGTTTTTTAGCTTATAAAACCCTAATTGCTTATAAGCAACTAGTGCTTTTCTACTTATTAGACACACCCATAAATGCAAAAATAAGATGGTTTGACCAGCATATAAGCTACGTAAAACACCCTCTTAGTTAATGTGACACTAGAAAATTATTGCTCAGTATCTTGAACCTTTCTTTCAAATTCTTGATCTTTTTTTGCACCCTTTATTTCAAAATTTTCTTGCACCCTTTATGATAGATATTAAAACAAAAATGCTCTTTAGAAAAGAGTATATGGGATTTTCTTCATTTGGAAGTGTATATGCTGCAATTTGTTGAGAAATATATTTGGATAATTTTCAAAGTCATGATTTTAAGTGGTGAATGCATAAAAATGTCACACATGGTGTTAAATGTGATTAAAAGTTGAAAAAGTTGAGAAACATGACATCGATCTCTTAGGTTGTTGCACTTCGATCGATCGATGTACTTCGACCCATGTAAGGTAGAAAAAATTCAACACCTTACTGTGAGACATCGATTTCTAAACCTGAGACACATCGATCGATCGATGTACACATTGAACCCTCACTTCGATCGATCGATGTAGGTCAGAGACAAACTCTACAACTCACTGTGAGACATCGATCTCTGAAGCTGAGGCACTTCGATCGATCAATGTCCAGGGTTTTTAGAAATATTTTTCTAAAATGTGATAAAGTGGTTGTTTTTGTTTGTACATGTTTTATATATATTCATTATGTTGATATTATGTGTTTTTGATAATTATAAATGCATTGTGACTAATGTGCCTTGTAAGTTTCTACAACTTACCAAAAAGGGCAAAAATTGGTATTTTGAGCTTTGTAGGAACATGATATGGTGGAAATATTTCAAGAACTTATTCTCATGTTATTTATCATGACAAAGATGTTATTATATCTATTTCTGACCATCCGGGTCATTTCTGAAGTTTTCTCTCACCAGGGACATTTTGGTCATTTTACCCATGAGGGCATTTTTGGTATTTCAATCAAGAAATCTCTTAAGTATATTATTATATTCATTTTGGAGTTGATTGATAATTATATTTAAGATTTTTTGGTGATCTTTTATTATTTCTCTATTTGATGATATTATCGACAGTAGCGGGATATGGGACGAGTTGTGGTGTCACATTCTATTTCTTTCTTGAAGACCCTCTTCTATATGTTATTGGAGGATATTAATCATCATTTTACAGAGAATTTAAAGGTGTGGAAATGATCACAACATACAGGAAGAAATAATGGGAATTTGGCGTTATATTTTGACATAATCTTGTCAACTATTATTTGTTGATTTCTTCTTCAAAAATCTGAGTTGATATGCATATATACAGCCTCAAAAATGCGTATATTCAGGTGGATATGATGGTGTACTCATTTTATGGCTTGGTGACAAGTGGACCAACCAAAAACAAGCTAGTCGGCAAAAGTTGCCAACCAGGACAATTCAAATTGTAGCCAACGACTATAAGCTCTTTTGGAGCATATTTTTTGAGTCAAATGCAGCTCCCACATGCCTATTCTCATGGCAAAAATTTGAGGGAATAGTGGAGTTGTTATGCCATTTTTATCCTTTTACATTATCTTCAACATTTTCAAGACAAAATGTAGTCTAAATTTCGGCCAAGGTGATTTCCAATGTGGACCAATTGTGTTGTTTTATTTTTCCAAGTGTACAAGGTCAACCAATGATGTGAAAGACACTTAAGCATTGATGATGAAGATGGTGACACATAAGAATTCTTATCTTCAAGAGCCATTTCACACTATAAATAGGAGGCAAAGGTGAAAAAGAAGAACACACACATGAAAGCAATATTTGAATTGTCTTGCTATCTTCTTCTCCCCATTCTTGTTTCATTCTTTGTAGCCAAGTTGTTCTTGAGATATTTTTTGTAGAGCTACAAGCCTCTTGTGTTTCATTTGTAAGATTGATTAGCCAAATCTATAAGGCTACATCAATAGGTGATAGACGTGTTGCAACAAAGAGTTGCATAGATGTGTTCATCCAAGTCTTGAATAGGGTTGGTGTTTAACCCAAGGATCAAGCTTGGTTCTTGTTGTAATTTGGTTCATACGACAGTGAAATCCAAAGAAAGGTGTTCCTTGGGACTGAAGTAGGTCACATTGACTGAACCAGGATAAATTCTCGGTGTTCTTGTCTTTCTTCTACATTTCTGCATTCTGTCCGTTTTCACTGCAGATTTCACACAACTTCTCACATTTTGAAAAAATAGCTAAACACTTTCAAAATTTGTGATTTTTGATGCAGTTATACTTGAGGCTGTTAGATTTCATTTAAAACAAGAAGCACTTGATTTGAGCAAGGGAAAGTTAAACTTTCAGTCTTTGTAAGATAACTGCTCTAATTTGGCTGCAATCTGACCATTTTTTTAGAAAACTTGAATTCTGTTTTAATCAAAAATTATTTAAGGTCAGGCCCTTTTTGAAACATAAACTAGACATCCTAAGGAGTGTTTTGACATAAAGTTATCTTTTTTGGTTAAGTATTCAAAGAGAAACACGTTTTCCAATTCCAGCAACATTCTGTCCAATTCTGTCTAGATTGACCATATGAATCTTTTTATTTGTTTGAAGGGTCAAATGATCTTATTTTTGTCTAAGTTTTGGATAAAGTCTTTTCAACACATTGAAGTTAATTTCTGGTAATTGTCATAATTTTTGGAGTTGTGTACAAGGATTTTTGAATTTTTCAAAAAGGGTTCTAAATCTGAGATGGTCTCAGATTCTGTTTTCAAAGGGGATTTTAATCAAGGGTAGTAGTGTGATTTCTGCTAACCAGTATTCACCCCCTCTAGTGGTGTTTATTGCAGGTGCACAGCCTAACACAATTTCTAGAGAAACTTGTCTCTTTTGGTTGTTCGAGAAGAATGTTGTGTAATTCAACTGAACATATCATAGCATCCTTCTGTTAGCATTGTTTGCTCCTTTTGTTTGTTCCTTTTGTATGCTTTGGACGACCAATACATATTTAGAAGCTATGGGAGAATGCCATGTGTTTTATCCTACTTGTGCATGACCGCCATGTGGCGCCACATGTTGAGTTGCATGGCTAAGCTGTTTGTGTGATAGAAGTTTGCTTGAACTGCTTGGGCTAAGCTGACCAGAGAGGCTTAGAGTACTGGGTCGATGGCCGACTTGCTGAGCATGTCCGATATGTGCTATTGTGTGTAGGACATGTATAGTACCACTAGAAGGGGAGTTGAATAGTGTGTGCGGAAATTCTTGTTTTTAAAAACGTTTGGCACAAAAACCCCACTTCTGAAAACAATCCCTGTTTGCAGATCCTGATTTGAAACAATTAAACGACCTAGTTAGAGACCTTCAAAAATTATGAAATTTGGTATGAATGAACTCTCAGACGTTAAGTATCTCATAAAAATTTCAGAATAAAAATCCACCCCTAACCCTTTGAAGATTAATTTTTGGTCAGATTGTGCGAATCTGCCAGAAACCGTACTTGGACTTGAAAAATTTATTTCGACTAATTCGTAACTCCAAATGGGCTGAAAATTTACTGACAAACCCCTTAAATTATGTATTTTAATGGGTTGAAATAGTTTTTGAAAATTCCTTATGGAGAATATGTCAAATACATTGATGTTCTAAACCTTTGCAAGTCTGCAAACGGAATTTTGGTTACAACTCATGCCAAAAACGTTCCATGTGTTATGTTCATAAAAAACCGAATTTTTGACTTTCGTCGATTACGCAATTTTTCTCCGATTAAATTTAAACTTTTTGCACATGTCATATATATTATGTCACACATAATATACATAAAATAAAGTAGATATTCAGCTCTAATGCTTGACTTAGAGGCGCCCCCATAGGCTAAAAAAATTGAATTCAAAATCTCCACAATTTGGCCTAAATTGTGGGTGATTTGTGTGTGCCAACATGGAATGATTTAGTGGCTGAATTTAACATGTGAGGCATGAAATTTTTGGGTATTTTTGATGTATATGGGCTGGCCATCTTTATATGGCAAGTACGTGACACGTTGGCGAAGTTTCGGTAGTCACCCGTTACGACAATTTTCGGTTTATAACCTTGTAACATGTCGTTATAATTTTGTCATCACCATGACTTATATCATATGATATAAGACCAGAATATATTCATAAATATGAGGTGCATACAGTGGTGTGACGTTGACGTACATTTGTAATATGCGTAACGTGTCGGTAGTACGTCAGAATATATGTGTATTGTGCCTTTTTTTAAAAAAAAATCTGAATATATATATATATATATATATATATATATATGTAGGTGTTTGAGATGAGTAGGAAGGAGACTTTCCATTTCCAAATTTGTTGCCATAAAGCTTTGTCCAAATATATCTCCATTTAATGAACTAATTAGTTCATTCACTTAAGTACTTTACTTAATTAACTAGTTTAATTCATTAATGGTGGCACTTGAAAATAGTTCAAAGACAACAAATGTTTGCCATATGATGTAAGCTTTAATGCTTTATGGCTTGTTAGTACGGCAATAATATATAAAGCATATAAGGAATGTATATCACAAAAACGTGTCAAGTAATAATTTTGTCATGCATTTCGTAAACTCGTACTATTTAAATCATGCATTTGTAAATCATTCAAACACTTTTTCTCAACAATCTCTCCCTTTTGATGATTTACAAAATAACACTGGTTCATGATTTAAATATAATGACTCCCCCTCCAATTAGGCACAAATTCGAATTTTGAATTTTGAATTTTATATTATTGTTGTCTCCCCCTTAAATTATGCAATCATGCTCTCTCTCCCGCTTAAATCATGGTCTCTCTATCCCTCTTTATTTTGTAAATAATATCAAAAGTACATGTAAAAAAGAAATAGCAATTTATAGTATCTCAACAAAAATCATGCATTTCAAGTGCGTTCTTAAGGGTTATTTATTCAACCCTTTGCAAATGTACCTTTTGGTATCCAAACTTGGGTGACCTTTTTCGGTCTTCCAAAAGGTAAGAAAATAGATTGGAGAAGCAATACAATAGATGTTCGGTGCAAATCCGTTTGGCCTTTGGCCGAGAATGCCATCATGCACATGATAAGATTTTCGTTTTTGATATGCATTTGTGTTAGTGTGCGTGGTGCATGATGCATTTGTATGATATGACTGTTGCATATGTATCAATGGCTTTCTTTTATATCTATATGGCACACAATTATACTTTTCATGTGATGAAAAAGAAATAGCGCGATGAAATGCAACATGGGGCTCGCTAGATTGTATTGTCGCCTTCTTAGGCTTTACGATCGTTTTAAATACATGTTGCTTAGATGAAGATAAAACAAAATTTGTAGATTTGTTTTGTACATGATTATCTTCAATATACCCTAATCCAGTTTTGTCAGTTTCATGCTTTTGGGAAGAGATGATGCGATCTAGCATGTTTGTGCCTGTATCAAACTATTTCACCGTTTTTTCTAAATCCGTATTTCTTGATTTCAAATTTGAAATCTCAGATTTCATTTCATTATTATCCTTTGTCAAAGATGAAATTTCAGACTTTAATGAATTTATCATGCAAGAGAACTCTTCTTTTGAATCGTTTAATTTAGATACAAGATTCGAGTTAGAAGATTCTAACAATTTCTTGTCTTCAATTAAACATTTCTTTTCTTTTGCAAGAGTTCTAGAAAACTTATGTAATTCAAGATATTCAACATACAAATCATTATAAGATAGCTCAGAATCTGAATCTGAATCAGAATTTACCTCATTTTAAAAAAGCGGAGGCCTTTGGCCTGGCATACCTTCTTGTTCGGTTTTCTGGCTAGCGGATGCTATCTCACAAAGATCGTTGGATCTCCTTGTAGTGAGTGTGTCTGTGCTTTGATACCACTTGTAGAACCTGTATAGCACCACTAGAAGGGGAGAGGGTTGAATAATGGGTGCGGAAAATTTTGTTTTTAGATACTTTTGAACCAAAAACCTCAATCCTGAAAACAGTTTCTCTTTTCAGATTCTGTTTTGAAATAATTAAAAGACCTAGTTCCAGACCTCTAAAAATTATGAAATTCGGTGAGAATCTACTCTCAGATGTTCTGAGTATCTCATAAAAATTTTGAAATTAAAATTCACTTCTAACCCTTTGAAAATACGTTTTTGGTCAGATTGCGCAAATCTGCCAGAAACTGTGTTCCAACTTGAAAAATTTATTTCGATTAATTGGTGACTCCAAATGATCTGAAAATTTAATGGAAAGATCCTCAAGATATGTATTTTAATTGGTATAAACAGTTTTTCAAAATTCCTTTGGTAAGTATGTCAAACACGTTTATGTTCTCAACCTTTGCAAGTCTGAAAATCAGATTGCACTAGTCTCAGAACTATTCAAGTTTCCAAATGAACACTAGGAGGTGTGACTATGTTTCTGCAAAAAATTTTGATTTTTGAAATTCTTTTCCTATTTTTTTTGTCGCAATGAAATTGATGCAAAATGCTGGAAATTGAAAGTAAAGGGCTGAAAAGTAAGAACACCAAGAATTTTATACTGGTTCGGTTAACACAACCTACTCCAATCTTCGAGGACACCTTCCTCGGTCCTCACTAAACACCAAAAACACCTTACCACAAGGGTTACGGGAGTTATACACCAACTCCACCCTTTTACAATCAATACAACCAAACAAACCGATCACGAACACCACCACCAATCGAATGAAGGTTTGATCACACCTTGATCAACCTTTTACAACAATGAATGAGTGTGGATGGTATATTCAAAGCTTGTATAATATCAAGATTATATGAACAATAGGTTTGAGAGAAGAAGAAGAAAGGAAGAAAAAGAGAAGAAGAAAGTAGTAGAGCTTCTTGATCTTGAGAGAATGAGAGTAATGTTCTTAGCCTTGTTTGTACTATTCTCTTCTTTTTAACCACTTTATGGCCACCCCCTTAGGGCCTTTTCTCTTCTTGAGAATTCTCTTTAATACCCTTGGAATATTGCTTTGTGTAGAGATGACACCATCTTGTAGGATCTGCAAGACACCACTAGAAGGGGGAGGTTGAATAGTTGGTGCGGAAAGTGTGGTTTTTAAAATTGTTTTGACCAAAAACTCAACTTCTGAAAACAGATTCTGTTTTCAGGACCAGTTTTAAAACCTTTTTAAAACTAGGTTGTAGGTCTTCAAAAATTCTGAAATTTTTAGAGAACTTAGCCCCAGATGTTATGAGTGTCTCCTAAATATTTCATATTTAAATTCAACCTTTAACTCCTTCAAAAATCGTTGGAGGTCAGATTGCGCGAATCTGCCAGAAACGGTAGACTGTTTTGAAAAATTTATTCCTATTTGTACTTAACTCCAATTGCTCTGAAATTTTAAACACTAACCCCTTATATGTTGTATTTAAATGGGTTGAAACACGTTTGAAAAATTCTTTCGGGAAGTTAGTCAAATACACTCAAAGTCTCAACCTTTGCAAGCCTGAAAATCAGACTGCACTAGTCTCAGAACTTTGGATGTTTGATTGACTTATGATTATCCAAAAGGGTTGAAACTTGTGCCAAATTAACCCTAAGACGTGTGACTATGTTTCTGGAAAGTTTCGTAAATTTTGAATTTTTTTTACTATTTTTACGAACGTAATCAAAAAGAGTAAACAGTGCTGAAACAGAATATAAGTGCTGAAAGTAAATGACACCGAGAATTTTATACTGGTTCGGTTATAAACAACCTACTCCAGTCTTCGAGAAACACCTTCCTCGGTTCACACTAGTCACACAACAAAAATACACCTTACCACAGGGTTGATAGAGTTACACACCAACTCCAACCCTTTACAAACCTTGTATGATGAATACAATTACGCACGAACACCACCACCTTGCAAGATTGAAGATTGATCACACCTTGATCAATCTTTTACAAAGATATAGAATGTGTGGTGGTCTAAGATAAGCCTATTCAATAATATGAATGTGTGGCATCATTGTGACATGATCTTGATTACTTGGCACCTTCTCATCGGATGATCATTTAACCTTTGCTTACTTGGCACTCATTGATTGGTTGAATGTTGTCATCATTTGATGACTTGGAAAATCTGAGAATTCCACTAAAAACATGTGCCAAAATCATCATAAAATAATTGCCATAACTCATAAGATTATCACCCAAATCAAACAAGATAAAATTTCTCCAAACAAGGTAAAAATTTCGGCCATAATGGGGACTTGTCATGCTGAAATTTCAGCATGTGATACATGGTGATATAATTCAAATTTCTTCCAAATTTTCATTGATTTTTCTTTTAAAACAAACCACCAATTAGTAGCAAATATTCTCATCATTTTTGGAAATGAAATTGGACACTAATGTGACCACAAAATCGGCCAAGGTGCATACACACACATGCTGAAATTTTTCAGCATGTGTGATATTCAAGATATCTTAATCAAATTACTTCCAATTCTTCTTCCAATTGATCACATGTTTCAAGACACAAATTATATGCTCATTAATCATGAAAATCGGTCAGCTATAACTACACATGCTGAAATTTTCAGCATGTGTTTCAAATGAGATAAAATTTGAAACATTACCTTTTGTAGCTTCTTTCTTTAAATCACCAACATTGTATGATTGATTCTTGACCAATCAATATGCCAACAAGGCTCCATTTATGCTCCATCTCAGCTGTATAGGCGTGTACAACATGTATATGCATGTGCTGAATTTTATTTTTGCAAACTTTGTAAAATAGTGCACATTTAATAATAGACACATGTTATATTCCAATCAGCCCTTAATTTAATTTTCTAGAACACTTTAAGATGTATGACATATGTAAAAAGTGTCTAGATACGTGTCGTATGATGTGCCAAAAATGTTCCATGTATTGTGTACGTAGAAAACCGAATTTTCGATGTTTATCGATTACCCGAATTTTCTCTAATTAAATTTCAACTTTTTGCACATGTTATATATATTATGTTACACATAATATACATAATATAAACTTTAATATTCAGCTTATAAGGCTGATTAAAGTGGCACCATTTACATGTGACAAAATTAAAATTGGAATCTCCACAATTTGGCCTTAATGTGGGGTGATTTGTGTGTGCCAACATGAAATGATTTTATGGCTGGAAATAGCATCATAGGCACAAAAATAATAATGATTTTTGAGGTGTAGGGCTGGCCATCTATTTATGTCAAGTACGTGACACGGTGAAGTTTCGGTATTCGTCCGATATGACAATTTTTGGTTTAGAACCTTTTAACGTGTTGTATTTAATTTGTCATCACCATGACTTATATCATATGATATAAGACCTGAATATACTCATAAATATGAGTTAAGTATGGTGGTGTGACGTTAACGTACGTACGTAAAATATATAACGTGTCGGTAGTACGTTGAAATACATGTGTATGTGCCTTTTTCAAAAAATCTGAAAATATATATTTTTGTATATATATATATGCGTGTATATTAGATGAAGAGAGGAGGAGGAGACTTTCCTTTCTTAGTCTTGTTGCCTTTGTGCCTTGTCCAAATGTAGCTTCCTTTAATGAACTACTTAGTTTAATTAACTAAGTACTTCACTTAATGAACTAGTTTAGTTCATTAATGGTGGCACCTGAAAATAGTATAAACACAAAAAATGTTCGCCATTTGATGTAAGCTTTAAAGCTTCATGGCTCGTTAGTACGGCAACATTATATATGAACTATATAAGGCAAGTAATATGCAATATATCATGCATATTTATCTTATGCACGTTTTTAAGCTCATTTAAATCATATGTTTTGAAATCACTCAAACCCCTTTTTCTCTACAATCTCCCCCTTTTGATGATTTTCAAAATAACCTATACACATGATTTAAATCCTATCGCTCCCCTTTAATCATGCATAAATTCAAAATTTGAATTTTAAATTTTAAAACCGTTCCCCCTTGATTTATGCAATCAGTATCTAATCAGTATCTCTCTCCCCCTTAAATCATGATTTCTCTCCCCCTTTATTTTGGAAAGTAAATCAAAAGATGCATGTAAATAAGGAAAGAGAATCAAATCAAATCATATCATTAGAAATCATGCCTAATTTAGAACACAGATTTTCGTATGTGGCTTGATTCAAGGCTTTTGTAAACATATCTACTACTTGTGCTTCGGTGCGTACGTGATCTATGACGATATCATCATTATTTACGTGATCACGCAGAAAGTGATAGCGAACTTCTATATGCTTGGCCTTAGAGTGTAATACGGGGTTCTTAGACAGATTAATTGCACTCATACTATGACAATATATAGGAATTTTATTTACGGTAATTCCAAAGTCCGAGAGTTGTTGTTTTATCCATAACAACTGTGTGCAACAAAGGCTAAGTGCCATGTACTCAGCCTCAGTAGTGGACAAAGCAACGCTTGCTTGCTTTTTGGAAAACCATGAAATGAGTGAGTTTCCTATAAATTGGCAAGTGCCACTCGTGCTCTTTCTATCTATTTTACAGCCACTGTAATCTGCATCAGGTTAAGCATAATTAAATTCGAAATCCTTATCGTACCAAATTCCTAAGGTGGGCGTGTGTTTAATATAGCAGAATATTCTTTTTACCGCATTATAGTGAGACACCTTAGGTTGACTCTGAAAACGTGCACACATGCATACACTGAACATGATATCAGGCCTACTAGCAGTAAGATATAGCAAAGAACCAATCATAGATCTATATAAGGTATTATCAAAATCTTTACCATGTTCATCTTTGTCTAATCTAGTAGTGACACTCATAGGGGTGGGGGATGGTTTCAAATTTTCAAAGTTGAACTTTTTAATCATGTCATTTATATATTTATCTTGACTTATGTGAATGCCTTTACTCGTTTGCTTAATATGCAAGCCAAAAAAATAGTTAAGTTCACCAACCATAGACATTTCAAATTCGGATTTCATGCAATTTTCAAAATCTTCAACAAGTCTATGTGAGGTAGAACCGAAAATAATGTCATCAACGTAGATTTGGATAATAAATAAATCCGATTTATCTTGTTTCAAAAATAGTGTACTATCTATAGTACCTCGTTTAAAATCATTTTCTAAAAGGAAAGTAGCAAAACCATCATACCATGCTCTAGGTGCTTGCTTTAGTCCGTAGAGTGCCTTCTTTAGTTTGTACACGTGATCGGGATGTTTCAAATCTTCAAAACCGGGTGGTTGCTTCACGTATACCTCTTCTTTTATAAATCCATTTAGGAATGCACTTTTTACATCCATTTGATACAGTTTGAAATCTTTCATGCAAACATTGGCAAGTAAGAGTCGTATAGCTTCTAAACGTGCTGCGGGTGCAAATGTTTCATCGTAGTCAATTCCTTCTTCTTGATTATAGCCTTGTGCTACAAGTCTAGCTTTATTTCTAACGACCTTTCCTTCTTCATTCATTTTATTCCTAAACACCCACTTTGTGCCTATTATGGTCTTATCTTGTGGTCGTGGCACTAAATCCCATACATCATTTCTAACGAATTGATTAAGCTCATCATGCATAGCATCAATCCAAGAAGAATCACTCAAAGCATCATGCACATTTTTGGGTTCAATTTCGGAAATCATAGCATGAAATTGATTTATTTCATCCGAAGTTATTCTTCTACGTGGTCGCATACCGTGAGTGATGTCGCCTATGATGAGATCATGTGGGTGATCTCTATGCCATCTTGGTTGATTATTTTCTATGTTATCATGCACTTCTAAGTGATCATGCATTTCTAGTGTATCATTCATGTCATGCATATCAAATGTACCATCATCTTCATTCAACAAGGGTGTCAATTCAAAGTCATCATCATATTCTTTATCTTTATCAATCTCACCAAATTCATTAAACTTCACATGAAGAGATTCTATGATTTGTCTAGTGAGAGGATCATAACATCTATATGCTTTTGAATTTATAGAATAGCCAACAAAAATACATTCAATTGATTTGGATTCAAATTTATCTAAATTATCTTTTGTATTGAAAACAAAACATTTGCATCCAAACACACGAAAATAGTCAATCTTAGGCATGCGATCATTCAATATCTTATAAGGCGTCTTGTTTATTTTCTTTCTAATAGATAAGCGATTTACTATGTAGCATGCACAATTTACGGCTTCCACCCACAGAAATCTAGGCAATTTATTTTCGCATAACATAGTCCTAGCGATTTCTTGTAATGTTCGATTCTTTCTTTCTACTACTCCATTTAATTGTGGATTTCTAGGTGGCGAAAACTCATGCTTGATTCCTTTTTCTTTGCAAAATGAAATCATATCTTTGTTTTTAAATTCACCGCCTCTATCGCTTCTTATCTTTTTCACATTGACACCGTATTGATTTTCAAGCTGTTTGATTAATTTCGCAATCTCAATGGCACTATCATCCTTATGTGCAAGAAATAAAGTCCAAGTATAACGAGAAAAATCATCAACAATCACGCATGCATAGTGGCGCCCACCAATGTTTGTAGTGCGACTAGGACCAAACAAATCAATGTGTAATAGTTCTAAGACTCTAGTCATGCTTATTTCATTCTTAGGCTTAAGTGACTCACGTGTTTGTTTGCCTTTTATGCAAGATTCACAACTGAAAGTTGTCTAAATCAAGTGTAGGCAATCTTCGTACTAGGTTCTTTCGTTGGAGTTTTTCTAGTGTGGAAATACCAATGTGTCCTAAATGTCTATGCCATAAGTTCACATTAGGTTTGTTTGACATAAAGCACTTAACTTTAGCATCTACCATATCATCCATAGAAAGCGTAAAGATGTTACCTTCTCGTTTTCCTTTTAAAACGGTTTCTCCATTTTTATTTATTATATTGCAATAAGGGTAAGTGAAACACACATCAAAGCCATTGTCAATAAATTGAGAAGTGCTAAGAAGATTGCAAGATAAGTTGCTTACCAAATAGACGTTGGAGATTTGAAGAGTGCTTGGATTTCCTATCGTACCTTTTCCGATGATCTTGCCTTCGTTGTTGTCTCCAAAGGTCACGGATCCGCCTTTTGTGACCTTCTTTAATTTTGTGAACAAGCTCGGGTCATCCGTCATGTGCCTCGAGCAGCCACTGTCAAGGAACCACTTTATGGATGTATCTTTTGATGTGTGGGCTCCCTGCAATGTGCAAGAATGATTTAGGTACCCTTTTAACTTTGGGTCCTTGCGAGTTAGTTAATCACCTCTTGGTAAAAGTACCTTTCGGTACCCATACTTGGGTGATCCTTCTCGGTCTATCAAATGGCAAGAATATAGATGAAGGTGCAATGTAGTAAACATGTGGTGAATGCACTTTAGGCCTTTGGCCAAGGACTCCCTTATACTCATTCTATGTAGGACGTTTTTGATATGTCCTTGTGTTTGTGTGCGTAGTGCGTGGATGAAATGAATGCCGTGTATGCATCACTCTTTTCTTTTCATATATATATGGTACAAAATTGTATTTCGCATGATATGAAGAAGAAGTGGGGCGTGAGGAAGGGAGAGGTCTTTGCGTCATCTTAGACGCCGTTTGTGGCTTTGGGGTGTCTACTTTCTTAGACACAACAAACTTGGTTGGTTTGGTGGATACTTCATTAGTATCAACGTATCCCAAACCCGTTTTATCACTATCATGCTTTTGTGATAAGATAATACGATGCAGCATGTTAGATCCTGTATCAAACTGTTTCATCATTTTCTCTAAGTCTATATTCCTTGATTTCAAACTTGAAATCTCGGATTTCATTTCGTTATTTTGAGTGGTTAATGATGAAATCTCTGTCTTTAATGCAGTAATGATGCATGATGACTCTTTTTTTGAATCGTTTAATTGAGCAACAAGATTCTCGTTAGAAGATTCTAACAGTTTCTTGTCTTCAATTAATCACTTCTTTTCCTTAGCGAGAGTCTTAGTGAATTTATGAAATTCTAAATACTGACTAAAAAGATCATCATAAGAAGGCTCAGAGTCAGAATCAGAGTCAGATGATACCTCATTAGATGCTTTGGACACAAAGCATACTTGTGCAGTCTCTTCTTCGGTTTCAGTCTCGGAATCCGATGTATCACTCCAAGTGGAGGCCTTTAGAGCACGTTTCCTTTGCTTGGGTTCTGAGACGAGTCAATTCTTGTTCCGTTCCTTGTCAGGGTATATATTTGTTTGGTTTTCTTTATTGGGGCAGTCATATGATAAATGTCCAAGTTTGCCACATTCATAACATTTAACATCTTTATCATTTGTCTTGTTCTTATTTCTTTTAGTCATAGTGCCCTTATTTTTGTTTCTAAATGACCTTCTCATAAATTTTCTTAAACCTTTAGCCAATAGAATTAGGTCTTCGTTATCCGATTCAGAATCACTATCATCTACGTGATCGGAAGAAGTAGAGACGTATTCATTTGATTTAAAAGCAATAGCTTTACCTTGTTTAGATGATTCCGATTTCCGTATGGTGAGTTTATTTTCATACACCTTAAGTGATCCAATTAACTCTTCCATCTTTATTGAGTTCGTTTCTTTGCTTTCTTCTATTGCGGTTACTTTAGGGTCCCACTCTGATGGAAGGCTTCGCAAGACTTTCTGTACTTTTTCCTGCATGGTAAAAGCTTTACCAAGAGACTCAAGAGAATTGTAGATGTTAGTCAAACGAAGATCCATATCAACAATAGATTCATTAGGCAATAGTTTAAACGACTCAAGTGTGGACATAAGCATGTTTATCTTTGACTCTTTTACTTGACTCGTGCCTTCGTGTTTCATTTCGAGTATCCTCCACATTTCTTGTGCACTAGAACAGTTTGAGACATAACTAGACTACCTCTTACTTAATCCATTTAAGAGCAATTGCATAGCCCTAGCATTCATGCTAAGTTTCTTTTTATCATCACTTGTATATTCTTGTCTAGGTTTAACAACTTCTAGTGTGACTCCGACTACGGTGGATAACTTAGATGGAACAAAAGGACCATCTTCTATAATCGACCAAAGATCAATATCTATTGCCATAAGAAAAAGCTTCATTCTTAGTTTCCATTGAATAAACAACTCACCGTCAAAGAGAGGAGGCATTTGGCTCGACATACCTTCTTGCTCGGTTTTGAGATTTGTGGTTGCCATCTCACTGAATCGTTGGATCCTTTGTAGTGAGTGTTCCTGCGCTCTGATACCACTTGTAGGATCTGCAAGTCACCACTAGAAGGAGGGGGGGTTGAATAGTTGGTACAGAAAGTGTGGTTTTTAAAATTGTTTTGACCAAAAACTCAACTTCTGAAAACAGATTCTGTTTTCAGGACTAGTTTTAAAACGTTTTTAGGTTGTAGGTCTTCAAAAATTCTGAAGTTTTGAGAGAACTTAGCCTCAGATGTTATGAGTGTCTCCTAAAAATTTCAGATTTAAATTCAACATTTAACCCCTTCAAAAACCGTTGGTGGTCAGATTGCGCGAATCTGCCAAAAACGGTAGACTGTTTTGAAAAATTTATTCCTATTTGTACTTAACTCCAATTGCTCTGAAATTTTATCCAGTAACCCCTTATATGTTTTATTTCAATGGGTTGAAACATTTTTGAAAAATACTTTTGGTAAGTTAGTCAAATACACTCAAAGTCTCAACCTTTGAAAGCCTGAAAATCAGACTGCACTAGTCTCAGAACTTTGGATGTTTGATTGACTTATACTTATCCAAAAGGGTTGAAACTTGTGCCAAATTAACCCTAAGCCGTGTGACTATGTTTCTGGAAAGTTTTGTAATTTTTGAAAACGTTTACTATTTTTACGAATGTAATCAAAAAGAGTAAAAAGTGCTGAAACAGAATATAAGTGCTGAAAGTAAATGACACCGAGAATTTTATACTGGTTCGGTTATAAACAACCTACTCCAGTCTTCGAGGAACACCTTTCTCGGTTCACACTAGTCACACAACAAAAATACACTTTACCACAGGGTTGATGGAGTTACACACCAACTCCAACCCTTTACAAACCTTGTATGATGAATACAATTACGCACGAACACCACCACCTTACAAGATTGAAGATTGATCACACCTTGATCAATCTTTTACAAAGATATAGAATGTGTGGTGGTCTAAGATAAGCCTATTCAATAATATGAATGTAAGTACAATAGGCTTTTAGAAAGAAGAAAGAAAGAAGTGTAGAGAGAAGAAGGCTTTAGGCGTTTTTGATCTTCAAGAGTATAATGCTTGTTCTTGTCTTTTGTTTTGCTCTTCTTACTTTCATTTTAAGCATAATGGCCGTCCCCCTCTTGAAAATTGTCTTCTAAGTCCTTGGCAGAATGTGTGGCATCATTGTGACATGATCTTGATTACTTGGCACCTTCTCATTGGATGATCATTTAACCTTTGCTTACTTGGCACTCATTGATTGGTTGAATGTTGTCATCATTTGATGACTTGGAAAATCTGAGAATTCCACTAAAAACATATGCCAAAATTATCATAAGATAATTGTCATAACTCATGAGATTATCACCCAAATCAAGCAAGATAAAATTTCTCCAAACAAGGTAAAAATTTCGGCCATAATAGGGACTTATCATGCTAAAATTTCAGCATGTGATACATGGTGATATAATCCAAATTTCTTCCAAATTTTCATTGATTTTTCTTTTAAAACAAATCACCAATTAGTAGCAAATATTCTCATCATTTTTGGAAATGAAATTGGACACTAATGTGACCACAAAATCGGCCAAGGTGCTATTGATGTATGCCTTGCTCACTCCTAAAAGGAGCCGTGATCTTCTTCTTTTTCTTTATATACACACCAATGCCATGCTGAAATTTTTCAGCATGTGTGATATTCAAGATATCACACTTTATGACTTTATATCTTATTCAAATTACTTCCAATTCTTTTCCAATTGATCACATGTTTCAAGACACAAATTATATGCTCATTAATCATGAAAATCGGCCAGCTATAACTACACATGCTGAAATTTTCAGCATGTGTTTCAAATGAGATAAAATTTGAAACATTACCTTTTGTAGCTTCTTTCTTTAAATCACCAACATTGTATGATTGATTCTTGACCAATCAATATGCCAACAAGACTCCACATATGCTCCATCTCAGCTGTATAGGCGTGTACAACATGTATATGCATGTGCTGAATTTTATTTTTGCAAACTTTGTAAAATAGTGCACATTTAATAATAGACACATGTTATATTCCAATCAGCCCTTAATTTAATTTTCTAGAACACTTTAAGATGTATGACATATGTAAAAAGTGTCTAGATACGTGTCGTATGATGTGCCAAAAATGTTCCATGTATTGTGTACGTAGAAAACCGAATTTTCGAAGTTTATCGATTACCCGAATTTTCTCTAATTAAATTCCAACTGTTTGCACATGTTATATATATTATGTTACACATAGTATACATAATATAAACTTTAATATTCAGCTTATAAGGCTGATTAAAGTGGCGCCATTTACATGTGACAAAATTAAAATTGGAATCTCCACAATTTGGCCTTAATGTGGGGTGATTTGTGTGTGCCAACATGAAATGATTTTATGGCTGGAAATAGCATCATAGGAACGAAAATAATAATGATTTTTGAGGTGTAGGGGCTGGCCATCTATTTATGGCAAGTACGTGACACGTTGGTGAAGTTTCGGTATTCGTCCGATACGACAATTTTTGGTTTAGAACCTTTTAACGTGTCGTATTTAATTTTTCATCACCATGACTTATATCATATGATATAAGGCCTGAATATACTCATAAATATGAGTTAAGTATGGTGGTGTGACGTTAACGTACGTACGTAAAATATATAACGTGTCGGTAGTACGTTGAAATACAAGTGTATGTGCCTTTTTCAAAAAATCTGAAAATATATATTTTTGTATATATATATATATATATTCGTGTATATTAGATGAATAGTGGAGGTGGAGACTTTCCTTTCTTAGTCTTGTTGCCTTTGTGCCTTGTCCAAATGTAGCTTCCTTTAATGAACTACTTAGTTTAATTAACTAAGTACTTCACTTAATGAACTAGTTTAGTTCATTAATGGTGGCACCTGAAAATAGTATAAACACAACAAATGTTTGCCATTTGATGTAAGCTTTAAAGCTTCATGGCTCGTTAGTACGGCAACATTATATATGAACTATATAAGGCAAGTAATATGCAATATATCATGCACATTTATCTTATGCACGTTTTTAAGCTCATTTAAATCATATGTTTTGAAATCACTCAAACCTCTTTTTCTCTACACATCTTGCTCACTTGGCACATTATGATTGGATGGATGACTTGGTCTTGCTTACTTGTCACTTGATGATTGGTCCAAATTGGCATCCTTTAATGTGCTATAAAAATCTGAAACAAACTCATAAAACATGTGTCAAATAGTAGTCAAAATGTTAACAATCACACATTAATCCCCTTCAATTTTGGAATAAAATTAAAGACAAAATTGCACCGAAATTCGTCCATAATAAACAACATGTGCTGAAATTTCAGCATGTGTTGTATTTTGAATTGTTTCCTTTTGTATGGACTTCTTCAATGTCACCAATCATGTGTGGCTTATTTTCCACCAGTTGAAGTGCCAAGTAAGTGTCAAATAAGCTCCATCTAAGCTCCATCATAGCTGAGAATGGCGTGTAGAACCAATGTGTATGTGCTGAAATTTTACTTTAGTAAGCTTTGTCAAATAATGCACAATAATTACACATATATGGTAAATTCCAATCAGCCCTAATTTGAATTTTCTAGAACACTTTATAATGTCTTGAATGTGTAAAAAGTGTCTAGATACATGTTACAACTCATGCCAAAAACTTTCCATGTGTTATGTTCGTAGAAACCCGAATCTTCGAATTTCGTCGATTACGCGATTTTTCTCCGATTAAATTCAAACTTTTTGCACATGTCATATATATTATGTCACACATAATATACATAAAATAAAGTAGATATTCAGCTCTAATGCTTGACTTAGAGGCGCCCCCATGTGCTAAAAAAATTGAATTCGAAATCTCCACAATTTGGCCTAAATTGTGGGTGATTTGTGTGTGCCAACATAGAATGATTTAGTGGATGAATTTAACATGTGAGCCACAAAATTTTTGGCTATTTTTGAAGTATATGAGCTGGTCATCTTTATATGGCAAGTACGTGACACATTTGCGAAGTTTCGGTAGTCACCCGATACGACAATTTTTGGTTTATAACCTGTAACGTGTTGTTATAATTTTGTCATCACCATGACTTATATCATATGATATAAGACCTGAATATACTAACAAATATGAGGTGTATATATTGGTGTGACGTTGACGTACGTTTGTAATATATGTACGTGTCGGTAGTACGTCGGAATATATTTGTATTGTGCCTTTTTTTAAAAAAATCTGAATATATATATGTGTGTGTGTGTGTGTGTGTGTGTGTGTGTGGGCATGTGAGATGAATAGGAAGGAGACTTTCCATTTCCAAATTTGTTGCCATAAAGTTTTGTCCAAATATATCTCCATTTAATGAACTAGTTAGTTCATTAACTTAAGTATTTTACTTAATGAACTAGTTTAGTTCATTAATTGTGGCACCTGAAAAGAGTTCAAAAACAACAAATGTTTGCCATATGATTTAAGTTTTAATGCTTCATGGCTTGTTAGTACGGCAACAATATATATAAAGCATATGAGATATGTATATCACAAAAACGTGTCAAGTAATAATTTTGTTATGCATTCCGTACACTCGTACTATTTAAATAATGCATTTGTAAATCATTCAAACACTTTTTCTCAACATTGTGGAGGTGACATGTGAGGCTTAGGTGATGGTTGTGGCTGAGGTCGATGTCTCTGAATGAGACTGGATGATGCCGATATGAGATCCTAGTTGACGTCAAGGAGGCGTTCTGCATCTCGTGGACCACACTGAAATGATTGTGTATTTGGACCTAAGTAGCTAATGTAAACCCTAAGCGAACTACGCTTTTCTGAGGGTTAGATGACGTTGGCTATAACAGACCAATTTGGTTAACTTGTCATTTTCGGTATGATAGTTTTGTCCTCATCAAATGCTATAGATTAGGCTTGTTGACCAGGGGAGGAATGTTGATCTCTTAGTAATGGACAAAACCCTTGTGATTGTTCTATTACTGCACACCTCTAACATGTCAATTTCTTGGTTGTTACTCAGTTGGCGGTAATGATGAGATTCTTGGATATGAGTTTTGAGGCGGTTTTTGTTGAGTAGGAATCCCGGTGGGAATTTATTTCTCCCCAAACATTTGATCAAAATTGTTGTTACCTATATTCGGCTCAGGAACTAGCCATCTGTAATGACCTATCAGCACAATTCCTGCTATGAAGATTGCCTCTTCTGAAGAGGTGCATGCTAAATATTGTTGAGAAAAAGTGTTTGAATGATTTACAAATGCATGATTTAAATGCTACGAGTTTACGAAATGCATAAATAAATTATTACTTGACACGTTTATGTGATATACATGCTTTATATGCTTATATATATTGTTGCCGTACTAACAAGCCATGAAGCATTAAAGCTTACATAATATGGCAAACATTTGTTGTCTTTGTACTATTTTCAGGTGCCACAATTAATGAACTAAACTAGTTCATTAAGTGGAGTACTTAAGTTAATGAAGTAACTAGTTCATTAAATGAATACATATTTGGAGAAGCTTTATGGCAACAAATTTGAGAATGGAAAGTCTTCTCCGCATTTATTCTACATGCCTTATATACATATAATATATGTATTCATATTTTTTTAAAAGGCACAATACACGTATATTCCGACGTACCACCGACACGTCACATATATTATAAACGTACGTCGACGTCACACAACTGTATACATCTCATATTTATGAGTATATTCAGGTCTTATATCATATGATATAAGTCATGGTGATGTCAAAATTATAACGACATGTTACAAGGTCATAAATTGAAAATTGTCGTATCGAGTGACTACCGAAACTTCACCGACATGTCACGTACTTGCAATATAAAGATGGTGAGCCCATATACATCAAAAATATCCAAAATTGTTGTGGCTCACATGTTAAAATCAGCCACTAAATCATTCCATGTTGGCACATACAAATCACCCATAATTTAGGCTAAATTTGTGGAGAATTCAAACTCAACTTCATTGGTACACATGGGGCGTTTTTAATTAAGCTATTGTAGCTGAATATACACTTTATTTTATGTATATTATATGTGACTTAACGTATATTAGATGTGCAAGAAGTTTGAATTTAATCGGAGAAAAATCGCGTAATCGACGAAAGTCGAAAATTCGGTTTTCTACGAACATATGCACATGGTACGTTTTTTAGGCATAGATGTATCTAGACACTTTTTACACATTCAAGTCATGTTAAAATGTTCTATAAAATTCAAAATAGGGATGATTATTATTTACCATATATGTGTAAATATTGTGCATTATTTGACAAAGCTTACTAAAATGAAATTTCAGCACATGTCCAGCTCATTCTACATACCTATTACATCTTGATTGGAGCCTAGGTGGAGCTTATTTGGTATTTCAATTGGTGGAGAATATGTCACACAAGATTGGTGACATTGAAGAGGGCACCACACAAGGAACGATGTCAAAATACAACACATGCTGAAAATTCAGCACATGTTGCAATAGTTGGCCTTTTTTTGCTCCTTAATGCACCTCAATTTGTCTCCCAAATTCAAGGAATTGAAATGTGATAGTATGGCAATGTTTTGACTATATTTGAGCACATGTTTGGAAAGTTTTTTTGTAGAATTTACAGCTCATTAAAGGATGCCAATTTAGACCAATCAACAAGTAACAAGTAAGCAATATCAAGTCATCCTTCCAATCATGTTGCGCCAAGTAAGCAAGATGGTGTTATCTCTACACAAGGCAATCTTCCAAGGACATTAAAGAGAATTCTCAATAAGGAAGAAGACCTAAAGGGGGTGGACAAGTGTGCATAAAAGAGAGGATAGTGCAAACAAGACTAAGCTACAACTCACATTCTCTCAAGTGCAAGAAGCTATACTATTTTCTTTTTCTCCTTTTCTTTCTTCTTCTTCTTCTCTCAAGCCTATTGTTCATATATTCTACATATTGTATAGACTTGAATATACCACCCATACACGTTCATTGTTGTAAAAGATTGATCAAGATGTGATCAAACCTTCATTCGATCGGTGGTGGTGTTCGTGATAGGTTTGCTTGTTTGTTTCGATTGTAAAAGGGTGGAGTTAGTGTTCAACTCCAGTCACCCTTGTGGTAAGGTATTTTTGGTGTTAGTGATAACCAAGGAAGGTGTCCTAGAAGACTGGAGTAGGTTGTTTTAACCGAACCAGTATAAAATTCTTGGTGTTTTTACTTTTCTGCACTTTACTATCAGTTTCCAGTTTTCTGCATTGATTTTGTTGCAATGGTAAAAATAGTAAAAGATTTTTAAAAATTATAAAACTTTGCAGAAACATAGCCACATATCTTAGCTTTCATTTGGCATAAGTTTCAACTCATTTGGATAAGTATAAGTCAGTCAAACGCGAATAGTTCTGAGACTAGTGTAATCTGATTTTCAGATTTGCAAAGGTTGAGAACATCAACATGGTTGACATATTTCCCAAAGGAATTTTCAAAAACTGTTTCAACCCACTAAAATATATATCTTGAGGGTCTTTTCATAAACGTTTCATACCATTTGGAGTCACCAATTAATAGGAATAAATTTTTCAAGTCGGAGTACATTTTCTAGCAGATTTGTGCAATCTGACCAAAAACGTATTTTCAAGGGGTTAGGAGTGAATTTTTAATTTGAACTTTTTGTGAGACACTCAAAACATCTGAGAGTACATTTTCACCGAATTTTATAAACTTTGGAGGTCTACAACTAGGCCATTCAAATATTTCAAATCAGGATCTGAAAACAGAAACTGTTTTCAGAAGTGAAGTTTTTGGTCTAAAAGATTTTAAAAACCAAATTTTCCGCACTCACTATTCAACCCCCCTTCTAGTGGTGCTATACATGTCCTACAAAGATGAACCCCCTTGCTCAGATGGGAACAAAGAGGGGACAATGTGAAACGCTTGGATCCTCGGTTCAGGCATGCTTCACCGTGGAGGTGTTACGGCCTGAGATTTTGGGCTAGTGGAAAATGAAATAAAATGATAGAAAACAGAACGATGTCGATAAGTTTTCGTCAGAATTTAAAATCTTATTTAGAATTAATAAAGACATCAGCATTATATATCGGGGTTAGAACGCTCGGAAGAAATAACCAGGAGATAAGAAAACAGATATAACGAGACTGGATGGGACTGCTAATGACTGTATCGGACATACAATATAATTAAATAAATTAGTCGGTAGCAACATAAGTCGACAAATATAAATCAAACCAAATAAAAATACCCGATACAGTAATTTGAATACACACTTTTATCATATTTTCTCCCACTTTACCTTACATGTCAAATAAAATAAAACCTCTCACCATTTTTCTCACTTGGCCCCCCCCACAACCCACATGCCAACATCTTTTCTTTTCCTTCTTTTTATCCACTTTCTTCCACTTCCACTACACCACACCTAATCTTTATAATAAAATATCCCACACATTATTTTTTCCCCTTCTCACATGCACGCCTGAGACACCAAGAAAGGGAGAAATCCTTTTTATTTTTATAATCATTCTATACACATCATTCTTTCCACCTCCTTCCAACTCACCCTATTCACTTTCTATTCTTTATTTTTCCTCCCCTTCCCTCTCATATTCTCGGCTGCAGCCCTCCCCCCTTGCATTCATTTTGATCGAAATTCACCAAAGGGGAGAACTCCTCTCTTCCTCGTATTATTTTTCATTCCACCCCATCTTACATTTCAACTCACCTTTTTCTCCTTCCTCTTCAACACATAAAGTTTTCCATCTCCTCTTTCCCTTCATTTTGGGCCGAAAATACAATCAATAACAAAGGCAACGAATTCTTTTCTTCCATTTTATACAACAATATATTCATTACAACAAAACCCTCTCTCACCCAAGAAAGAAAAACAACTCCTTCAAACCCATTTCCTCCAAGATGGCCGGTGGTTAATAGGCTGGAAATCCAAGATATAACAAGGTAAAAATATCAGCTAAGTTCAACCATTCTTCTATTTAGTTATTTTCATAAGTTGTACATTAACTCTTTATTTTTGGTGCTACAACCGTGAGTTGTATAAGGTAGCAAGGAGAAGAATTCCTTCAAAAACCAAGTGAAGAACACCACTTTAAAAGCATAAAAAAGTGGCAAAGACAAGTACTCTTGCTAGATCCTACATGGATTTACAAATGCTTAGTATGTATGTTTATATCAAAGATGGATCATCATGTAGTATGTTAATATCTCTTCTCAAGAATGTATAAATCTATGTTTATGGGATATATATGTTGGTATATATTAATAAATATACATATGGTCATAAGATATGTATGTGTATATATACATATATATATGTATATATGTATGTATGTATAGGTATATATTTGTATATACTGGTTGAATGAATTGTAGAAGGTGATATACGAAATATATATACTTTTATGTACTTCTATTATACATGCTATAAATATACATATGGTTGATATATATATAATATATATACACGCTATTTATGCACACATACGGGTAATATATATACACTATGTATATGTACACACTACACAATTATATACGGTTGATATATATATTAATAGGTTGATATATATATTAATAGGAGATATATATATAGTAAAAATGCATTATACAAATATTAAAATTATATGTATATACACGGTAATACATATAAATGGCAATACATGTTTTAGACGATATACATACTGTATATATAAGTACTAATATTTCGGCCAAGGTACCTTTTAAGAAAATTAATATAATTTACACACATATATGAATAGTATATATGCTAAGAAAGTGAAATTGAGTAAGTTGTATACTATTTAACATTCCATGAATTGAATATATATATGTACACAAACTATATAGTTCGTCCATGTATACTTTTATGATAAAATGATATTAATATGTTGTATACATATGTATATAAGTATAGTATATATGTTAAGATGTGAAAATAAATAAGTTTTGGGTATTATGTAATGTATCATGAAATGAGTTTATATTGGTACACATATATGTTGCACCGTGCACCTGCAATAAACACCACTAGAGGGGGTGAATAGTGGTTAGCAGAAATTACACTACAACCCTTTGTAAAAATCCCCTTTGAAAACAAAATCTGAGACCACCTCAGATTCAGAACCCATTTTGAAAAAAATCAAAACTAATTGTACACAACTCCAAAAATTATGAAACTTTTTAGAATTTAACTTTAATGAGTTAGCAAAACTCTGTCCAAAAATCAGATAAAAATAAGATCGTTTGGCCATTCAAACAAATAAAAAGATTCAGATGGTCAATCTGGACAGAATTGGACAGAATGGTGATGATTTTGCAAAACGTGTTTCTCTTTGAATACTCAACCAAAAAGGTTGATCTTTATATCAAAACACTTCTTAGGATGTGTAGATGAAGTTTACAAAAGTCCCTGACCTTAAATAATTCTTGATAAATACAGAATTTAAGTTTTCTCAAAACAGGTAAGATTACAGCTAGATTGGAGCAGTTATCTTGCAAAGACTAAAAGACTAACTTTCCCTTGCTCAAATCAAGTGATTCTTGTTGAAAATGAAGGCTAACAGTCTGAAGTATAACTCCACCAAAAATAATGAATTTTGGAAGTGTTTAGCTATTTTTTCAAATAATGAGAATTTATGTGAAAACTGCAGTAAAAAGGGGCAGAAAACAGAAATGAAGAAACAAGTCAAGAACACCGAGGATTTATCCTGGTTCGGTCAATGTGACCTACTCCAGTCCCAAGGAACACCTTTCCTTGGATTTCACTATCAAATGAATCACCTTACAACAAGAACCAAGCTTGATCCTTGGGTTATACACCAACCCTATTCAAGACTTGGATAATCACCTTCTAAGCAACACTTAGTTGCAACACCTCTACAACCTATTGATATAGCCTTATAAGTATGGCTAATCAATCTTACAAATGAAGCTCAAGAAGCTCAACAAAAACAACAAGAACACCTTAGCTACAAAGAATGGAATAAGAACAACAACAAGAAGAAGATGATAGCTAGACAATTCAACAAATGCTTGTAAGCTTCAAGTGTGTTTCATTTTCTTCACTATTGCCTCTATTTATAGTGTGATTTGAGTCTTGGAGATAAGACTTCCAATGTGTCACCATCTTCATCATCACATCCAAATGTCTTCTCATCATTGGTTGGCCTTGTACACTTGGCAAAATAAGACAAAATAATTGGTCCACCTTGGCAATTCAGCATGGTCGAAAATTTACACCTTGGATTGTCTTGGAATTATCTTGAAAATGTGAAGATAATACCCAAAGATAATAGCCATAACAACTCCATCATCTTCAACTCCTTGGCTTGAAAATAGGCATGTGAGGCTTTGAACATTTCAAATGAAATTCAGCTCCAAGAATGAGGTAGTAGCCGTTGGCTACTTTCCTTTTTTCCAAAAATTCATTTTGATTTTCTTTAATAGAATAAGAAAGGATAATACCACCAAAATAACCCCCAACTTTAAGCACAATAATAGGACTTGTGAAGTCTTCATTTGACTTCAAAAATCTGCTGAAAATACCCAAGAAAACCAAGTAGCCGTTTGGCTACATCTTTGAATTTTCCAAGTTGGCATTTTTGCCAACTAGCTCCTTTTTGATTTGTCCACTTGTCACCAAGCCATAAAATGAATTACACATCATATCCAACTGCATATGCACGTTTTTCAACATATATATGTGTGTAGCAACTCAGATTTTTGAAAAACAAATTAATAGATAATAGTTGACAAGATTATGTCAACGTGTAACACCGAAATTCCCAATATTTTTTCTTATATGTCATGAACATTTCCACACCTTTGACACCTTGAACAACTCTGAATAATGATGATAAATATGCTCTTAAAACATATATAAGAGTGTCTTCAAGAAAAACTAGAATGTGACATCTCAAATCGTCACATATCCAGCTATAGTCAACAATATCATCATTTGAGAGAAATAAGATAAAATCACCATATAATCTTCAAATTAATAATAACTCAGATCCAGAATGAAGATAATAATATGCTCAAGATATTCCTTGAGTGAAAATACCAAAAATACCTTCGGGGGTAAAATGGCCACAATACCCCTGGTATATGAAAGCTCCAGAAATGACCCAGATGGTCAGAAATACTCATGATATCACCTTTGTCATGATAAATAGGATGAGAATACATCCTTGAAATATTTTCACCATGTGACGTTCCTACAAAAATCAAAATTCCAATTTTGCCCTTTTTGGTAAGTTGTAGAAACTTCCAAGGCACATTAGTCACAATACATTTAAAATCACCAAAACAAATAATAATCACATAATGATCACGTATAAATCTTATACAAATGAAAACAACCATTTTAACACTTTTTAGAAAATTATTTCTAAAACCCTAAAAATCGATCGATCGAAGTGCCTCAGCTTCAGAGATCGATGTCTCACAGAAAGGTTCAAGTTTTGTCTCTGACCTACATCGATCGATCAAAGTGAGGGTTCGATTTACATCGATAGATCGATGTGTCTCAGGTTTAGAGATCGATGTCTTACAGTAAGGTCTTGAACTTTCACTGCCTTACATGGATCGATCGATGTGAGAGATCTATGTACATAGATCGATCGATGTGCAACAACCTGAGAGATCGATGTCAACGTTTTCAACTTTTCAACTTTTAACCACATATAACACCATGTGTGACATTTTTAAGTATTCACCACTTAAAATCATGACTTTGAAAATTATCCAAACATATTTCTCAACATTCTCCCCCTTTTGGATGATTTTCAAAATAACCTAACATGATTTTAATGTCACAACTTATAACCAATTGTTTATCAAACTTTGTTTTTACCAAACTTTTAAATAGTACGCTCCCCCTCAAATTATACTCTCCCCCTTAACCTATTCCCAACTTATACCATTTGTAACTTAGCACGACTTACCGACTTAAATCATGTTCTTATTCTATCTTCCCCTTTATTTTGTAAATCATGCAAAAGATATAACTACGCAATGGTGTCGTAAGTCATCATGCCTAACTTGGCTTGTAAGTTTTCAAAAGTGGCTTGATGAAGGGGTTGGTAAAGATGACAGCTATTTGGTAATCAGTTCTTATATGGTTTATGACTATATCCTCATTTTGAACATGATCGCGAAGAAAGTGGTATCGCACCTCAATGTGTTTGGCCTTAGAATGAAGCACCGGATTCCGAGAAAGATTGATTGCACTTGTGCTATCGCAGAAAATTGGAATCTTATTCATCTTAATGCCAAAATCACTAAGTTGTTGTTTAAGACAAAGTATTTGGGTAGTACATAAACTTAAGGCTGTCATACCCCGTGACTTTTAAGCACGACTATCAATACTTAAAAGTCAATTTTAAATGCAATTTAATTAATTTTGTAGGTTATGGGACTTAGTTACATAAAATATAGGAAAACAAGAAAAAAGGGGTTAAAAGTAGAATTAAGGGTAATTAAGGGAAATTATTAAAATAGTCCCTACTAAGAGGTAGGGAGTTACACCACTTTTAGTATAACTCCCCATCTCAACCTAAGAGGACGGTTATAGCACTAAAAAGGAGAGGAGAAATCCGTAGGAAAAGAGAGAAAGGAGAAAGAGAGGAAGAAGAAGAAGAGAAGAAGGAAAAGGAAGGAAAAAGGTCAATCTAGGTTCAATCCCTATCAAGATTCTGCAGTAAATTCGTAAGGCTAACTAGAAACAAAGGCAAGTAATCTTTCTATACGCTTTACGCAAATTTTGATACTTTAGGCCCTATGTTCTTACAAAGAGAAAACTTGGATCACACATTAGTAGTTTTGACTTGTCTATGCTAAATGCTTTATTATATGTGTAATTGTTGTTGTTGTTGAGTAAAGTTATGTTCTTTGGGCCAATATCTGAAAATAGTTATGTTGTGATCCTTGTTGTTAAATATGCCCACAAGAGTGTTATACGTGATGTGTTCATTGTCCTTGTGTAAGATCTTAAGTTTGGTGATTACACCTTAGATGCTTTGAGTGTGTTTGCAGGGAGTGGAAGGATGAATGTTGACATTGTTGTAAGACTTGTTGCATTGAAAGGTTTGAAGATGTCTATTGAAGGTTGTGGGTGACAGAAGGTTTAGGGTGGATACTAGTTTACTTGTTTAAGAATCAAATCATGTTAGTTGTGTGTTAAGCATGATGAATCCAGGAGCTAAGATGGACCTTGAAGGGTTGAACATGAAAGGGTTGAAGAAGAAAGGTGTTAGGTGGAAGTTACTGCAGAAAAACTGCAGTTTAGAACCGTCAGAACACTTCGAACACCTACATTAGGCGCTTCAAGTCACATTAGGCGCCTATTGTGGTGTTCAATGTGTCCTGAAGCATTCCCGTACAGAAAAACTGTAGTTTAGAACCGTCAGAACACTTCGAACACCTACATTAGGCGCTTCAAGTCACATTAGGCGCCTAATGTAGCGTTCAATGTGTCCTGAAGCATCCCCGTACACTTCGAACACCTACATTAGGCGCTCGATGTCACATTAGGCGCTTCATGTAGGCGTTCAATGTCTACGGCACATCCCCGAACACTTCGAACGCCTAGTATAGGCGCTTTATGTCACTTTAGGCGCCTCATGTGGCGTTCCAAGTATACTGGAAGTCTTTTTGACCCTTTAGGCACCCTATGTATGTGTAGTAACTTTATACACTTCTTCTGAACATAAAATGCAAAGATATTTGAGTTGCAATTGAGGTGTAGATGGTAAGTTTGATCAAGTAAGAATAAGATTGAATCCTGAGTGAATTAGTAAGACGAATGGACTTGGAAAGATACGAACATAGAGTGTTTGAGGTGCAAGACCGTATACTTGATATGTAAGAAGTATGTGTGTGTGTTACATGTTTGATACGAAGTTACATGTGCATCCTGCATCATGACGTGGGCACTTGCATTTGATTTGAGATTTGCTTTGTGAAAGAACATGTGTTTACAAGAAAGGTTTAAAGTTTTCGAAAGACAAAATGGCTGCTGGTTGATCGCAGGGTATAAAAGTCACGCCTACAAAAGCAGGGTATAAAAGCGTGACCTGTGAATCAACAGCAGGGTATAAAATATGTTATGGGGCCGTGGACCTATCAGCACGGAAAATAAAGTATTTTATGGAGCCGTGGACCTATCAGCACAGATATATGATGTATGTAATGGGGCCGTGGACCTTTTAGCACGGGGTATAAAGTTATATGTTATGGGGCCGTGGACCTTTCAGCACGGGGTCAGGGTATAAAGTTCTACTACGCGAAGAATATGATAAGAAGAGTTATGAAAAGTTTTGTGAAGTGACACGCATGACATGTTTATGAAAGAAGGCATATGCATGGGTGTTGTGTGTGATTTTAAAGAAGTACATGCATCATGATACACGAAGCATAAGATTTGATATGCAAGAGATGTGACTAGTTTATGACTTGCTTTTGATGATATGTTGTTTTAGTACATGTTTATGCTCATATCCGTGTATCCTTTATGTACTTTATCTGTTTTGAGGAACTCTTATTAAGATGCTACTTGCTAACCCGAGCACCTTATTTTGGGCAATGATTTATATACTGGTGACTTGTCGTGTGTGATCCCGTAAGGTGTATAGACGGGTTACTTGCTGGCGATAATTTCGCTAAGAACAGATACTCTATTCCTTTTCAGGTGAGCCGGAATATGAGATGATATTTATCGAAGACGATGGCGAGTGGGCTCAATGGGATGACAGACATGGAAATAGATAGATGCTGGACTACTTTCGTTAAGTTTTGGAAACTCAATGTTATTATGTGTTCTAGAACTTATGTTAGCTAGATGAACAAACACCTTTTATTTCTGCTGCATTTTCTGGTTGTAATATTGACGATGAGGGTTTAGATTTTATGACGTTGCCGCTGATTTATCTTACGTCATGAATGATGTACTCTTGATCTGCTTGACGCTTCGTAGTTCTCATAGTAGGCTACGGCAGGTGCACTGGTTCCGATGACAGTGTCGGGCCGGGGCGCTACAAAGGCAATATACTCGGTTTTAGTGATAGAAAGAGCTACACTAGCTTGATTTTTAGAAAACCATGAGATCAAGTTAGTTTCTATGAATTGACAAGCAATGCTAGTGGATTTTCTATCTAATTTGCAACCTCCATAATCAGCATCACTATATGCGTGTAATTCCAACTTAGCGTTCTATCATACCACAGTCTTAAGTGAGGTGTGTGTTTAAGATATCTAAAGATCTTTTTCACCGCATTGTAATGTGATACCTTGGGACAAGATTGAAACCTAGCACACATATATACGCTAAACATGATGTCTGGTCTTGATGCAGTTAAGTATAACAGTGATCCATCATAGACCTATAAAGTGTGTCATCAAAAGGTTTAACATTTTCATCTTTGTCTAGTTTGGTGCTAACACTCATGGGGGTAGTTGTAGGTTTCAACTCTTCAAAGCCAAACTTCTTAATCATATCATTGACATACTTAAGTTGGCTAATGTGAATTCCTTGAGGGGCTTGTTTGATTTGAAGGCCTAAGAAGTAGTTCAATTCTCCTACCATTGACATTTCAAATTCTGACTCCATACACTCTTCGAAGTCTTTTACTAAGGTAGGGTTGGTTGAACCAAAGATAATATCGTCTACATATATTTGAACTATTAACAAATCATTATCTTTTCTTATTAGAAATTATGTGTTGTCGATGGTCCCCCTTTGATAATTATTTGCAATAAAAAAGTTTGCAAATCTATCATACCAAGCTCTTGAAGCTTGTTTCAAACCATATAGAGCTTTCTTAAGCTTGTAAACATGGTTAGGATTCTTTGGATATTCGAATCCAGGGGGTTGTTTGACAAACACCTCTTCTTAGATGTATTCATTCAAGAATGCACTCTTGACATCCATTTGGAAGAGCTTAATATTTCTTAGACTTGCAATCGCAAGTAACAATCTAATTGCTTCTAAACGTGCAACGGGTTCAAAAGTTTCTTCATAATCTATTCCTTCTTGTTGATTATAACTTTGTGCGACTAGTCTAGCCTTATTCCATGTGATGTTTCCTTGTTCATCTATTTTATTCATAAAGACCCATTTAGTTCCTATTATAGACTTATATTTTGGTTTAGGTACTAAGTCCCACACGTTGTTCCTTGTTAATTGGTTCAATTCCTCATGCATATCATATATCCATGATATGTCACCTAAGGCTTCCTTTACATTCTTAGGTTCTAATTGTGAGATTAAGCTATGTCCTTCAAGTTGACTTATATTTCTACGTGTTCTAACCCCCAACACTTGGATTCCCAATGATTAGTTCTATAGGATGCCACCAATTCCTATATTGACTAGGTTCACTCTCATCTTGTTCAAATGTTTCATTAGTGTGAACATTATCATATGTAATTTGATCATTAGTTGTATTATCTTCTAATTGCAAAGTTTTCTCATTTATTTCATCTAAGGGTTTATGCATATCTTGTTCAGGGGGATTGGTTCTAGATGATCAAGTACAGGCTCAAGTAATACATCATCATCAAACATATTTTCAACATTATTCTCAGCTTTATGTTGAGTTTTATCACTAACTTAAAGCATGCATTTTCATTGAATTTTACATGTATGGATTCAATTATGTTTCTAGATGCAGGATTATAACACCTATATGCTCTTGAGTTAGTTGAATACCTAACAAATATGCATTCAATAGACTTTTGTTCAAATTTATCGAGATTATCCTTAGTGTTCAGCACAAAACATTTACATCCAAATACTTTAAGATAGTCTATCTTAGGTTGTCTATTGTTTAGCAATTCATAAGGCGTTTTATTTAATTTCTTTCTAATAGTAAGCCTATTTATAATATAGCATGCACAACTAACAGCTTCAGCCCATAAATATTTAGGTAATTTATTTTCACAAAGCATTGTCCTAGCAACTTCTTGAATTGTTCTATTTTTACGTTCAACAACTCCATTGAGTTGTGGTGTTCTAGGTGGTGAGAATTCATGTTTAATTCCATGTAGTTCACAAAATTTGATTATATCTTTGTTTTTAAATTCTCCACCTCTATCACTTCTAATCCTTTTAACATTTTCTTCGTAAATGTTTTCAAGTTGCTTAATAAGAGTTTCGATTGCTAATGGAGCATCGTCTTTGTGTGTTAAGAACAATGTCCATGTGTAGCGTGAGTAATCATCTACTATGACACACACATAGTAGTGTCCACCTAGACTTCTTGTCCTACTTGGACCAAATAAGTCTAAGTGAAGCAATTCTAGTACATGACTAGTACTCACTTCATGTTTCGGTTTTAATGTTTCTTTAGTGTGTTTTCCTTTAATACATGTTTCACACATTTGAAAATTATCTAAGTCTAACTTAGGCATTACTCTAATTAAATTCTTCTTAGATAATTTCTTAATGATTGAAATTCCTATATGGCCTAATCTTCTATGCCATAAATTCACATCTAAGTCATGTGATATTAGACACTTAACCTTAGCATCTAACATGTTATCTAAGGTAAGAGTATAAATATTACCATCTCTATTTCCTTTTAAAATCGTTTCTCCTTTTTCATTTATTATATCACAAGAATTAGGAAGAAAAGAGACATTATAATCACAATCTATAAGTTGAGAAATACTAAGTAAATTATAAGAGAGATTGCTTACTAACAACACATTTCGTATTTGAAATGTGTTAGGGTCCCCAATTGTTTCTTTTCCAACAACTTGTCCTTTGTTGTTGTCACCGAATGTTACTTTTCCTCCAGTCTTGATATATTCCAATTCGATGAATAGTTTGGGGTTGCCCGTCATATGCCTCGAATATCCAATATCTAAAAACCATTTGGTTTTCAGATTCTTTGACTTTGCCTCCTTTTTGCATTCCTTGCATTTTTCCTACAATGGAGACAAAGTTTTAGGTACCCTTTATGTGGCGCCCCGCTCCCGAACCCTAACATCGGGAACAGTGCACACGCCGTATCTCACTAAGGAGAACACAAAGCGTCGAATCAAACTCTTACTTGTCAAAATGACGTAGAAATTTTTTCGCGGAAACGTAAACCATAATATATCTCAAACTCCAATAATTGTCATTTCATTGCTAAATAAAAGTTCTGGTAATAAAAGTAGTAAAGTAATATGTGGAAAATCCTCAAAGTATAAATAAGAAGAAAACACAAATGGCTGCAGAGCCCCTCGTAAACTAGCTGCAGCTATCAACCAGCCCACTCTGCTATGTCCGTCCCGTCCTCAACGAAGATGTGCTCGTAGTCCTCATCTGGCTCACCTGGGAAGTAGGGGTGAGTGACAGAAAATCACCCAGTAGATGCCCGCCTCAAACCAATACAAAACATGCATACCGAAATGATATAACCACATAGCACATAAATATAATAAAACCACATAGCACATAAATATAATAAAACCACATAGCACATAAATATAAGATAACATGCATAAGATAAGGTAAATGCGGTAAGTAAAGCACTCCACATAAAAATGCGCAACGTCGTGATGCATGTCCTACTATGCATATCACACGCAACAAAGTCATGTCACACAAAATGCCGATATCTCCGCCATGCAATGCATGATCCCGGGACCTAACTGAGTGGCTGTGGGTCGTACCCACCCACAGTCACCATCCTGAGTGTACTTGGCCCCGCCACCGTACACCATCCTGAGCGCCCGTGACCCGTACGTCATGACCCACCATCATGCAATGCACGTGCCATGAATGCAAACAACACAATCGCCTGAGGCCCCTGGCCCATCCTCACCATCCTCCGGCACTCAAATTTAGGTTCGTAAATTTTTCGAATATTAGAAAGTTGTTATTTATCATCACCCTTAATTTTCCCTTAGCTTGTATTAATTTTCTAAAATGTTCTACTAATTTTCCCTATTTCTCCCTTATTTAATTCTATTTATTACTATTTATTTTTAATTTCTTGAATTTACCAACTCTAGAAATTAAGTAGAAATAATTTAATTTTAATCCTTTATATTTTCTGGAATTGATTTGAATTTTACTGGTATTAAATTATATTTCTCTATATTTTTTTTTGAGTGGTTAATGGGCCGTCTTCGGTCCGACCCGCTGGCCAGCCGGCTCGGTCCGTTGGCCGGCCTGTTCTCTGCCTTAAATTATTTATTTATTTATTTAATTAGATGTTCTACTAGTGGGAACGCCCGCTGTGATTTGTTTTTCGATTCCAACCCCCATTTTCTCCTATTTCCAGTCTATAGGAACCTATTCTAAGGC
The DNA here is from genome assembly GCA_036186865.1 of Eustoma russellianum. Lineage (NCBI taxonomy): Eukaryota > Viridiplantae > Streptophyta > Magnoliopsida > Gentianales > Gentianaceae > Eustoma > Eustoma russellianum. The sequence goes on along the minus strand of AP025058.1, from coordinate 20,135,783 downwards.
CAAAACACAACTTCTAAAGGCTCCTAATGTAAAAGTTCCCCTTTTTCCCCATTTTTTTAAGGATATTTTGTTTTCGATTCAATCATACCACCAATTTCACACACACATACACGCACATAGCAGCCATAAACAATACATCTCATGCTTTCCAACATAGACAAAATTTACAACTTAAACAAATAAAAACAACGAAACAAAATTTGCAACTTAAACAAATAAAACAACGAAACATATTAGTATACCATCAAAGCATGCATGAATCATACCCGTTTGAGGGGGAAGAGGCACCTACCTTTTTGACGAATTAACTTCCTACTCGGAATCTCTTCTTCCCAACCCCGGTCACCTCTATGCTTGGTGTTGGGCAAATCCTTCCTTCTCCATATAGGTCTCGGATGGTTAATTTGGAAAAGGACAAAAACTTTAACTTCCACACTTAATCTAGTAAGTTGACAATTTCATATTCCAAAATATCATTCATGTATATTTGTAAATAGACAAGTGTCCAATCGTGGTATATTCTATATATATTTTGGCTGAATTTCACCCTACACCATGCAACAGTTTTTTTTTTCTTTTTGATTAATCGAACATATAATATATATATTCCATGCACAAATAGTCTATCATGTATATGTACATATTCAGCTTTGGCTATTTGCAACAGAATTGAGATTGCAAATTTCATAACAATGGAAGGATTGCATTTTGCAACGTATAAATCACAACTTCAATTATACTTGGTAAACTTTCGGCAACTCAATTTTTTTAATATAACCCCAGGTCATATATCCTATACAAAAATATATTTATAACCTGTTGCATGAATTTGAACTCGGATTATGCAATGCAAGCTTTCCTCCAATCAACAATTAACACATTCAAATATTTAGAATTTGTCAATATACTATTATATAAAAGAAAATTTTAGACTTTGCTTTTGCCAGTGTCCTCCCCCTCGGCAGCAACAAGCAACATTAAAAATCTTAACCCATGAAATAAACCTAACATATAATACATAATTACATCTTATATAATAAAAATACCATTACTTTTAAGGAAAACACAAAACATTCTTTTGGATGAACCACATCACCCGTGAGCATCATAATTTCATCTCGACCCTTTTTTTGCAAATATTAACCAAAAGTTTTCAACTTTATATGCACCCACGTTATGTACTCATATATATACATATATAATACATCAAACTATGCAATCACATATACGTATGCATGATCTGATTTGATACAAAAATAACATCATAACGTTGGAAAATCATAGCAAATATAACAAAGGTACTTGCCTCGTATCTCGATTAAACGTGCTATACGTAAGATGGATGAAGAATGGATCAAAATTAGTTGAATTCCTCTTGTTTCCTTGCACCCAGGCTACGGCAGACTTCCTTGGAGAAATAAGGGATTTTTTTTGAAATTTGAAGAATGCAATAGATTGAATACGGGTGGCTTTCCTTCTAAATCGCTGGTGGCAGAATGCTTGAGTATTTGGGAGGATTTTAGGGCCGGCAGCTTCGGAGAGTTAGGATAGGATAATAGGGCATATATAAGTATTTAGATAGGTGTTGGGTTAGGAGGTTTCCTAATAGATGAAGTTTAATTTAGATAATCTTAATCTCTTTTGAAATTTGATTACCAACTTACTCTTTTAATTCTAATCTAGTTAGGATAAGTATATATGTACATACATAAATATTTCACATTCTTTTTTTTAAAAGTAGCGGGCATAACATTCCTCCCCCTTTACAATAAGTTTCGTCCTCGAAACTTGCGTATCTCGTAATTAACAACTTATTATAACTCTACATAACCAGTTTACCTAGATAATTACCGAGTTTGGTATCCCTTACGTATTCCGATATGTTACCTATTTTTCTTATTCATCACAGGACGTGCTTAGTTAAGATCATAATCCAATCTACCTATGATTATCGAATCAACTTAAGGTTATATCATCATACCAGGGGTTCTATTACCCAATCATCGGTGTATAACGTACTTGTATCTGCGGTCATCTACATCTTCCTAAAATCAGTTCTTAGATGTACTATAATCTTTGACTCGATTCTCCATAATTTCAACTTATAAGCTTTCATTTGCACCATTTGACGTGTATCATTTCATTTATATACATGTAATCCACGATTTCGACTTCTTGAACTCATCGCATGTGATTCATCTCATAGTTACATGACCATCTGCAATATCCCTCGAGTCTTCCAATATGGAACCAAGTCCTCGAATTCAATTCTTATATACTTACGAGCTAACTCTATGATCATGTCCTTACATTTCTCAAAAATATCATCAGCCTATTATACGAAGTTGGGTATGGACATATTTTTCTTAAATTCAAAAGAAAAGTAGCGTACGTAGCTATAGTTTGGAATATGACTTTAACTATTTACAATAATATGCCTTCTAATAAATTTTTTTTTTTGTAAACACAAACCCAAAGTATCATATATTTGTTTTCGCAACGCTATGTCTCAAATGACCATTTATAAAACAATCATATAACTGGTTCGCAAAAGTATTAAGGTTAAAACCACTTCAAAATAATTGAGACACAAAAAAATCGTAAAATTTCTTTCTTTTTTTCTTTTTTTTTACAAAATGACTTGAACACGGTGTCTTTTTCTTTCCAAAGAAATATATGTTTTGAAAGCTATGTTTTGTTTCGCAAAATACAGCAATTGAAATCTCAACAATTGTGAAGTTTCATAAAACAATTTGAATAAGGTATGTTCTCTTTTCGAAAATAAGTACATATATTTGAAACTGTTTGTGCTTCACAAAATAATTTTGTTGCAAGCCGATAAGTAATTCAAAAGCATTTAACTGGTAAAATGCTTGCAATATCGATAGTTATCAAATAAACTATTTTAGCAAAATCAATATGGCTAAACGAAAGTTTGAAAAATATAAGAAATATATAAACATATCGTTTTTCAGTAACATCGATGTCTAAAAATATATCTATTTTTCAAAGTTGTCGAAGTAATTGAAGTTTCATTATGTTCATATACAAATTCGAAGAGGAATATAACTTTATAAAGTAGTATACTAAAAATTGAAGCTAGCTGGAATATTTATTAGTAAAAATCTTTGAAATACTTTTGAAATGTAGAATATATCTTGGTGTACGTGCTTATATGAAAATAGTTGGCTACTTGAAAATTTATAGTCCAATACTTCGTATAATTTTCCTAAGTCACCCTTTAAGGTCAGTGGAAATTCCACCTATGTACCGTTTCTTATAGATCTTTAACTTAAGTTGTCCAATCCTAATATGGCACACTAAATATTAATCGACTTAAGGTGTTCTAACTCACTATGCTTCCGCACGCCACACTGACCCACCGTACTCCTTTACTTGGTTATCTCATCTGCGGGTTTTAACTTAGTTAGATTTCACCTGAAAAACAACTTGTTCATACTTACTCTGCTACAATTCAAGCCTACTCGGTATATCATTACTTACGTGTTTCTAGTAATCAACACCTACTACTTTGTTATTCCACTATACTTATTTTAGTAGTGCTCGCTTATCACTATCAATTAGTATCCCTAATAGGACTGATGTCTTCTGCCTATGTTGATAACCCTAAAACTCAACCCCTTATTCATAACTATAGTCCACTTTGTTCATTATCATTTGCTCTTATAAATTGTTACTTAGCCTCTATCATTTGCTACAATTCATTCCTTAAGAGCTACAATCTCAACTTAGACCTAGTCAGGTTCTGACAATAATGTCGAGGTAGGGGCGTGAATCCGCTTCATTTATCATAAGGGTACCGGGTTTGCAAGAATTGGATCTAAGGGATTATGCAAAATATTATAATTAACATTTACGTAAGGCAAATAATTCAAAATCGTACAGGGTGCCCTAGGCATACGTGGCATATCCCTTATCCGATCATCACTTAGGCCTAATGTCATCACTTATCTCTAGAATCGATACTCGGTATCGTCATTCCTTACGTCTAAAATCATTACATATTTCTAAGTTCAATGCTTAGAATATAATTACAGCTTACGACTAAGATCAGTGCTTATATTCAAATTATCACCTGATGTTCAGATCGTCATTTATGTCTAAGATCAGTTCTTATTTCCAAATCATATTTAGCGTATAATCAACGTTTATGACTAAAATCAATGCTTAAGCCAAAGATAAACTCTTAATCCAGATCGTCGCTTATGTATAAAGTCGTAACTTATGGGTAGAATCAGCACTCAGTTTCTAAGGTCATGTTTCATTTCCAAAGTTATGCTTCATATATAATCAGTGCTTACGACTAAAAATCGGTACTTATGTCTAGGATCGTGACTTAAGAGCAAAAACTTAACTTAATTTTCTAAGATCACAGCCTAAATCTATGCTTCCGCTGTAGATCTAGAGCCATGCTCTAAAAGATCGCACTGCCAAACACGTAGTACTTCTTAAACTCATCCCGAATTTCGGTCCGAGTGATCAGCGGTGTCAGTTGTGCTGCGCCATCACTCCTCCACATCTCCTTGTCGAAGAATCTCAGGTCCATGCTAGTTCAGCAGCTGGTGCTACTGTGCTAAGGTGTTGGTCATGGTGACTATGTCATCTTCAAGTGCATGGGATGATCCCCTGATCCTGGTGGTTCTCACCACCATTTTCCAGCTGGCTCACGTCGTGGATGCATTTCTATAATATCAGTTCATGAAAATAAATCAGATTAGTCAATAGCGAGTTAAAAGGGTTGGACCCAGGGTAAAATGGTAATTAGATAGGGAAAGCTCACCATCGGCACACACCTCCCATGACCCGATCATAACTTAGGTCTAAGATCATCGCTTAAGTCTACTTTGTTTATTAGGGGTAAAATCGTAACTTATGTCTAAGTGTTCTAATTACTCCTGTGTTTCCAAGGCGGATCTGAAGCCTCGGCTCTGATACCACCTGTGGCGCCCCGCTCCCGAACCCTAACATCGGGAACAGTGCACCCGCCGTATCTCATTAAGGAGAACACAAAGCGTCGAATCAAACTCTTACTTGTCAAAATGACGTAGAAATTTTTTCGCGGAAACGTAAACCATAATATATCTCAAACTCCAATAATTGTCATTTCATTGCTAAATAAAAGTTCTGGTAATAAAAGTAGTAAAGTAATATGTAGAAAATCCTCAAAGTATAAATAAGAAGAAAACACAAATGGCTGCAGAGCCCCTCGTAAACTAGCTGCAGCTATCAACCAGCCCACTCTGCTATGTCCGTCCCGTCCTCAACGAAGATGTGCTCGTAGTCCTCATCTGGCTCACCTGGGAAGTAGGGGTGAGTGACAGAAAATCACCCAGTAGATGCCCGCCTCAAACCAATACAAAACATGCATACCGAAATGATATAACCACATAGCACATAAATATAATAAAACCACATAGCACATAAATATAAGATAACATGCATAAGATAAGATAAATGCGGTAAGTAAAGCACTCCACATAAAAATGCGCAACGTCGTGATGCATGTCCTACTATGCATGTCACACGCAACAAAGTCATGTCACACAAAATGCCGATATCTCCGCCATGCAATGCATGATCCCGGGACCTAACTGAGTGGCTGTGGGTTGTACCCACCCACAGTCACCATCCTGAGTGTACTTGGCCCTGCCACCGTACACCATCCTGAGCGCCCGTGACCCGTACGTCATGACCCACCATCATGCAATGCACGTGCCATGAATGCAAACAACACAATCGCCTGAGGCCCCTGACCCATCCTCACCATCCTCCGGCACTCAAATTTAGGTTCGTAAATTTTTCGAATATTAGAAAGTTGTTATTTATCATCACCCTTAATTTTCCCTTAGCTTGTATTAATTTTCTAAAATGTTCTACTAATTTTCCCTATTTCTCCCTTATTTAATTCTATTTATTACTATTTATTTTTAATTTCTTGAATTTACCAACTCTAGAAATTAAGTAGAAATAATTTAATTTTAATCCTTTATATTTTCTGGAATTGATTTGAATTTTACTGGTATTAAATTATATTTCTCTATATATTTTTTTTTGAGTGGTTAATGGGCCGTCTTCGGTCCGACCCGCTGGCCAGCCGGCTCGGTCCGTTGGCCGGCCTGTTCTCTGCCTTAAATTATTTATTTATTTATTTAATTAGATGTTCTACCAGTGGGAACGCCCGCTGTGATTTGTTTTTCGATTCCAACCCCCATTTTCTCCTATTTCCAGTCTATAGGAACCTATTCTAAGGCCAAAACACAACTTCTAAAGGCTCCTAATGTAAAAGTTCCCCTTTTTCCCCATTTTTTTAAGGATATTTTGTTTTCGATTCAATCATACCACAAATTTCACACACACATACACGCACATAGCAGCCATAAACAATACATCTCATGCTTTCCAACATAGACAAAATTTACAACTTAAACAAATAAAAACAACGAAACAAAATTTGCAACTTAAACAAATAAAACAACGAAACATATTAGTATACCATCAAAGCATGCATGAATCATACCCGTTTGAGGGGGAAGAGGCACCTACCTTTTTGACGAATTAACTTCCTACTCGGAATCTCTTCTTCCCAACCCCGCTCACCTCTATGCTTGGTGTTGGGCAAATCCTTACTTCTCCATATAGGTCTCGGATGGTTAATTTGGAAAAGGACAAAAACTTTAACTTCCACACTTAATCTAGTAAGTTGACAATTTCATATTCCAAAATATCATTCATGTATATTTGTAAATAGACAAGTGTCCAATCGTGGTATATTCTATATATATTTTGGCTGAATTTCACCCTACACCATGCAACAGTTTTTTTTTCTTTTTGATTAATCGAACATATAATATATATATTCCATGCACAAATAGTCTATCATGTATATGTACATATTCAGCTTTGGCTATTTGCAACAGAATTGAGATTGCAAATTTCATAACAATGGAAGGATTGCATTTTGCAACGTATAAATCACAACTTCAATTATACTTGGTAAACTTTCGGCAACTCAATTTTTTTAATATAACCCCAGGTCATATATCCTATACAAAAATATATTTATAACATGTTGCATGAATTTGAACTCGGATTATGTAATGTTAGCTTTCCTCCAATCAACAATTAACACATTCAAATATTTAGAATTTGTCAATATACTATTATATAAAAGAAAATTTTAGACTTTGCTTTTGCCAGTGTCCTCCACCTCGGCAGCAACAAGCAACATTAAAAATCTTAACCCATGAAATAAACCTAACATATAATACATAATTACATCTTATATAATAAAAATACCATTACTTTTAAGGAAAACACAAAACATTCTTTTGGATGAACCACATCACCCGTGAGCATCATAATTTCATCTCGACCCTTTTTTTGCAAATATTAACCAAAAGTTTTCAACTTTATATGCACCCACGTTATGTACTCATATATATACATACATAATACATCAAACTATGCAATCACATATACGTATGCATGATCTGATTTGATACAAAAATAACATCATAACGTTGGAAAATCATAGCAAATATAACAAGGGTACTTGCCTCGTATCTCGATTAAACGTGCTATACGTAAGATGGATGAAGAATGGATCAAAATTAGTTGAATTCGTCTTGTTTCCTTGCACCCAGGCTACGGCAGACTTCCTTGGAGAAATAAGGGATTTCTTTTGAAATTTGAAGAATGCAATAGATTGAATAAGGGTGGCTTTCCTTCTAAATCGCTGGTGGCAGAATGCTCGAGTATTTGGGAGGATTTTAGGGCCGGCAGCTTCGGAGAGTTAGGATAGGATAATAGGGCATATATAAGTATTTAGATAGGTGTTGGGTTAGGAGGTTTCCTAATAGATGAAGTTTAATTTAGATAATCTTAATCTCTTTTGAAATTTGATTACCAACTTACTCTTTTAATTCTAATCTAGTTAGGATAAGTATATATGTACATACATAAATATTTCACATTCTTTTTTTTAAAAGTAGCGGGCATAACACTTTATTTGGGTCCTTGAATGTTAGGGGCACTATTCTTGTTTAGATATCCCTTAGGTATCCAAACTTGAACATACCTTCTAGGCACATTTTTAGCATTGTTATAATTTGTAAAATAAGAAGGATTAGCATATAGATGATTATTCCACATAAGTGAAGATGCATTGTTATACATGTTGCGCCATGGTTGATAATCATTATATGATGGCCGATTTTTATAATGTGTATAAGGCATGCGATTTTGTTTCTTGAATGCGCTATATAAGTGTGTTCATAGGCATTTCTATAAGACTTATATGAGTGTTGCCTATACTTAGGATCATAATAAGTTGGACACATTTTATTCTTTCTAGTTGTATTCTTATATATATATGCATAATTTCTAGGTTGTCTAGATGCAAAATTTGGCCTAGATGTATGTTTATGCGTGTATATATTTGTGGGTGTGTTGTATTTTTGCCTTGATATAAGTAGAAGAAGGTGTAGAAGAAGATGTAGCAGGCAAAGTTGATTTTGTTGTATTATATGGCAACTTTGTGCTAGATGAAACGAACTTAGTCTCTTTATCTAATTTTACATTTTCTTCTTTATATCCTAAGCCGGTTTTATCATTTCCATGCTTTTCTGATGATATAAGTGTATCTAACATATTTTCACCAGATTTAAATTGTTCTAACATTTTTTCTAATGTAAGTTTATAAGACTTTAGTTGCACTATTTCATTTTCACAACTTTCTAACTTAGACTTTAACATATTATTTTTCGTTTTTATCTTTTGTTCATCTTTTCTATATGATTCAATTTTATTATCTAAAGAATCAAGAGTATTAGTAGACTCTTGTTTAAGAGATCTTAATTGATCAGAAAATTCCAAGTTGGACGTCTTCAACTTGTCATTTTCTTCAACTAGTTTCTTCTTTTCTTTAGAGAGCCTCTTACAGTGAGCATGCATTCTTAAGAACTCTTCATACATTTCATCAAATGTCATGTCACTTTCAGAATCACTATCAGATGAAGAACATACCTCGTTGGATACAAAGCAGACTTGAGCTTCCTCAGTTTTGGATTCTGAGTCGGATGAGTCGCTCCATGTGCTCACCTTCATTGCTCGTTTCCCTTTCCTTGTCTTAGACTCCTTTGCCTTAGTCGCTTGTGCTTCTTTGTCCTTGACTTGTTTATTATTGTTGTTATTATTATTGTTTTTCTTTGTTGGACAATCATATGAAATATGTCCTTTTTGACCGCATTCATAACACTTTAATTCTTTATTATACCATTTGTTTGTGTTATTTTTCTTAGTTTGAGAAGAAGAAGAAAAAGAACGTTATCTATTCCTATTAGGATGTTTGAAAAACTTTCTAAGTTTTCTCGCTATTAATATCAAGTCATCATCTAATTCACTGTCACTGTTACTATCATCATTATTTGTATGTGTTTCAGTTGTTTTGAAAGCTATTGACTTACTTGATGATTTGGATGATTCGGACTTCCGTTGGTTTAGTTTTACCTCATAGACTTTAAGAGACCCGATCAATTCATCCATCTTAGTGGTTGACTTTGTCTCCTCAATTGCAGTCACCTTTGGATCCCATTCAGCAGGAAGGCTTCGTAGCACCTTTTGAACTTTTTCATTGTTCGTGAATGATTTGCCTAAAGCTTCAAGGGCATTAAAAATGTTAGTAATCCTCAAATCCATAGATGTTATGGATTCGTTTGGCAACATTTTGAAAGACTCTAACTTAGTCATAAGCATGTTTATTTTTGACTCTTTTACACCACCAGCACCTTCATGCTTTAATACAAGTGATTTCCTTATATCGTGTGTACTTGTGCAATTTGACACATATCCTGCTTCAGAAGTTGTAAGTCCATTCAAAAGTAATTGCATAGCTGTAGCATTCATGGACATTTTCTTTTTATCTTCCGATGACCATTCACTTTTATATTTTTCAACCTCTTGTGTGACTCCACTAACTTGTACAACTTTCATTGGAATGTACGGCTCATCTTCAACTATAGACCATAAATCGATGTCTATAGCCATTAAGAATAGCCTCATTCTTAGTTTCCAATGAACAAAATTATTGCCATCAAAAAGAGGAGGGCGTTGTGTAGACATACCTTCCAACTCACCTTTGTGAGAAACAATAGCCATTGTATGTACCTTGGATTTGAGACAAGCAGTATATAATGAATTGTTGTTTCTTGGCTTTGTATTGTTCGTATGGAATTGAATCTTGCTTCTTTAAGTGATGTAGACCTCGTTCTGATACCAATTGTTAGACCGTGCACCTGCAATAAACACCACTAGAGGGGGGTGAATAGTGGTTAGCGGAAATTACACTACAACCCTTTGTAAAAATCCCCTTTGAAAACAAAATCTGAGACCACCTCAGATTCAGAACCCGTTTTTGAAAAAAATCAAAACTAATTGTACACAACTCCAAAAATTATAAAATTTTCTAGAAATTAACTTCAATAAGTTAACAAGACTCTGTCTAAAAATTAGATAAAAATAAGATCGTTTGACCATTCAAACAAATAAAAAGATTCAGATGGTCAATCTGGAGAGAATTGGACAGAATGTTGCTGATTTTGCAAAACATCTTTCTCTTTGAATACTCAACCAAAAAGGTTGATCTTTATATCAAAACACTCCTTAGGATGTGTAGATGAAGTTTTCAAAAGGCCCTGATCTTAAACAATTTTTGATAAATACAGAATTTAAGTTTTCTCAAAACTGGTCAGATTACAGCCAGATTGGAGCAGTTATCTTGCAAAGACTGAAAGACTAGCTTTCCCTTGCTCAAATCAAGTGATTCTTGTTGAAAATGAAAGCTAACAGTCTGAAGTATAACTCCACCAAAAATCATGAATTTTGAAAGTGTTTAGCCATTTTTTTTAAATAATGAGAATTTGTGTGAAAACTGCAGTAAAAACAGGCAGAAAACAGAAATGAAGAAACAAGACAAGAACACCGAGGATTTATCCTGGTTTGGTCAATGTGACCTACTCCAGTCCCAAGGAACACCTTTCCTTGGATTTCACTATCAAATGAATCACCTTACAATAAGAACCAAGCTTGATCCTTGGGTTATACACCAACCCTATTCAAGACTTGGATAATCACCTTCTAAGCAACACTTAGTTGCAACACCTCTACAACCTATTGATATAGCCTTATAAGTATGGCTAATCAATCTTACAAATGAAGCTCAAGAAGCTCAACAAAAACAACAAGAACACCTTAGCTACAAAGAATGGAACAAGAACAACAACAACAAGAAGATGATAGCTAGACAATTCAACAAATGCTTGTAAGCTTCAAGTGTGTTTCATCTTCTTCACTATTGCCTCTATTTATAGTGTGATTTGAGTCTTGGAGATAAGACTTCCAATGTGTCACCATCTTCATCACCACATCCAAATGTCTTCTCATCATTGGTTGGCCTTGTACACTTGGCAAAATAAGACAAAATAATTGGTCCACCTTGGCAATTCAGCATGGCCAAAAATTTACACCTTGGATTGTCTTGGAATTATCTTGAAAATGTGAAGATAATACCCAAAGATAATAGCCATAACAACTCCATCATCTTATCAACTCATTGGCTTGAAAATAGGCATGTGAGGCTTTGAACATTTCAAATGAAATTCAGCTCCAAGAATGAGGTAGTAGTCGTTGACTACTTTCCTTTTTTCCAAAAATTCATTTTGATTTTCCTTAATAGAACAAGAAAGGATAATACCACCAAAATATCCCCAACTTTAAGCACAATAATAGGACATGTGAAGTCTTCATTTGACTTCAAAAATCTACTGAAAATACCCAAGAAAACCAAGTAGCCGTTTGGCTACATCTTTGAATTTTCCAAGTTGGCATTTTTGCCAACTAGCTCCTTTTTGATTTGTCCACTTGTCACCAAGCCATAAAATGAATTACACATCATATCCAACTGCATATGCACGTTTTTCAACATATATATATGTGTAGCAACTCAGATTTTTGAAGAAGAAATTAATAGATAATAGTTGACAAGATTATGTCAACGTGTAACACCGAAATTCCTAATATTTCTTCTTATATGTAATGAACATTTCCACACCTTTGACATCTTGAACAACTCTGAATAATGATGATAAATGTGCTCTTATAACATATATAAGAGTGTCTTCAAGAAAAAATAGAATGTGACATCTCAAATCGTCACATATCCAGCTATAGTCAACAATATCATCATTTGAGAGAAATAAGATAAAATGACCATATAATCTTCAAATTAATAATAACTCAGCTCCAGAATGAAGATAATAATATGATCAAGAGATTCCTTGAGTGAAAATACCAAAAATACCCGCGGGGGTAAAATGACCAAAATACCCCTGGTATATGAAAACTCAGAAATGACCCGGATGGTCAGAAATACTCATGATATCACCTTTGTCATGATAAATAGGATGAGAATACATCCTTGAAATATTTTCACCATGTGACGTTCCTACAAAACTCAAAATTCCAATTTTGCCCTTTTTGGTAAGTTGTAGAAACTTCCAAGGCACGTTAGTCACAATATATTTAAAATCACCAAAAACAAATAATAATCACATAATGATCACGTATAAATCATATACAAAAAGGTTCAAGTTTTGTCTCACAGAAAGGTTCAAGTTTTGTCTCGGACCTACATCGATCGATCGAAGTGAGGGTTCGATGTACATCGACCGATCGATGTGTCTCAAGTTTAGAGATCGATGTCTTAAAGTAAGGTCTTGAACTTTCACTGCCTTACATGGATCGATCGATGTGAGAGATCTCTATGTACATAGATCGATCGATGTGCAACAACCTAAGAGATCGATGTCAACTTTTTCAACTTTTAACCACATATAACACCATGTGTGACATTTTTAAGTATTCACCACTTAAAATCATGACTTTGAAAATTATCCAAACATATTTCTCACCCAAGCGTTCCTTTGCGTCGCTCTTTGCACCCACAGCCCAAATCCAGCCGAAACCTGTTCAGAGATACAAAGGCAGCCCCATGATCACATTCTCAGAAGAAGAAATCAATTCTTTAGCAGCTCCTTTTCGTTATACATTGGTAGGCACATTTTGGTATGGTCGTTCGCCATTAGCTACCATACGTTCGGCCATTGATCGGATTGGCTTCGTTGGGGCAGTAAAGGTGGGACTTTTAGATCCCACGCATATCGTTCTTCATTTTGATCAAGAGCTTGATTACATCAGATGCTTTTCCAGAAGAGGATGGATTATTTCAGGCAAGCAGATGCGAATTACAAAATGGACGCCAGATTACGATCCAACAAAAGAGGTGCCAGTGGTTCCGATTTGGGTCACGTTTCCAGGTTTACCTCTTCACATGCATCGCAAAGATTCGCTCTTTCAAATTGCTGCAATGCTAGGCACGCCACTTAAATTGGACTCAGCAACAGCCACGATGAATCGTCCGTCAATGGCACGAGTCTGTGTTGAATTGGACGTCTCCAAAGAATTGCCACAAAGGATCTTCATCCAAACACCATCTCGCGTAATCATGCAGAATATTGAGTACGAAGATCTGCCGAAATACTGCTCCTCTTGCTATAAACTCGGACACGTACTTGCCGAATGTGGCACTGAAAACCCTACACTACCGCGTCTGCAGGAGAGCGAGCCAACGGAAGTTCCACGCTCAAAGAAATCAACAAACACACAGAAGCAACGTTGGACCCCTAAAAAGGTGGGGACTTCCACTGCAGATCCGATCATAGAACCTGATGCTCACCATTCAGCAGAATTGCAACCGGATCAATGCATTAATGAATTGCCATCATCCCCAGATATGATTGCTGTCAATACTATATCCAATATTCAGGATATGTCACGTTTGAAAGGTGTTGATGATTTAATTATAGGAGAATTTCACAAGACTACAATACTTGATTCCCATTCGGATGCAGAAGCAGATCTATGTTCAGACGAGCAAGATCGAACTGCAACAGATCAAATAGCCGACTTAATTGAAGCAGCATATATTGATTCACGAGCTACTGAGAATCCAGCAGGGGGAGACTTGATGGATCATGCTAACATAGATACAGCAAATGCCGAATTAGACAGACAAGCAACCAACGTACGTCCAGATACTTATTTAAGCCAGGGGCCTCGACCCAATAGACGAACTTAGCCGCCTTCTCCCCGCTTGACCAGGTTACGTGCCGCGCACATCTCAAACTCTTTTGATCCTCTTTCCCAATGAAGCTCTTATTATGGAATGTTAGAGGAATTCGTAGTTCATTTCATAGACTACTCTCACTAATTCGTAAGCATAATGTCTACTTACTAGTTATAATCGAACCTAAACTCCGATCCAGTGCTTTACAATCATATCAGTTGCAATTTGGATTCTCTAATGCAATATCCGTATGTAATGATCAAATGTGGTTTTTTTGGAAGGATGCATTTCTTGCTAGAGAAAGCGAAGGTTATGGCAGTCAGCATCATTCCATAAAATTCCAATGGCGTATTACAGGCGAATGCTTCTGGTTTACAGGGGTATATGGGAAGCATACAATTCTACAGCGGAAAATTCTATGGGATGAATTACGTCATTTTCATACATCACTTGATCTACCTTGGCTTATCGGAGGTGACTTTAATACATTTCGAACGCTGGATGAACATAGGGGCAGATCACATCCGTCCTTACGTACATTGCAGGACTTCAATGATTTTATTTTGCATTGTCAATTACATGAAATACAATTTCAAGGCTCCTCCTTCACATGGACGGATGGACGAGGTCTAGGACGAGTGTGGCGACGCTTAGACCGGTTCTTCAATTCGGATTCACTTATAGATCTCTTTCCATACATGCAAGTTCAACATCTCTCGCGTGCCACCTCGGATCACTCTCCTTTGCTTCTAACGTGTGGCTTGGAAGTCCCCAAGAACACCATCCCGATTTAGATATCTTGACGTTTGGGCAACCCATGCTGATTTTGATGCATTTGTGATACATAGATGGCAATCATATCCAACTGTAGGCGGCATGTGGGGCTTAAATCGTAAGTTATCTCTTTTGAGTAAAGATTTGCGTCAATGGAACAAGGATATATTTGGCAACATCTTTGATGCGGTATCCCTAGCAGAAACTGAAGTTAAAAGCACAGAACGTGACTATGATGCTAACCCTACGGACTCTACACGATCTGTGTATCATCAGCGCATGGCTGAGTTGCGGTTGGCTCAAAACCGTGCGTATCTCTATTGGAAACAAAAGGCCAACATTAAGTGGTTGAAGGATGGGGATGCTAACACATCTTTCTTTCATCAGACAGTTAAGCGTAAACGATGTCACCAGATGATACGTAAAATAACTAAACAGGATGGCACAATATTGGAGCAACAAGGTGACATCCAAGCAGAGGCTGTTAGTTATTTTTCTCATCTCTTTGCTGAGGAACCTATCTCAGGCTGTGAATTAATTCTACAATACATTCCATCGCTAGTAACGGCCGAAGATAATGCCATGTTGACGGCCATTCCTTTGATGTCTGAGGTTAAAGATTCGGTCTGGGATCTCAATCCGACAAGTGCAGCAGGTTCGGATGGCTACCCGGGCTCTTTTTACAGGCGGTTTTGGCCCCATATCCAGAATGATGTTCACAAAGCCTTTCAAGAATTCTTCTTAGGTATCCGAATGCCTAAAGCAGTGGCAGCAGCATCCGTTATTTTGATACCCAAGGTTAGTAATCCCCAATCCTTCGCAGATTACAGGCCCATATGCCTAACAAAGTTTCTTTCTAAGGCCATCACACGGCTGCTCGCAACCAGGCTGGGACGTATCTTGCCCAAACTCATATCTCCTGAACAAGCGGGTTTTATGAAGGGCCGCAACATCACAGAGCAGATCTTGTTAGCACAGGAAATGGTTCATGTCCTCGACAAGCAAACACGGGGAGGGCAAGTTATTATCAAATTAGACATGGCAAAAGCTTTTGATAGGGTGAGTTGGACATATCTTCAGCAACTCTTGCAGTGCATAGGTTTGGATGCTCGGTTGGTTCGTATTATCATCAATAACTTGCGTAGCACGTCATGCTCAGTTTTGCTCAATGGCTCTTTGACAGAATCATTTCCTGTTGGTAGGGGGGTCAAGCAAGGGGATCCTCTATCCCCTTTGCTTTTTATTTTGTCATCTGAAGGATTTACATGAGGACTGAATCATCTTATACGAACGGGAGAGTTTAAGGGATTTAGAGCAGGCCGCACTCCTTGTATTTCACATTTGGGATTCGCAGACGACTTATTAATTTTCCTAAATGGTGCACCGTGAAACTTATCTAAATTTCGAAAGTTTTTGGATATATACCAGCAAGCCTCGGGTCAATTGGTAAACTATAATAAAAGTCAGTTTGTCGTGGGACAAGGAACCTCGATGGTTCAGGCGTCCACTGCATTAGGGATGCGATCTACATCGCTGCCCCTTAAATACTTGGGTTCATACTTATACAAGGGTATAAATAAGGCCAGGTATTGCTCCAATCTTCTAGCTCATTTTGATGCTAAGTTATCGTCTTGGTCTACCAATTTCTTGTCCATGGCGGGAAGGCTAACTCTTATCAAGCATGTCCTTAATACATTACCCACACACCTCATTGCCAGCTCTAGATTGCCTAAGGGAATCATACACATTCTTCATAAGCGAATGGCATCATTTCTATGGAAAGGTCGTCATCATTGGCAATCCTGGTCTACTATATGCCAGTCGCATGAAGCGGGTGGATTAGGTGTTCGGTCTCTTTTGCATGTCCAGCAGGCATATGATTGTCAGATATGGTGGAGGTATTTCACTTCCAACAATCTTTGGACAACCTTTTGTAGATCCAGATATGGTCATCGTTCTTCCATCTATTCACATATTTATGACTCATCCACATGGAAACGCATAACACGCATGCATGATTTCATGGAGGGTCATACTACCATACTGAATGGTCTGTTGCATTGGACACCAGAGGAGAATGGTCAATTTTCAATTCGGTCTACATACAATTTGATATCAGCTAGGTTGCCTAAAGACGAGGCCAAGTACATTTGGTGGAAAAACACACATCCAAGACAAAAGGTCTTTCTTTGGCGTCTTTGGCATTGCTCTCTTCCAATGGTGGACAACTTCAGCGGCTGGATCACCGTTTATCCATCTCAATGTGTATTTTGTCGGCAATCTCATGATTCCCAAGATCATGTATTCTTACATTGCCCGCTTATTCGTCCTCTTTGGGTTGACATGTCTATCACATTCCATGGCCCGTTGCCTTCTTCGCGTACAATCAAATGTCACTTGCTTCGATGGTGGCATAGGTCATCATCTGGAACGATGGCAGGTCAACTTCTTGCCGTCGTCCCGTCTATTGCGGTGTGGGAAATATGGAAAATGTATACTTCCTGCAGGTTTAGGGAAGAAACTTTTGATTATGGTCAGCTTTACACAAAGCTCAAGAGTTCAATTTACACGTGGTGTGCCTCAGTTAATGGGAAGAAGTTTGCCCGCAATATGCCGCATCTTGTGGCTCAGCACTTTTCTCCTCCATTGCACATGAAATGCGCCACTATTGTACGTTGGATACACCCACCATCAGGCAAGTTAAAATCAAATGTGGATGCAGCTGTAGGTAAACACATGTCAGCGGGAGCGGCCATACTTCGAACGTGCCAGGGTTCCTTTCATTCGGCCATCAGTTTTCCACTGCCACTTTTGAGTCCGCTACGGGCTGAGATTCACGCTTTGGTGATTGCTCTCATGTACTATGCTCAGCATCATGACAGTCTTATAGTTGAAACGGATTGTCAATCTTTGCTTACCTTGTTAGCTGACCACGATCAAATCACAGGAGAGCTGTTATCGGATATTGCCCGAGCAGCACAATTTCTCATACTTAATAATTCTACACTTCAATATTGCCCAAGAGAAACTAATTTGGCACCACATAAGCTCGCAAGATATGGATATCATTCTCCCGGTCTCACTCGCTACTCTTCGGTCCAAGCCTTGCCATGTGAGGTACGAGGTGCCTTGTATGTGGACCGTCATCTGCCAACACTTCGAATTTGATCCATGACAGCCCACTTTCTTGGTTGTTGCCTGTGTTTTCGAACGCAGGCAACCACGGTGCGTTTATCCTTCGTCTGTATGATTCTTTGGCATGCTGCATCTTTGATTGATTTTACAATATTTCGGTTCACTTTTGCTCTGGTGTCTATTTTTTCATGGAGGCACATCCGCATACTGTCCACAAGGAGCTACCTGCACATAATCTGGCGGCTGGACAAGAGATCCTGCATGGCTTTTATTTGTGTCTTGTCGTCTTGGTTTTCATGCCAAGACGACTTCGGTACGTTTTCCTCTTCATTTGGTCTGCTGCTGCTCACATTAATCTTGATACTCCTAACGTCTCTTTTCCCTGTTGCTGAGGTACTGATCATCACGCAACCACAAATTCTTGGCAAGCTCTTCCTGACGTTCAACAAAGTCAAGTGCGGCCACGCAATATATCAAGTCTACATCAACGACGTCCCATCATTTTCCACAGCATTTCACATTATTCCATTCATATATTCCTTCACATATACGATATGCGCAATTCCCCATCGAATAAATATGTACGCTTTTTCCTTCGTCAAGGTTTTATCCACAAGGATGGTTTTACTTGACAAGGTTTTAATGCGGCATATCATATTCAATTGGAGAAGCGCAATCATTCGAGCTTTGTATTATGTTTTTACATATACTGAAATTTTGTAATATGGCTTTTCTCCGCCATAAGTGAGACATTAAATAAAATATTCTCTTACAAATATATATATATATATATATATATATATATATATATATATATATATATCACACGGCCATTAGCCTATTATGATAAAATAACTTTATTATGTTGTATACATATGTATATATGTATAATGTATATGTTAAAGATATGAAAATGAATAAGTTTTGGGATAATATATAATATATTCTAAAATGATTTTTTATATGTATGTATACATGATATGAATATTTCGGCAATTAGGCCTTTTTGCTTAAATGAATTTACTATGTTTATGTTGTGTATATATGTATGTATATATATATATATATATATATCATACATACATACATACATACATATATATATATATATATATATATATGTTAAGATATGAAAAGAATGACTCTATTAGGTTTTATGGATATAAGTATGAAATATGATCACTTATATATGTTATGGTATTTATATACACTTTAAGAACCCTCATATATATGAAAGTATATATATTGTACATGCATAGAATTATATACACATTTGAATAAGATGTTATAACATAAATGATTGATTTCATGTTATTTGTATTCTTATGTGTTATAGATGATTATGTGTAAGTCAAGATATAAGTTATGAAACTCCTAGAAGGTATGTTAAGGAAAAATAGGAAGTATATGTTATATGTACTTAATTATGGATGATGAAGTACATGTGTAGATTTGATATTAAGGAAGTATGGTTATGGAAATTCTTAAGTTATGATAAGTAGATTGTAAGTAAGTAAGTGATGTTACTAGTGGTAGTATGACCAAGATACCCTCATTTGACCGAATCTCATGCATTCATGAAATGAAAGTTTGAAAAGTTGTTTTTATCACATTACATGTTTAAAAGTCCATATGCATGTGAATAATAAACGCAAGACGATCGATTTCATTGAGACACGATATGTTATGTTATGTTCATGATTATGACTATATTATGTTCGTCAGCGTGACATCGGTACCGGGGTGGTAGATGTCAGGGGCATATGATTACGTATATGGCTGCGTGTAACACCGGGTCTGGGACACGGGATCTCCGTCATAACGCGTCACCGTTAGTACATGTACATATGTTTATGATGTTTTATGTCGTACATGTACTATATGGGGAATCGATCGGTATGTTGTATGTTATTATTCTTATGAAAAGTGCTATAGCCAATGATGAAAATGTTGTCTTCATGTTATGAAAAGCCATGTTATGAAAAGCCATGTTTTATGCATCATGTTATGATCATGTCACCTTAGGGTTCTGATTAAGAATTCCTTAAGTCTATGATGGCACTACAATGGTCAATGTAGTGTTTACGCATGAAAGTGTAGTACATGTAAGATATGTGAGAATGGTATAAGTTATGGATTAGAAGCTAAGTATAGATAATATAAGGTGTTACGGATTAAGTGGCACGGGATGATGTTATGTATGTTGTGAGATTTTACTCATTTACCTGCTTTCAGTTACAGTTATGCTATACTGATTTAAATAGAGACGTGTTTATTATATTTTGTCACCCTGTCTCCCCATGTATGATCCACATGTCGTATCTAGTAAGACTACTTGCTGAGCGATTAAAACTTGATGGCTATCGCTCATACTTGCCTTATTTATCACTTTGCAGATAGCAGGTATCACTATACAGGCTTGTTGAGGACAGGCTAGATAGATCATTGATAACGAAGAAACCTGCAGAGAGATTTACTTTGAAGGCATTAGGTCTTGATTTATGATGTACTTCAGAAAGTTTCAGTATTCTGTATATTATGGCCTTGTACGGATTATGATGTAGTGCATTGCATGTCGATTATGATTTGTTTATATTATGATGCTTCCGTTGATCGATTCATTATTCATGTTGACATCACATGTATATTATCGTCGCCTTGTACTCTTTGGAGTAGAGTACGGCGGATGCAATGAACCGAAACCCTGGTTTCGGGCGGGGCGCTACAGGAGGAGTGGCTTAGCTAAATCGAGCCGTCTATTACTGTAGTGCCACCCCCACGGATGTTTACAGCCTCTCCTGCAAAGAAACTAAAAAAACCAACTTCATTCATAATTCCATCAATTAGACGTTGATAAAAAAATGAGTCAAGTCAAGGAAGAGCAAGGTGGGTCGGCTAGATAGTGTTGAGGTGACTGGAATAGCACAACACATAACATAGGCTCAATCTTGCCAAGTGACGTGCAAAGTCTCGATGCCCTTATTTTTTTGGTTAAAATACAAATATATTAACGAGAGAATATCAAAGCATCATGGGGTACGCAACTCATAAAATGGCCCAACTCAGTAAACCGAACAAATTGGCTTACTTCTAGTAATACAGAATAGTGACATAGTATTTCCTAAACAGTAGGCACGATACTGCCAAACTGAGGTTCTAACAAATGAGGAAACAACTTATGCAAAACCCTATATACATGTGTGCGTATTCTATGAATAACATCCCCATACACAAAGGATAAACCTTGAAAATTGTTTTTATTCCTTTCGTGCCATATATGGTGTACAATAGTTGCCACGCCAATTTTGGCAGCGTTTGCCTAAAAAGCATTGCTTTTCAGTTTCTTAGAGCCCCATGCCAAAGCCCTGGCCAAAGAGTTAATGTTTCTTGGTATGCCAAGCCAAGCAGAGATGCCTTGCCAAACCATCTTCACCATACTGCATTTGAACAGCAAGTGTTGACTAGATTCCAATCCAGCAGAACATAGAGCACAAGAGCTGTCATCCAGGAAGCTCAGCCTGTCTTTAGTGGGTAGTCTACCAAGAGCTCGCAGTGAAAGAGTAAAGGAATGCTTGGGGGGTAATATCACTGTCCCAAACAATCTTGGCCCCAGAAACTCCATTACCTTTGCTCCTGAAGTAATTATAAGCCAATTGAGGTTTTAATACCCCATCAAAAGTTTAGAAAGTTAGAACAAAAACATCATCATCAAGGGAACCTTCATTGGTCAGCAAACACCCCCTCATGTCGAAAGCTTTTTCAATATTGGTGAGTTAGCTTTGTGCCACACCTTGGACCACAGAGTTATATATAGTTTGTATTTGTGATTCATCCACTGCACTCGTAAAGTGTCCTTCTTATGGGGTATATCCCATAAGTGTTTTACAAGTAAAGCCAGATTCCAGGCTTTGAGCTCAAGCACTCCAAACCCCTTCTGATATTGTCTTGCAGATCGGTTTCCAAGCTACCTAAGCTTTGTTTTTTTGCACTAATAGTATCATTACCCCATAAAAATGAAGATATCTTCTATTCACAAGTTCCCACAAAGATGTAGGTAGGGGTAAGACACTAAGCCAGAAGTAATTAACCACTTGTAAAACTAATTTAATTCACATCAGTCTTCTTACATAAGACAAATTGGCAGTATTCCAAAGTCCCAGCTTATCCATCATCTTACCTAGAAAGGCAGAATAATGAGTCCCTTGAAGATTTTGCATAGCAATTGGAACCCTTAAATATCTGATCAAACAAAAGGTAAAAACCGTCTAGCAGGAGGAACACGTCCAGTCAAATTTGAAAACATTATTCTCGAACAACCAAAAATGACATGTTTTCTAAATATTCCAGTATAAACACTTCCAAACATGAGAATACCCACAACTGATTTGATTGTTGGATGGTTTTCTTCATAGTAAAACTATGGGCCTCTAACATTTTTGAATCTTGCATGGTTTCTGTAGCAACGACCGTTAGTTTCAACGATAGGATCATCCGTTGATCTTAGGTGAAGATCCAACTTCGCCAAACCTACTTGTTCGCTGTTATCTCTTTGTCTAGAGCCTTCATCCCGCATATTAACTCTGGTAGAAAATTAATCAAAACTGGGCAGGATTTTTCTCAGTGTTGGATTGATCTATTTACTAATACTCACGAGGTAAGTCTATATGCATATTTTTTTTTTTGAGAATGACGTGATAGTTGTCTTTTGATGAGGAAGAAAAGTGTACAAATTTTTGTACGGTCATGCAGCTACAAAATGTATAAATAAAAATATAATATTTAAATGTTTTATAACTATGTGTTCAAAAAGGAAAATAATATTCTGTAAATATGTCAATAAATTTCCCGAAGGAATGAATCATCCCATGGGACACTAATCAAGTCACCAAAATCTGAGGTGGCATAGTATGACATGGCGGGATTTAACAGGTGTGATTGAATAAAAAGTGGGCCCCAACTTAGATCGCCGCTCCTCCTCTCATCTCCCCTGCGAAAACCTGCAGTTCTTTAATTTCTTAGAAAAAACTTCACATAGTTTTGATCACCGATCGGCTGAAGTGGAAGTTCAGAAATTAGAATAAGAGGTTAGTTTCATGCGTTTTCACTTTCTTATCCGAATGTACCCACCGAAAAAACTCTCAGAATAAACAAATTAGAAAAGAAAATTTGGTCGAAATTCGTCTGCATCTTTTTCTGAGATTTTGTTGTTAGTTTTGTATCTCATTTGATCACATTGTGTGATTGTTCTCCACCAGCTTTCCAGAAAGGTACTGTCTTTATTTTCTGTTAATTCATTGATCCGATTTACTGATGAACTGCGTTTTCTGTAGAAATTCAGATTGTGTTCGTGTTGATTGTATTCAATTCGAGTTTTTTGAATTATTATGTTTGATGTTCTTTATCGTCTGCGTAAGTCGGAAAAATCAATGCGAAGTTGTTTTCCCCAATTTTGAAGAAAATTTATTTTGAATGTTTACTTGCAGAAAAACTGGTAGCATCACCATTATTTGCTGCATCGGCGGTGCGTGCTTTCTGGGAGATCTTGGGTGCACTAGCTTAAAGTTGGTAGTTTGAGAAGAGATGGCGTCACCTGGGGGGCCAAGGCCAGGGAATAGGCCTCCAAGTTATAACCCTAATTTCTTAGCTGATAATTTCCAGAACTTGAATTTGCAACGGCCTAATCAGACCCCGCCACCGACTCTTGGTGCTCCTAGACAACCTATGGCTCCCCCTTTTGGGCAACAACCTCCACCATTTGCAGGGGGGCCACCTGTTTCACGGCCTGGCAGTGCCCAGCATGATGCCTTTCAGAGAGGTCCAGTGCCGGCTAGTGGACCTCCTCCTGCGTTTCCTTCTAATGTTGGTGGTAGGTTACCTTTTTCTCCTCCTCAAGTAACTCAGGCTCCTTCTATGGCTCAACCTCCAATGAATTTTGCGTCAAGACCTCAGCCTGTTGGAGCTGTGTCTACTTCGATGAGTGGCCCGGCCACCGCTCCACCTCCAGGTCCAGTTTCGCCTACTGGGTTTGGCCCTCGACCTGGACAAGTGATGCCAAGTTCTCCCTTTCCACCATCTGGCAATATGGGGGTGATTAGTAATGGACCTCGTACATCTGGTCCTGGGATAATGGAAGCAGGACCTCGTTTCCCGCCAACTGGTGGTATACCAAGGGGGGCCATTGGAGGTCCACCTTCAACAGGATTGCCTTCTGGAGTTCCTGCACAGCCTCCTAGTATGCGTCCCGCCTTTGGAAGTTCTCCGGCTACTGGATCTCATGGTATGCCACAATCAGCACTTCTTGCAGCTTCCCAACCACACATATCACCGCCTATGGGTTCCTTACCATTTGCTCCTGCGAACCCTGGCATGCCACCATCTGCTGGCTCTCCATTTGCGCCTCCAACATGGCCTGGGCAACCTGGCCAGGTACTGTTGATGTGCTTTTGGTTCAGTCACTTCAGTTTTATGTTATACATTTGGAATAATATTTATTTTCCGTAGATGTTTTTCCTTCTTTGATGTGATTCTTGACATGCAGCAACTATGTTTCTTTTACTTGTGGATAATTGTCGACTACAAAAGGTAGCAATCTCCTTCATATTTTTGTTGAGGCAGATGCCTTTGAATTTCTTTTTTGAAATTTTCAGGATGTGCTTGGGACCATTTTTTTAAACCTCATTTATAATACCGTTCCTTTTATTCTGTGCATTCCCTGGTAATATATTTGTGCAACACCATGGGAAAGAAATTACATTGTTAATGACACAAAATAATGACATTTATAATTATGGTCCCAAGCACTACCTTAGCATGCGTAAGTCAGTTAGTTCTTGCTAGGATAATATGAAGCTAAATTTATGGAAGTATCCAATGCAATGACTACTTAGAGTGTTTGTAGAGTTTATTTTTCAGGCTGGTTTATTTTTCTTTACTTTTCTTTTTATAACTGTGATCCCCAAATTGTTCATCTATAATTTCAAACTTCTGGTTGACTGTGCGAGAGCAGTAGTTAAGTATCAGTTCATGGATATTGCTACTTTCATTGACCAAAAGTTCCTTTATGCCTCTATCCTCAAACAAACATGTCGAGGAGCAAACAAGAACTTATTGTAGACTAGTGAAATGGAAATATGTATGGCCTGTGACAGGAGCTGGGTAAACATAGCCTTTTCCATTTTGAAATGTTCTTAGAAATGTGTTATTTTTCATCTCCAACGATCAAAAACCGAATTCCTCATCCATTAAACAAAAACTATATTGTAGCTGACCATCCTGTAGAAATATTAGGCAAAAATAAAGCTGTGTCAAAGCTTCTGTCATTGTATATATTCAGTCAAGATAATGTACAGTGTAAAAATATTGTTTATTTCTTAGTTTGCAGGTTACCGTTGGTAACGGCTAGATTTTAGGATAGGAGTATAAATATGTGTTGTAATAGGTAATGAACACTAATATGAAATTCTTATTTCAGTCCAAGATCAATGCTTCTGAGTATTCTCAATCTTTACAATATTCACTTCATATTAACTTGTATAAATTTCTATATGGTATCAGAGCCTTGGTTGCTCTCAGTGTTCTTCCAAAGTTTTTAGCAGAAACTTATTCTGCTTATTTGTTTCTGGAGATTTACTCCACAATAGCTATGCTTCGCTTCAAGGAAGAAGAAGAAGCTGCAGACCAGAGTTCTGTATTGGAGAAGACACGTGATCTCATGAAATTGTGGAAAATAATATTAAAGTGTTATCTTGGTGGTACAATTGAACAATAATATTAAAGTATTATCTGGGTGGTACAAAGCTTCTCTTGGAAGAGTTGCACAAGAATCGAGGAGAGTACCTCCACAAGATTTCCACTACCTCGGGTAATCTCTATTTTTGTCTTCTCACTGGATATTTTGTTTAAACCACCGAGGCAAAATAAAAGAAGGGTCACGTGAAAGCTTACCCGACTGCCTTTCTTTTGGCATTTTTATCTTACTTTTCAAAACGGTGCACACTTTTCTATATTCTAATGATGCACAATCCTCTAGACAATTAATGCTTTGTCTTTTAACATCTCATCTCACTTTCAAACGGTGCACCACATTCTAGGTCTTTATTTTTTGCTTGCTTCTTCTCTAGTGTACGAAAAAATATATTTGCTGCTGTTGCTACCTTTAACGTCTGAAAGCATTCTTCTTCTACCACATTTTTTCTACCACAGTTTTCTAGAGCACTAAACATCCTTATCATCATATCATGGCGGAACTTCCTGAGACTTCTGAAGCCACCTCTGTTCATCCTACTAGAGGTGGAACTCATCAGGAAGGAGTTCAAACACCTGTTCAAACTCAACTGCCTAGCTCTTTTGAAGGAAACCCCATCATGATTACCAATCACAAATTGATGGGTCACAACTATCTTCCATGGAGTAAAGCGGTTGAGATGTTTGTCATAGGACGAGGGAAGGATGACTACCTGTACGGTGATCTTCCCTGTCCTATTCCAATTGATGCTGGATATAGACCATGGAGATCCGAAAATTCCATGATTATGTCATGGTTAGTAGGATCTATGACTCCAGAGGTTGGAAATAATCCTGTACTCAACTGCGGCTGAAATATGGAAAGCTGCAAAGAAATTGTTCTCTAAACGGGATAATGTTTCTAAGATCTATGAGCTGGAGTCACAATTACAAGATATAAGACAAGGGGATAATTCGGTTAGTACCTATTACTTTAATCTCACTAGATTATGGCAGCAGATAGATATGTTTGAGGAACACAAATGGACATCACCTGAAGACGATAAGTCGTTTAAACAATTTATTGAAACTAAGAGGATATTCCGTTTTCTGCATGGACTAAACAAAGATTTTGATCCTGTCAGGAGTAGAATTCTGGGTATAAAGCCACTTCCTAGCTTAAGATCTGTTTTTTCTGAGGTGGGACAAGAAGAAAGTAGGATTAAAGTTATGATGGGGAACATGAATGTGTCTGTTAATGAAGGATCTGCATTAGTGTCTCACGGTTCTGTACCCAATACTCATGCATCTCCGACTACAACTCAAACTAACATACAACAAGGAAAAAATGGACAACCATCGGACAGTATGGGCTTTTTTGTCAGGAAAAATCACCCTGGGCAAGGACAACGTTTTTCTCATAAAAATTCATAGTTTTGTAAATTTTGTAAGAAGCAGAGACACTCTGTGGAGAATTGCTTCAAACTTCAAAGACTCAAACAGGCTCAACAACAGAATGGTCCTAATGGTCCTAACCAGTCAAGGTTTTCACCATCCTGGGGGAATGGGAGACAATCGGTTGCAAATACTGCATCTGGTCCTGAATCCGAGTCCAAGTTGGCTCAACAGGTAGAAGCGTTAATTCAACTACTCTCTCAACAAAATCAAGCTGGGAGTGGAGGCCCACAGAATATTCACACTGAGGAACAGAACATCCAGGCGACAATGGCATCTATGGAAGGTACTCAGTCAAATGGTAATAGATGCTCTTGGATTATTGACTCCGGAGCATCAGACCATATGACTAATAATCGTAGTATATTGACAGATTTTAATTTTTTCTCTATACCAAAATCAGTTAGAATTGCTAATGGTCTAGACTTGAAGGTGTTAGGAAAAGGGAACGTTAAACTTACTGCTAAGCTAATATTACGTGATGTATTTTATGTGCCGTGTCTGAGTTTTAACTTGGTTTCAATCAGTAAAATAACACATGATAATCATTGTTTAGCAGTGTTCTCATCTTCTCATTGTTTCTTTCAGGAGACACGTATGTTGAAGATGATTGGCAGTGCTAGACAATGTAAGGGACTGTACATCATACAGTCAGAAGAAAGACTGCCCGTAGTTGAAGATCTTTTGAGTCCCAGAATTTCAGCATGTTATAATTCTAGGACTGTTTTGCCATCTAACAGTTTGGAACGTATTTTGTTGTGGCACAAGAGATTAGGATATCCTAACTTTGTGTATTTAAAGAAAGTTATGCCACAGTTATTTTCAGGTATTCATGTCACTGATTTGAAATGTGAAGTATGTATTTTTGCAAAACAAACAAGAGGCCAGTATCTACCAAGGCCCTATGAATCTAGTAGTCCTTTTAATTTGATTCATTCTGATGTATGGGGTCCTTCTAGAGTAGCAAATCTGAATGGTTCAAGATGGTTTGTCACTTTTGTTGATGATCATTCTAGGCTAACTTGGGTCTATTTAATGAAAAATAAAAGTGAGGTTGGAGATATTGTAAAACAGTATATTACCTTAATTAGAACGCAGTTTAACACTACTATTAAGGTATTGAGAAGTGATAATGGAACTGAGTATGTGAATCACGAACTAAAGGATTACTTAGGTAACCTAGGCATTCATCACCAAACATCGTGTGTGTATACTCCACAACAAAATGGAGTGGCTGAGCGTAAGAATAGGCACTTGTTAGATGTAGCTAGAGCTATTATGTTTGCCACAAATACACCCAAAATATATTGGGGTGAGGCTATACTTACAGCTACGTATCTTATTAATAGAATGCCATCACGGGTCTTGTCTTTTAAAATACAAAAGAGGTACTGTTGGAGTCCTATCCTACCACCAAGTTAATGTCTACTCTGCCATTTAAGTTATTCGGTTGTGTGGTTTATGTATTTGTTCAAGGGAATATGCGGACTAAACTAGACAGGAGGACTCATAAGTGCATTTTTCTAGGATATGCTAGTAGTCAAAAGGGATATAAGTGTTATTGTCCTATTACTAGAAAAATGATTGTTTCTTTGGATGTTTTATTTGATGAAGCTGCAGCTTACTACACTAACACTCAGAATGCAGGGGAACAGACTCATATTATGGAACCCTGTTGGAGCATAATTGATGTAGAAACTTCTGGATGTGGTAATACTTTAAGTAATAATGCAGTACATCCTCAGACCACAACTCGGACAGGCTTAGAGGATTCAGAACCATCTAGCTCATGTGACAGAACTGAACCTCAACAGCTACCTATTGTAAGGGTTTATACAAGGAGACACAATATAACTCAAGGATTAGAGTCTATTCCTAAGGATCTACCCAGTTCATCATCAGACGACTTGCCTATTGCTCTAAGGAAAGGGGTAAGAGAATGTACTAAACACCCATTATATAATTTCCTTGCATATGATAAGTTAAGTAGAACTTTTAGGGCATTTACATGTTCACTTGATAGTCAAGATATTCCTACCAACATTCAGGATGCATTAACGAATCCTCTATGACGGGCTGCAGTACAGGAAGAAATGCATGCCCTTGTTAAAAACGAAACATGGGACTTAACTACCCGAAAGGAAGGCATGAAAACCATAGGTTGTAAATGGGTATTCTCAATAAAATATAATTCTGATAGAACAATTAGTAGGTACAAGGCAAGATTAGTAGCTAAAGGTTATACACAGACTTATGGGATAGACTATTTGGAAACATTTGCTCCAGTAGCTAAATTAAATACTATAAGAATAATATTTTCACTAGCGGTTAATTTGGATTGGGACTTGTTTCAATTAGATCTTAAGAATGCCTTCTTGAATGGTAATTTGCAAGAATTGGTATATATTGAATTACCTCCTGGGTTTGAGACCGGGAAAAATAATATGGTGTGTAAATTGAAAAAATCATTGTATGGTTTAAAACAATCCCCTCGTGCTTGGTTTAAGAGATTTACCTCTGTTGTTCTTAGTTATGGTTTTAAACAAACACACAGTGATCATACTTTGTTTGTACGATGTTCTAATGTTCATAATATTACTATACTTATTGTTTATGTAGACGATATTATACTCACAGGAAATGACAAAGCTGGAATTATTTTCGTTAAACAACAACTATCTAAAGAATTTGAAGTAAAGGATTTAGGAGGGCTAAGATATTTTTTAGGTATGGAAATCGCTAGAACTAAAAATGAAATAAATATCTCTCAATGCAAATATGTTTTAGATCTGTTAAAGGAAACAGGTATGTTGGGATGCAAGCCCGCATCCACACCGATGGAAACTGGAAGGAAACTACGGAAATTATGGGATATCACTCCTACAGATAAGTTAAGATATCAAAAGCTAGTTGGTAAGCTTATCTATTTATCACATACACGCCCAGATATATGTTATGCAGTTAGTTTTGTTTCACAATTTATGCATGATCCTACTAATGAACATCTGAAGGCTGTGTATAGGATTCTCAGGTATCTAAAGATGGCTCCGGGACAGGGACTGTCCTTTAAAAAACAGGCGGATAGAAGGATACTTGTTTATACGGATGCGGATTGGGCCGGATCTCAAACAGATGGAAGATCTACTACCGGATATGGGACCTTCATATGGGAAAATCTAGTCACATGGCGTAGTAAAAAACAAGCGGTTGTTGCTCGAAGTAGCGCGGAAGCTGAGTTAAGAGCATTGCCACTGGGATTATGTGAAGGTTTATGGCTCAAAAGAGTGATTGAAGAACTTGGTCTTGGAATAACTCTACCAATTCAAATCTACCGTGACAATATATCTGCAATTAACGTGGCTGAAAATCCCACTCAACATGATAAGTCGAAACATGTCGAAATTGATAGGCATTTCATTCGAGAAAAGATTGAGGACAAAGTGATCAACATCGAACACATTTCATCAAGTAATCAGTTAGCTGATATATTCACTAAACCAGTGCCAACTTCGACGTTCTTTACACTTGTTGTCAAGCTTGGTTGTATAAATATATACAACAAGCTTGTGGGGGAGTATAGAAATATTAGGCAAAAATAAAGCTGTGTCAAAGCTTCTGTCATTGTATATATTCAGTCAAGATAGTGTACAGTGTAAAAGTATTGTTTATTTCTTAGTTTGCAGGTTACCATTGGTAACGGCTAGATTTTAGGATAGGAGTATAAATATGTGTTGTAATAGGTAATGAACACTAATCTGAAATTCTTATTTCAGTCCAAGATCAATGCTTCTGAGTATTCTCAATCTTTACAATATTCACTTCATATTAACTTGTATAAATTTCTATACATCCTCTCAATCATAGATTAACCGTTCTTTGAAGTGTAATTTATCATTTGACGAAACAAATCAATATCATTGAATTTGCTTCAGCGATAATTGTACCATAAATATGATGATAAACATCAGTTTATTGGACAAAACACGGAAGAAAGTTATGGATGGCAGGTCTTCGCATAGCCTCATCATCACTCCCGTGGCTGGTGTTGCTCCAAAAGTTGGTAGTTATGTTTGATCTTATATTATAGTTGCGCATAGCTGCAAAATAATGTGCAATTGAAATGACAAAAACATGAATAGGAGGAGGAATTGGAATGGGTTGTGGAAAGTGTTCGGAAGGAGGAAGAGGGGAGGATGGAGGGGTAGTGCGCAAGGAAAATATTAAAGCAAGCGATGGGTGGCGGATGAGAGGGGGGAAGGATGCGTGAGAGATAGTTGGAGACAATGGAGGCAGGCAAGGAGCAGGAGATCTGAAGGAAAATGAGCTGGGAGGGGAAATCTTGAAATAGCAGAGTGGAGGGAAAGGGTCAGCAAGAGACAGAAGGGCCAGAGAGAGGGGGGGGGGGGGGGGGGGGGTTACTAAGGGAGGTGGCGGGAGAAAGGGGTTGGTCATTCAGAGGGGCACCAAGGTGTAGAATAATTATATAATTATGATGAGATTAATTATGGAACAATTTTATTTTATTTATATTTTTTCATTTATAAAGTTAGTTGGTAAATAAGTCATTTAACATTGAAGTTATATGCTTACAAAAAGGAAAAAATTGAATTTATTCCTAAAAAACTTTTGTTGTAGTCCACACGGTGAGTGTGCAGCACCACACTGCGTATTAATGAATAATGTCCATCAATTTCTAGCTTCGGCAGCATAAAGGGATTATGATTCATTTTAAAACATGGAGGGTTGGGTAAGAGGCCAAACATGGAGTTGGGAAAGGTAATCTACCCATTTGTTCTTTTAGGTAACTTCCAACTGTATACTAATCATGATTACGTTTGTACTTTTTTGTACCTCCCCACCCCTACCAACGAACCTTCAAAGGACATAACAATTTTTTCTTTTTCTTTTAGTGTTACTAATTGCATTACTTTTGTCATGCCTTTCTATTTTATTTTACCTTTTCTTTGAGTGGAGTGCATTGGTCTGAGAAATTTAGGAAAGAGACTAAACAGAAACTCTGTGCTGTAATTGCAGCTGGATGCTTTTAGATAGGTTCTTTCCCTTTTTTATGGTAACAAATTTTTTCTGTATTCTTCCATTTTCTTTTATAGCCACTTGGCGATCTTGAGCCATGCGTTTGGATTTTTGGAGGTCATGTTTGTTTCTCAGCTTCCTCTTCTTCTTTTTGGTCCTGTCCATTATTTTCCAAGTCATAGCCATAGGTGAAATAAAATAGATAATGAGTTAAGAAGAATTCAGCACAAGCATGTAGCAGTCACTGGATGCCCCTTGACGTGGGTGCTTATTATTGTCTTCCATGGAAAAGTTTTGAAAGTTAAACAACAAAAACCTCCTGCATAATTCCCCAGTGGGTTGGTTGTATGGAAGCCATTGTCTCTACTGTGCTTCATTATGCACTATATTCTTGTCAACTTAAATGTTTCCCTTTCATTATATGCAAGTTCCCATATTTGTTTTATGTTGATTGATGATTCTTCTGGCAGTATTGTTCACTTGTCATGCAATATTTTCACTCATTAATTTAGGTTTAACTATTTTTAACTAGAGAATTGCACTTTTTTTGGGTTGAAAATGTGTCTCTGGCTTAAGGTAGAACTAAATATGATGCAAGAGTTTCTCTGGCTTCAGGTAGGGGGATTTTCTGCAGGGGAGAAATGATTTACTTAAAAAGAATCAGCTTCCTACTTGTTGTGAGACTTATGAGTACTTTATCTTAATTTTGGAGGAGGCTCTGAAATGATAATTGTGCCTCTACCAGGGGTCTCGAACAAGTTGTATT
Organism: Eustoma russellianum; assembly: GCA_036186865.1. NCBI lineage: Eukaryota > Viridiplantae > Streptophyta > Magnoliopsida > Gentianales > Gentianaceae > Eustoma > Eustoma russellianum. The sequence continues at coordinate 20,102,697 of AP025058.1, read as the reverse complement.
TCATTTATCTTTTGCCATCCAAGACATCTGGTACCAGGGAAATTTCTTTTGGATGCTTCTTCACTTGACATAACCTTGCATGAGATCTACCATGGCATTTGGGGAATTTTTCTATTTTCAAGTTGAAATTAATTGAGAGCCGTTCCCCTCTTTTCCTAGTACGTAAAACAGATGAGCTAACTGCAGTTACCTAGTTTTTTGATTTTCATTGAGATGATATTTTCAGGTGGTTCCACCTCCAGCCTTTCCAAGTGCTGCACAACCACCTAAGATGTTTGGAATGCCGCCGACAGTAAAACCATCCATGGCTCCAATGCCTACAGCCATGGGTCATATGGGTGCTTCTGTGACTGGGCAATCTAAAATTGATCCTAACCAAATTCCTCGGCCTGTGCCTAGTTCTGCCATAATTTTACATGAAACTCGTCAAGGAAATCAAGCGAATCCTCCTCCAGTAAGTTATCTCGGTGTCAACAGAGTTTTGTTCTTTTCGGTTTGCTTTCTGATGGATTAGCATACAAGGATTAATTTCTATAATGGTTTGTCTCGTCACATTTGTCTTTTTAAGTAGTGGTGTTCTATTTTAATCTTCGCCGACTCAATCAAGTTACTGCCATTGGTTGTGCTTTTCTTTTTTATATATATATTTTTTTATTTTTTACTTCTTATTTTTCTCTGTTATATGTCAAATTTATCAATTGTTTCTTTGATTGTCAAGCCGGCAACAAGTGATTATATTGTGAGAGACACCGGGAATTGCAGTCCACGCTATATCAGGTGTACTGTTAATCAGGTCCGCAAACTACTCTATGCCGTTGTTTCCCTTCCACAACCCACCTTTTTTTTATTTGTCCCCCACGTGGTATTCTTTTACCTTTTTTCCAAGAGAGGTTTGTCTTTAATCTTGTATAAAGTTTTTCTGTCGCTGGTTGTTTCAGATTCCTTGTACTGCCGACCTACTGAACACATCAGCGATGCAGTTGGCTTTACTGGTCCAGCCCCTGGCTTTGCCTCATCCTTCTGAAGATCAAATACATGTAATCCATGAAATTTTTTCCCCTTTTCAGTGTATTGAATGTACTTTAGTTGTTTGGTTTGTATAAGCGCTGGTCCTTTTCTCAGCAAGTTGTATCACTAATTTTATAGAAGATAAGTAGCTTGTGTCTAGTTCAACATGCCATAAATTTCTATCATTTGAGTTGTTTTAGAGGAGGATTTACATGGAAAAACATTGAATACTCTGTTGAGGTCAGAGGGGAACACAAGTTTTACGGTAAGAATCAAGATTTTCTCTGTATAATGCTAGCTCTCCTTGACATTGTGAAGTGAGGTGGCATAACCCTAACCATACGTCAACATGAACAATTTGAAGAAACCATTATTCTTTGCATGTTCGATTGATCAATAGTTGCATGCATCTTATATCTGAATTGTCATGCTCTTGCCTCCCCATAAGAGCTAACGAACTAGACGGAAGTGTTAATTATTTATGATATTATTGTTAATTTTGTTTTATAATCCGACTATTAGCTGCTTGTAGCAAACACGTTTCCCGCTTTATAGCTTATGTTTGTCTATTTTTCCAGATGTCTTTATGGGATAACAAAAGATGATAGGTGTTTGTGTTTGATGTGCGAGAAACATGACTACTCTTTGATTTCTTGTTTTCATAAGCTTCCTTGTCCGGCAGTAGTTATTGAACATGAAACATGGGCATGACTTGTTGATTAATCTTCTTAGCTTGGAAATTAGGTTGAATGGTAGTACCAATCCTTGTTAGTAGTTAACCTGACGCTCTAGAAGCTTATTTTGACATTTAAAATTTGAGTCTTGGACTTTCTCTCTCTTAATAAATTTACACCGCCTTCTTTCTCTTTTTGTAAGTTAAAATTTCATAGATAAGCCAAATTAGGCGGTATTGCAAGGTAGTTTGTCTGGGTTGGCAATAACAAGCATATATTGCTTAAAATACAACGAAACAATGTGATTTCTAACAATACTATCCGTAGTCTATTGCCAATATAGGTCCTCGATGCCAAAGGCATCCTAATATAAAAGCTAAAAACGCCCAGTTGAGAGCTCTCAGTCAGTAATGTCGTGGTGTAGAGAGAATATCTCTGCCTTCTCTCTAGGGAGGAAATCACTCCCATCTTTCTTGCTCTTCATCATTCTACCTGCTTACTTCCCTCTTTTGCCTTCCTTGCTACTGATTATTCAAGTTTTAGTTGTTTTCTTTACTTTGTTATGCAATGACAAGAACCAAAGCAGCTAAGGCAGCTTTGAAATTGAAGCACACTTCCAAGAGGAGTAAAAATATGGCTTCCAACTCTAGTATGAACTATATATCTTCTAAGTAGGAAGTGAAGAAGCAGCAGAAGCAAACTACTGAGGATGATATTGCATACATACACTTGGGATAGAGTTCTTGTGATGCTAAGAAACCAACGGATTCCAACCAGTTCCATGAGGATTCCAGCTCAAGTTCAAGTGGTTCCTTCTCATTTCATGGTAGTTCTGATGATGAGGGTTCAACTACCAAGCCTCAAAAGGTTGGAAAGGTTTTTGTTGGGGCTGATGTAAATACTTCCTTATCCACGCATGGTTGTTCAGGAAATTTAGCTGCAAGGAATCCAGTTGCTAAAGCTGCCTGTTCCTCCAGCGAGAGCTCTCTGGAGGAAATTCAGGGGGAAGATGACTTAGTCCCCCCTCCCCCAAATTTTGGACCATTGGACAAAAACCAGACAGATATAACAGTTCCAGTCAATCAGCCAACTACTAACTTTCCTTTTGTCCATTCCCACGTGCATCAGCCTTCCTCTTCACATGATAGCTTGCCACCAAAAAGTCCTTTACCCACTAGCTAGATGCCAGCTGAGCCAAACTCTATCAACCTGCCAGCTGCACATGCCACCTTAGCTGCTGGAATGTCCTCTTTGGCTGGAAATTTTGAAGCTTGTAGTCCTCTTCCTCCAACACAGCCTCAGCCACCTCCATCTCAAAGAAATGCTGGTATTCACTATTTGTTAACAACAGAAACCTGAGCACTACTTTAAATTAAGGTTGATGTTGTTTCACGTGGGAAAGTGCACATTAACGTTGATGAACTGCAAACGCATGAAGAACTTGAAAGGTGCTTGGTAGGCTGCTTTGTTGGCAGGTTCCCTGACAGGCAAACAATCTACAATCTTTCAAAATCTTGGAAGGTTAAGCGCAAGATTGATTTTCATGCCTCTTGATGGATCATCCTTAAATTTGACTCATCAAAAGAAATATAGGAGGTCTTATATGCAGGGCCTTATTTTGTGTTTGGAAGATCTCTGATCCTTAAAAGAATGCCTAGATTCTTCACTTTTGAGGCTAGTGAAATGGCACAAGTGCCTGTCTGGGTTAGATTTCCCAACCTTCCAACCTCTCTATGGGTGGATGATGTGCTGTCAGACATTTGCTCTCAGCTGGGCATCCTCCTTTATGTTGATCAGCTTACTGCCAACAGAAGTACTTGGAATTATGCTAGAGCTCTGATGGAAGTGGACCTGAGCAAAGACCTGATGCTTCATGTTGAGTTAGTTTTATCCAATTATGCTACAATAATGCAAAAGGTTTAGTACAAAATCCTCCCGTTGTTCTGTCAGGATTACAAGCAACTTGGACACAACATTGAAAGTCACAAAAGACCCCTCAACAAGTTGATCATGAGACTGAAGAGAACATGTCTGCAGTTGCCTAGGCCAAATTTGTCACACTTGTCCCTTCTACTCCTCTTGCTAGGAAGAATACAAAAAAGAGGTGACAAGAAAGTGCCTCATTCCAAGTTGGACAAACATCCTGCTCCTGAACCTGAAGAACCTGCTCCCAGCCTGGAGAATGTACAAGGCCGAAGTCCTGAGCTAGTTATTACAATCCTCCAGCCTGGATTTGTTTAGATAATAGACGGAAACCTGACACGACATAGACAGGACCTTCAAGTTGGGCCTTCTACTCTCAGACAAGATTTGCCTACTCAGCAACAAGGTAATGTCTACATTGATCATCATGTAAACAGGCTCAAGTCTCTTCAAAATGATGGTTTCACAGAAGTCATCACCAGAACCAAGGCTCTTGTTTAAAAAAAGTCTAAAAATTGTGCTTAGTAAGGGTAGGGTACGGGGTGCCATATAACTGTTCTTATGATCATATTTTTTGGATTATTACAACCTCTAAAATAGAATGGTCAGTATGATTTTGTAAAGAAACATAAAATGGATGTTTTTGTATCGTAGAAACTTAATTAAACATCAAATTGTCTCTGTCCTTACAACAAAAGTTTAAACGCTGAGAATTTGTACATATTTTTGATTCGCATACCGACAAAATGATTCTAGTTTGCTGGAATCCTGATGCAGTAGTAGTTTAGTCCATTAGCACTGATAGATTATACTGTACACTCTGGAGAAGGGTGGAACACAAATCTGACTCCCCCTACTGAAAAAATTGATGGAGTTCAGGGACACGCTGCTGGTAAGAGGGTTCCTATCTTCCTGCCATGACAATCCTCTCATCTTGTGCAATAGACAGGGTATTAGAACCTCAACAAGCCTATAACTATTTTAGAACCAGAAGTGTTAGAGTACCTAGGCCAAGATTATCTGGGATAATGCCATTACTCCCAAGCACTCTTTTACACTCTGGCTTGCTGACCTTGACAAGCTACCTGGATTCTTGGATGATAGCCACATGCATATTGTGCAATAGGCCAAGATTCGTTTGGCTGCTACTGTGTACTTCATATGTAAGGTAGGAACGGATATTCATAGAATGTACACTCAAGTATTCAGAGTTATGTATAGGTTATTTCCATATTTGCTAGGCATGGGCAGCCTGTTGTCCACTAACTAGGCTACCTATATGTTATTCTGATTAGCATTAGCAAGCCATTCTCTTGGCTTATTGATTAGGCTATTGTATGGGTTGCATCTCCCATGATGCTTTGATATTTCTGGTTAATATATTTATATTTTAACCAAAAACAATAACACCCAAATTAAGCAAACTAGGGGCTACAAAAGCAGTAGAAGGGGAAGAGGATCTTCTGCTAAATTGTGAAACTGGAATGTAATAAACAGAAATGCATAGTAGAAAAATAACAACTATGTGGGTGTCACGAACCCCCAAAAGCCCAGAGTAGCCATGCCCAGCAAAATGGTCTAGAGAAGGCAGTGTAGATGGAGCAAGTCCAATCTTTAAGGCGAAAGTAGCAAAATGTCAACTATAAAGGAGTAAACTTTTCCTTTACTCTTCCCCGCCTTCTCCATCCTCCAAACAATTTCCCTTCTTCCACCCACCCACATTTCCTCTTCTAAAGTCTCTTCGACCACTCCAGCCGCCACAACAAGCGAAATCACAATGAAATTTTGGATATTCTCCTATCCATCGGAATCTGAGCAAATCTACAACATGCAAGACCTAATTAGGGCAAAATCAGCGCGAGCTACTTTGTTCAAGCCGGATTTCATTTCAAAAATCTCTTTCGTTCTCTCTTTCTTCTGTTTTGATAAAGATAAAGGAGAGAAATCATTTGCCATCCCTCCGACAACAATTGACCTTGGCTTGTGGAAATAGGACTTTCTATTGTTGACCAGGTAATGGGCAATAATGCCTCCTTCACAAGTATTAAGAACTTCGTTGAAGTTAGATGGAGTATGAAAGACCTTTTAGAAACTCAAAAATATTCTGATGACCTTTTTGTGTTCAGATTCCAATCTGATGCTTCAAAACAAGAAATCCTTGAAAAGTCTCCTATAGGTTCTGGCAACCGTATACTATTTCTTTAGCCTTGGGTCTACAAGCTTATAGAAAAACTAAAACCAGATGTCCTCCCTGCTTGTATTCGTCTCCTTATCCTTAGGGTTCACTGTTTCAACAGTGGTATATTGGGAAAGATACGCAGACTCATAAGCAAACCCTTGTTTATAGACATAGCAAGTACAACCCCAACAAGGCATGAATTTGCTAGGATATTTGTTGAGCGGGTGGGAAGTTTCCAAACCAGGTTAAGTTCACTGATGAATTCGATAAAGAGGTCTACCAGGAGGTGGTCTATGAATGGTTGCCCTTAAAGAGTACCAAATGTAGTGCTTTTGGTCACTCTTGGGCTTATGGTGAACACACTACCGCATGGAAACCAAAATAACAAAGTGAACACTCAAACGAGAAACCAACAGTCACAAGTGAAAGCAGAAGAAGGACAATCAAAGGAAAAGAGATGCAAATTATGCTTTATTAGAACCAACGGAGAAAATAATAACACAAAACAAATTCAATTCACTGGCAAGCATGGAAGCTGATTCTGGGAAAGCCTCCGGAAGCCTGAATGCTGGGCTTTGTTAGTGGAGAAACTAACATTCGACTCGAGGCTAGTAAGGATGATCGAGTCTGAAAAACGAAATGAACAAGAAGCAACTTTGTCGTGTGAAGGTCAATATGAGAAAGAACGTGTTGGAGGAAATAGCTCCTTTGGCTATAACTCAGACACAAATGCTGAGTTGGAAGCTGGCCGTAAAGTGAAATCAAATGTAACTAAGAAAGTGAAGAAGAAGAAGCATAGTCAATGAATGGAATTGTTACCAAATGCATCTGAGTCCTTTGAAGGAAAGCCAACAAAGAAGAATCACAAAAATAAATTGAATGAAGACTCTAGGGCGGAGGAAGGTGGAGATGAACTGAAAGAAAAATAAGGTTCTGAAGCCGTTGAAGCCAAGTCAAAGGAGAAAAACCAAAGAGGTATAGTGAAGAGTCATTTTCATGAACTGGAAACTAATAATGGTGTTGATATGGTGTAAATTGACCATGAACAGGATGTTCATGATCCCTTTTTGACTCATGCCAGGGGGTATAAGGTCAAAGAACAAATTCAGTAGCCTTGAAGTAGTAGTGGACTTGATTGATGGCATTGGTGTATTGCTTTGGTCCCCCTGTTGATAGGATTTTGAATTGTTACCTAGAAATAGGCTCTTTCTACTGATGGTTGTATGTACATTGAGCAATTGTTTTTGATACCGCTTATTATAATGGTTATCTTGTATGTATATTTTAAATATCTATAAAATTTTAAATTATAAAAAAATGTCGACGGCCTGGTATCCATGTACATTTTGGGTAAAGATAATGAATTGGTGGCATGTGGATCCTGTGGTCTTAATGTTATCAGATGAAATCTAGCTATTCGATATGGCTTGTACGGTTGGAAAGGTTCTTGGATCATGATTCTTTCACATCTCTTAAAGGTTGCTATTTTTTAACAGCTTCTGACTTTTGAGACATGTTGGCTCAGTTTAATCTAATCTCACCGTCCTGTTGTTAGTAACCTAAAGTCAGGCGTACGTTTTTTTAACCATATTTGACTTTTCCATGAGTATCGTGTGAATAAAAATCTCCAAATTACAGGTGGTTGATTTCGGCGAAAGTGGCCCAGTTCGTTGTTTGCAATGCAAAGCCTACATGAATCCTTTCATGAAATTCATTGAACAAGGAAGGCGTTTCATTTGCAACTTATGTGGTCAGTATGTCGACCTTTATGTTCAATTGATTATTCAATCTTTATCGTTGCATGGTTTAGTACGTTGGCCTTCTACTCTCAAGCTTTATTATCATTATTATTAATACATTAACTTGTGAACCATAACATCTTTGTCATGAAACACTCACACTATACATGTCTTAGATATATATATATATATATATATATATATATATATAAAACATCTTTGTCATGGTCCTCATCGTCACTGTTGTCTTCAAAATCATTATCTGAATCATCATCACTTTCATTCTTACTATAGTCATTATCATTTTTTTTAATATTTCTTTTTGCTCCTTTCAATTATTTGGCAGGAAATAAGAATGATACTCCACGTGACTACCGAGAGCTTTATTATCATCATTATTAATACATTAACTTGTGAACAATAACATCTTTGTCATGGTCTTCATCATCACTGTTGTCTTCAAAATCTTTTTTTTGTAATTGTTGTCTTCAAAATCATTATCTGAATCATCATCATTTTCATTCTAATTATAGTCATTATCATTTTTTTGATATTTCTTTTTGCTCCTTTCAATTATTTGGCAGGAAATAGGAATGATACTCCACAAGACTACCAATGTAATTTAGGTCCAGATGGTAGGCGAAGGGACGCTGATGAAAGACCTGAGCTGAGCAGAGGAACTGTTGAATTCGTCGCTACCAAGGAATTCACTGTTAGTAATCTTCTTGCTTCGGATTGTTGTAAAATCAGAGTTTATAGATTCAAATGTTTTTTTCACCAACGTTCCTTATTTTCTGAATAGCAGCAGCTATTTGTTCTCTAAGTTTTAAGTAGGTAAACCTGTTTCAACAGGCTTATTTGGGCTATACACACACACACACACACACATATATATACACACACATACACACACATACACATACACACACACACACACATACACATACACACACACACATATATAAAATATATATTTGGATCGAGAAAAAATCATAGAAAAATCATATATATATATATATATATATATGCATATATACACATATATATATGTACATATATATATATGTGTGTGTGTATAGATATATATATGCACACACACACATTTATATATTTGGATCGAGAAAAATTCATAGAAAAATC
>AP025058.1:20043482-20094024 GCA_036186865.1 Eustoma russellianum | reverse complement strand
TATATATACATACATATGCATATATCTACGTGTGCATACTTGCATATATACACATATATATATGTACATATATATATGTGTGTGTGTGTATATATATAGATATATATATGTATATATGTATATGTGCATTTATGTATATATATATATGCATATATACGTGTGTGTATATATATATACATATATAAATATATCTATATATATATGTGTGTGTGTATATATGCGCACGCAGAGATATTAGGACATATATACATTATATATATGATATATGTGTGTTTGTGTGTGTATATACATGTATTTGAATAATATATGCACAAATGTTGGTGAAAAAACATTTAAATTTGTAGATTGTTGTGAAATCAGTGTCTACAGATTTAAATTTTTTTTCACCAACATTCCTTATTTTCTGAATAACAGCAGCTATTTGTTCTCTAAGTTTTAAGTAGGTAAACTTGTTTCACCAGGCTTATTTGGGTAACATGTGCGTGTGTGTATATATATTATTGTTTTTTATTTATTATTTTAGGTTATTTTAAAGAAAATTAGATAGAATATTTATAAGGAAAATTAAATAGGATATTCCTTTTTCTGTTGCTAAGTTTTAAGAATTTTGGAGCCTACAAATAGGCTTCTTTGTACACTATTTTGATCATCCCTTGCATTGATAAAATTTGAGCCTTTTTGCACTTGTGAGTTTTCGGAGTTTATCGACTCAAACTTTGTCTTTTGAATGCAATCAATTCTATGAGCAAGAATTGTGGTTTTAATTCATTCCTAGGTTGTTCAAGAAGCTCTCAAGGATCTACCAAGGTTCTTGACAAGAAGATTGTTGATCAAACGAGGGTTGGTCAGCCAAGGTTCGCTGCAAGTTGCGTTCGATGTGTTGTTTTTGCAAGGATCTGTGTGGAAATCAAGACTCATGTCGTTCCACCCACATGCATCATTTACACTGATGAATATGGAAATGATTATATAGAAATTATAACTGAGAGATCTTCAGTTTTAGATAAAATAATAAAGAAGATAATAAGAGCCTTGGCTCTTTAGAAGTCAGGAGCTGGGAAGAATTATTTCCTGAATAAATTCATTCAGCATAATTTCAACATGCTAAAATATGCAGCTATATATGCAGTATTCATGAAGAGGAATCCTAACGGCTAGTTTTGACGAGAAAGACAATAACGGCTATTTGTATATCTTACTGTACAATAAAGAAAAAACTAATTATTTTCTACACTTCCCCTCAAGCTTGGCATAGATATTAATACAACCAAGCTTGGTAGATAATCTGTGAAATACTGTACTCGATCCGGACTTCGTTAAGATGTCTGCAACTTGATCATGAGAGGGAACATATTGGATATGGATAATCTTGTTTTCAATTTTCTCTTTGATGAAGTGACGGTCAATTTCCACATGTTTGGATTTGTCATGATGTGTGAGATTTTCTGCCATATTAATTGCGGAGACATTGTCACAGTACACATGGATGCTAGCATTTCCCTCAAGACCTAAGTCCAATAAGAGTCGTTTGATCCACAATCCTTCACAAATACCAAGAGCTAATGCCCTCAATTTTGCTTCTGCACTGCTTCGTGCAACAACCGTTTGTTTCTTGCTTCGCCATGTAACCAAATTGCCCCCATAAATAAGTAGCATAGCCTGAGGTTGATCTCATATCCTGCTTTGAACCACCTCAATCTGCATCTGTGAATACACGAATTGATCTATCTTCATTTTTCTTGAAAAATAGACTCTGACCAGGAGCACTCTTAAGGTACCTTAGGATTCTCACAACGGCATTTAGATGAAAACTGTTAGGAGAATGCATGTATTGACTTACATAACTTACAGCATAACAAATGTCAGGACGAGTGTGAGATAAATAAATAAGCTTTCCTACTAAACGTTGATAACGTAAGTTGTTAACCTTCGTCTCAGGCTGATTATGATAAACCATACCTTTATCCGTAGTGTGACCGGGTTCAAGGGGTGTTGATGCGGGTTTACAACCTATCGTACCTGCCTCAGTCAATAGATCAATAATATACTTCCTTTGTGAGATACAAAGACCCTGAGAGGTCCTTGCAACCTACATTCCTAAGAAATACTTTAAGTTACCAAGATCTTTAAGTTCAAATTCACAAGCAAGCTGATTTTTTATTCTCAGAATACCATAAGTATCATTACCTGTTAGAATAATGTCATCAACATACACGAGTAAAACAGTTATCAGGTTCTCTCTGTTATTGACAAAAAGAGTATGATCACTATGAGCTTGTTGGAAACCATGTTTTGTTAGGACTTTAGTAAACCTAGCAAACTAAACTCTAGGAGACTGCTTTAATCCATAGATTGACTTCTTAAGTCGGCAAATCATGGATTTATTCGCTTCAGTTTTATACCCTGGAGGAATATCCATAAACACAGCTTCCTGGAGTTCACCATTAAGAAACGTATTTTTAACGTCTAGCTGGAACAATTTCCAATCAAGATTCACAACAATAGAAAAAACAATTCTTACAGTATTAAGTTTAGCAACATGAGCAAAAGTTTCTACATAATCTATTCTATATTCTTGAGTAAATCCCTTTACAACTAAACGAGCTTTATACCTACTAACAGTACTGTCTGAATTATATTTAATTGAAAAAATCCATTTGCAACCTACCGGATTCCGTGAGCTAGATTTAGGAACTAGTTCCCATATCTTGTTTTTAATTAAAGCATCCATTTCTTCAGTCACAGCCTTTCTCCACTTGTGATCTTTAAGGGCTTGTTCAATGGTTACAGGTATAACTTCATTATCTAGACTAACTGTAAAGGTCTTAAAATTAGGCTGCAATTTGTCATATGACAAGAAGTTACCCAGAGGATGGCTTGTGGAAGATGGCCTTTCTTCCAACGCTCCAATGAAACTCTGAGTGTGTTTGGGAACTTTTGTATACATCCGAGTACCCTTCCTTAGAGCAATAGGTAGATTGTCATTCATATCAAATTCATGAACGGGAGATGTTTGTAAAGGAGAGGAAGATGAAGAATTGATTGCAGAAGTAGGATCAGATGGAGAAAAGATTACCGTAGTAGGAGCAGCTGGAGGAAAACTTACAGCAGTATCTTGAACAGGTGATTCCTGAATTTGGAGCTGTTTTCTCAGTCGTTGTCTGGTGTAAAATTTAAGTTGTGGAGAAGTAGGATCATATGATACAACATCTATTCTCAAGGTATTTCCCTATTGTGAGTCTAACTCACCTGAGGAAACCTGCAAATCTGATGCATCTCTGGAATTCACATTATCGCTAATATAAGTATCAGTTATGTTCCAGTATTCGTTCTTCTCAGGATTAAGTGGATGTATTGTATTATAGTAAGGCTGTGACTCATCAAATATTACATCTAGGGTTACATATACTTTCCTAGTAGTAGGGTTGTAACATTTATATCTCTTCTGTGTGCCAGAATAACCTATGAAGACGCATTTAACCGATTTAGAATCTAATTTACTTCTATTGTGGGGTTGCAGAAAAACATATGCAGTGCACCCAAAGATTCTAAAGGGTACTTCAGAAATGAGATGAGTGTGAGGATACCTTTCCAACAGAATTTGCCTTGGGGTCTTATGACCCAGAACCCTTGAGGGTATTCGGTTAATCAAGTAAACAGCAATTAGTACTGCTTCTCCACATAAGAATTTAGGGACATTCATTGAAAACATGATGGCCCTTGCCATTTCAAGAATGTGCCTGTGTTTGCGTTCAGCCACTCCATTCTGTTGAGGAGTGTAGGTGTTTGACGTCAGATGATGGATTCCTAGATTAGAAAGGAAGGATTTTACCTCAGAGTCCAAATATTCTGGTCCATTATCAGATCTGAGAGTCTTGATAGTCTCTCCAAATTGGTTCTGTATCAATGTAACAAATAGTTTAAATATTTTAACAAAGTCAGACTTATGCTTCATGAGATAAACCCATATTAGCCTCGTATGATCGTCCACAAATATGACGAACCATCTGTTGCCATTCATACTTGAGACCCTTGAAGGTCCCAATATATCAGAGCGTATAAGATTGAAAGGACTACTTTCTTTGTACACTTTAGGAACATACTGATTTCTTGTATGTTTAGCAAATAGGCACGTTTCACACATCAATGAATCAAGATTTATACCAGCAAACAAATCAGGCTTTAACAGTTTCAGATACATGAAGTTGGGATGCCCCAACCTTGAGTGCCATAGCAAAATAAAACGTGTTCTAGTGGAAACATAGTCAGGGCTCTGAGCCTCTATTCTAGGAACATTCTGAGATTGATCAGAGATACTGTTTATACAAGAATACGGTCTAGAAGAGTCTTCAAAAATACTTGATTCATGAGGCAAAAGAAACAAATTATCTTGATGTCTACCATACCCAGTCTTCCTTTTCACCACTTCCTCCTTCAAAGCTTTCTCCTGAAAACAGTTGGAAGGAAGGAAGTAACAGTTAGTTTTAGAAAAAACTGTCACACAATTATTGTCATGTATAGTCTTACCTACAGAGATCAAATTACAGTTTAACTGGGGAACATGCAACACATTTTTAAGTACAAAATCTTCAGATAAGTGAATGTTTCCCTTACCAATTATTTTCAGACCAACACCATTTGCAATTTTAACCCATTTTGGAAAATAATGCAACTCATAGTCAGTAAATAAGGATCTATTAGAAGTCATATGGTCGGTTGCTCCAGAATCAATAATCCAGAGACAACCCTTACCGTCAGGACCCGTACTTGCAACAGTAGCTCTTATTTGAGTTTGGTTATCTTCATTTAGCTGTTGATTTAGAAGCTTGAACAAAGCTCCAATCTGTCCTTGAGACAACTTTTGACTTGTAGCTTCTTCCGGACTAGCCTCCATGTTTTGAACAACATTGTCTATGTTGCCCTTTGAACTCCTCCACGTGCTAGTAGAATCAGCTCTAGACATATTTGAGTTATTTGGGTCATATTTCCAGTGCTGATGTGGAGGCCTGAATTGATTCTATCTGAAGGGTGGCCTAATGTTGGACCCTGGTCATCTGTAACACTCCTCAATCAGGTGACCAGACCTTTGGTAGTACCTGCAGAATTTCTTTGTTTGAGGGCCACATTTCCGTGCAACAAGACCAGTAGCAGTTTGGGAAGCAGTAGATTCAGTAGTTTTGATTTCAGTCTTTAAGGCAGATGATTCAGTGATTGGAGTATGATTTTGTCCCATCATAACTTTAATCCAGCTCTCTTCTTGACGGGTTTGAGAAAACGTGCAGTCATGGTAAGTAGAGGTTTTGTTCCCAGAATCCTACTTCTTACTGCATCGAAGTCTTTGTGTAGTCCCGCAAGGAAGCTAAAAATCCTCTCAGTTTCCTTAATCCCTTTATAAATCTGCTCATCAGTAGGTCCACTCCACTTGTAAACTTCGAAGTAGTCAATCTGCTGCCAGATGTGGGAGAGACTCCCATAGTATCTAGTAACCGTCAGATCTCCTTGCTTGATGTCCTTTAACTGAGTTTTGAGCTCATACAGTTCAGCTATATTATCTTCATAGAATACATCTCTTTTGTAGCCTTCTAGATTTCCTCCATGGTATTATATAGCATGAAGGTCTCACTAATTTTTAGGCTCATAGACCCCAGAATCCAAGACATCAGCATCGAATTTTCAGCTTCCCATGATGAAAACTTAGCGTCTCCTTCAGCAGGAACAGTTATCTCCCTGATAGATAATCTTTTTTCCTTTCCAGTAGTGAAAAAGCTCAATGGCACGGCTCCATGCAAGATAATTATTCCCATTAAGTTTGACAATGTTCACAGGAGCAGCATCAAGCATTAGAGGAGCATATTTCTCAACAGAGGACGTAACCTCACTTTGTTCCTTCATTGTAAGATGTTAGATTGAGATCAAGCAGTTAAGTTAAGAGAAGGAGTTGTGAGGACTGTGAACTATCAGGAAGGAGTAGAGAGGTAATAGAAGAAGAAAGTTGTTGGGCTCTGTACGAAGTCTGGGGTAAAAAAGAGAGAACAACGCAAAATGCCAAGAGAAAGAGGCATAAAAAGAAGATAATTGTACCTTCGATGTGAAATTTCAAAGAAACAGAAGGCAAGTTACAAAAGTGAAGAAAAGAAATGTTGTGTCATAATATGGAAGTCAGTGAAGAACGCTTAGATCACGTGGATCCTTCTGGATTGCATGTAAAATGTAAGGGGATACGTGTCCCTTTTTTGAGAGAAAATAAATTGCAAGTTAGGTGACACGTATGGTATAGATTTAGCCACGTTGAATTTAAAACATTCTGGTCTTCTTCCGTGTGACACGTCGACTTTCCAAACTTTCTTTCCGTCGATAATCCCAATACACCGAAATCGATATGGAGATTTTCTTTCTTTCCTTCGAGATTTGCTTTCGTCTTTCTCAACTTCTTCTTCCTCGTTGTTCTTCTAAGCTCGAAGTGCCTCTTTTTAATTTAAGCAGACAAAAAATATTTCTTCAGATGAATATGAAAAATTCCTTCAGATGAATATGGCTGTGCGTGTATGGTGAACCTCAGCTCTGATACCATATAGAAATTATAACTGAGAGATCTTCAGTTTAAGATAAAATAATAAAGAAGATAATAAGAGTCTTGGCTCTTTAGAAGTCAGGAGCTGGGAAGAATTATTTCATGAATAAATTCATTCAGCATAATTTCAACAGGCTGAAATATGCAGCTATATATACAGTATTCATGAAGAGGAATCCTAACGGCTAGTTTTGACTAGAAAGACAATAACGACTATTTGTATATCTTACTGTACAATAAAGAAAAAACTAATTATTTTCTGCATATTATACCTGGAAAGTCGTTGACGAGTGGATGACAGCGTAATGCTTGAAGCGTAAGACCTTTGGACACAACAATTTTCCTAAAGCTCCCCTAGAGAAGCAATATGCAGGTATTATCCCTCAAAACCAGGTGTTGCCGGGAAGAAATACCCATGTACAACCAAGAAAACTAGGTCAATACCATTCAAGGAGGGAACATCATAGCAAAAGTTCTGGCGCTATCCCAGACAAAACGCATAAGAATGACAAAAAGAATGGATTACTGAATTGAGTTGGAACAAGCTCTAGGGGGTCCAAGTAACATGGAATACGACTCCAGTAACGAAGATAGTGATTCCGAAGTCAGGCTCAATCAGCATTCATCACCAAAAATGAAGGATATTTGAAGGAGGATGTCAAAATAAAACACTCTCCAACAAAAAGCTCATACCACACCAAAAAGGATAAGTATATGAAAGAAGAAGCTAGTAAGATGATTTCTTCTCTTATGGTGTGTAGGAACTCTACTAATGACTGCCTTACAAGTCTTGAGATCGACTCCAATAAAGACAAAAAATGAAGACTTCTTCCCCCTAGTGGCCAGGATGAGAATCTGAAAAAGGTCACTAAGAAAGGTTGTTACACCTTTTCGTTAAATGAAGAAGCGGATGACATAGGAATTGGGAAGGATGTGGATTACCATGGCCTTCACTCAGATGAAGTCTCGTTAAATAGTCTTGCTCTTTTAAGGCTGATACTGGACAAAGCCTTGTCTAGTCCCAAAGCTAAGGAAATGATTGAAGTTGCATAACATAGCGTTCAAGTTGGAGTAGTGCTATCCCATGATGGTAGTGATATTGAAATGTCTATCACTCAGAGCCCTCTCAAGCATAAGGGGAGGGGTAAGGTGAAAGAATTAGATCAAACTGCCTTTGAAGAAGTTAGGAGCGAAGACGATGACAAGCTTAGTCAAAACAATATAGGAGAGGAGCTAGTAGAGGTAGGCTTAGAGGCCAATTAAGCAAACAAAATTAGTAATTAAAATAACATGTTGGAACATTAAAGGATTGAATTATCCTCTTAGACAACAAGAAGTTAAAGATTTCATTAGGGAAAAGAACATATGGTTCATTGGTTTAGTAGAAACCAAAATAAGAGAAAGGAAATATGAGGGTATTAATAGGAACCTATTTAGATCTTGGGAAGTAGTACATAATTGCTTGCCTAATATTGTGTGTAGGATTTGGGTTACCTGGAATCCAAAGCTCTTTGATGGTCAGGTACTTCACAGTACTGAGCAATCCATAACTTGCAAAATGAGAGTATCTTCGCAAAAGGCTGAAGAGTTTATTCTTATAGTTGTATACATGTATGATGAAAGAAGTAATAGGAGATACCTATGGAAGGAACTTAGATACTAAAACCAGCTTTATGGAGCCAAAGCTTGGCTAATTTTGAGAGACTTCAATATAATCTTGGATAGACAGAAGAAAACTTGGTGGAAGAGGATAGATAAGAATGCAATCATAGAGTTTACTGAGGTCTTTCTTTCTTTAGCTATTTACTCTCGCCTCTCTTTAAAATTCATCGGACAATCCAGCCCCCAAAATTCTTTTATTCTCTCCTCTCTCTGTCTCACCTACTTTCCGCCAGAAAACTCATCTACCCATTGTCGACGGTTTTTTTGGCCGATAGCGGTTATATCTCCACCGCTCTCCTTCTCTCTCCACCTCACTCTTTCTTCCTTTTTCAGTAGTTCTGCTCCTTGTAGAAATATTAGGTAAATGTTGTATATAATTGCTGTACAGGAAATGTATAGATTAGTTTTCTTTTGTTTTACAGAGCGTGGGTTTCAAGACAAGAAAGGACAACTGGCCATAAAGAAAAAAGTAGAAGGGGACGTGTCTGACGATTGTTTAATTGTGAAGCAAAAATCCCAGTTAGTGGGATTTGACAGGTGTACTCTCCAGGAAATATTTTTAAAAAATGTTTGCTTTCTTCTTTCTGAGTTATCTTCTTCCCGCACGAGTTCTCTTCTCCAGCTGCTGAAGTTCTGCAACTAACTTCCACCAGACTCACAATTCTAAGAGAGTATTTTGCTTTTCTCCTCTTGCTAGCTCTGATACCATATAGAAATTAATACATGAAATGATAATATAGCAGTAGTTGTGTAAGAAATCAGTAGAATCACAAGATAAGAAGACAAAGATGTGGACTGAAATTAAGAATTTCAGATTAGTTTCAAATGTACAGAGTGTCCCCCTATTTATGCAAGTGTAGCCAACGGCTAATTAATCATAGTCACTTTTGGTGACTGACGGTAACCTGTCCTATTTGAAATATATGTAGAAGTTTAAAAGAAAACTATTCTACCTTTCCTATACAACAATTATATACAGCATTTACCTAATATTTCTACACTCATTTGGCAATTTTCCCTACCTAATACTATTGAATCTTATCATCTTAACAGTACTTAGCTGAAACCTCACACTCTCCTTGTTTTTCGGCCCTTTGGTCATCCGGCCGTGTGAGAAAAGGTCGAAAAAAATAATCCACATATATCTTTACCAAATGGCTGGATCTTCTTGATTGAGTTGCGTACCCTAACATGCAAACTTTAATTTGGGCTAAATCAACATGCGCTTACCTGCGGAAGGCGGATTTCACTCCAGAATTTCCTCTACCCTCGCGGTGGCTCAAATTGATATTGATAAAGGCGAGTAAGTCCTTTCCTATTAACCTTGCTGAAATAGCTAAAGGTAAGAAAAAGTGGAACACTTCCATTGTAGGCCAGATTGTGCGCAACAATTCCTCCTACTTTAATATGAAAATTTTTGCGGAAAAAAAATGAAATTCCAAAGGCTACTGGAAGTGCAGCGAGTTGAAGATGACTTGTTCGTCTTCATATTTCAATTTGAAGAATCTAAACGAGGTATTTGGAGCTTTCCTGATGCCTTTTGGAAACAGGGTTCTTTTCTTATGGCTCTGAGGTTTGGATAAATCTATCCAGAGATTGAAGCTAAACTTGGACAACACAACCACAGTATTGTAAAGGTTGGCATTAGATGTGAGGAATGTTGTAAGTCACTTGTTGCTGCCCAAGCCACTATTAGCTGTTAAATTATGTGCATCACCTTTTGTAAATTTGTCGGTTTACAAAAAAGAGTTCACTGATTGGATTCAAGACATTGACATGATAAATATTTCCTCTAGATGGTTTGAATATGTCTGGTCAAACAAAAGGGAAGATGACAGTAGAGTTTATACCAAAATTGACCATATGGTTTTTTAATGAACATTGGAAATGCCTTATTCTTCACTTTCGACTAGACTCTAGAGCAGCTATACCATCTGACCATTCTTCAGGGATCCTTTCTATCCAATTCAACCAAAAATTTGGCCCTAAATGCTTCAAATTTATGAAAGGTTGGATGAAACACTCTACCTTCAAGAATATTCTAAAGGAGAGCTGGGAGGAAATTGAATGGGGTAACCCCTTATTTAGTCTGACTAAGAGATTGAAAAGGTCGAAAGACCCCCTCACGAAACTTAATAAGGATAAATTTGGAAATATCATAAAAAGAGTGGAATTAGCTAGAACGAAGCTGGAAAAAACACAAAGAATGTTGGTCAATGACTTCCATAACCCACATTTGCAGACTGAAGAAAGAAATATATTGGAGGTACATACTAGTTAGATGTCCTGTGAGGCATCATTCTTTAAGTAGAAATCAAGGGTAAAATGGATGAAGGAAGGTGACAAAAATACCAAGTTCTTTCACATAAATGTCAAGGTCACAATGCTAAGAGCAAGATTTTTAGATTACAAAATGAGGAGGGTATTATGATTTTGGATAATAGTCAAGTCCAAGCAATGACCACTGATTTCTTTGAAAAATTTGGTTACTGACTCCTCCCCTCATATCATCTTATCCAGCTGGGTTAGAAAAACCCTAACTGACACATAAAGCCAATCCCTTAGCCTCTCCATCTCAAGAGTAGAAATCAAAGGGGCTCTCTTCTTTCCAAATCTGAAAGTGCTCCTGGACCAAATGATTATACTGTTGACTTCTTTAAAGAGAATTGGACCCATATGGGGGATGAGTTCATAGCCATAATAGAATACTTCTTTAGAGAAAATTACGTATATTATCATATTAATGCCACTATCATATCCTTCATCCCTAAGGTTGGCAACCCAATAATGGCGAAGGAATTGCGGCCCATATCTTGTTGTATTGTCACCTACAAGGCTATATTAAAGATACTAGTGAATGGGTTAACACCCCTGCTGCCTTCTTTGGTGGATGAAAATCAGTCAGCTTTTGTAAAGGGCAGACCATACATAATAATATCCCCTTGATGCATGAGTTAGTCAAGAATTACAAGATTACTAGAGGTTCAAAATGCCGTTGCCATAAAGATAGATATAATGAAAGCATTTGATACAGTTAGATAGCAGTACCTACTGTAATCCTTAAGTTGCTGAACTTCCATGATAGGTTCATCAAGTGGATTGGCCTGTGTATATCCATTACTTCCGTCTCTGTCAACCTAAATAGTGCTTTGACAAGTAACTTTAAAGCTACCATAAGACTTAGACAAAGGGACCCCCTATCTCCTGACCTATTCACCCTTGTTATGGAAGGTTTCACACAGTTATTGAAAAGGAAGAACCTCAACTCTCAGACTTTTCACCCTAAAGATGGGAGAGGTGATGAGAGCACTGAAGAAGATGGGAAGAACTAAAGCGGTCGGCCTAGATAACATACCCATTAAGACGTGGAAGTATTTGGGAAAAGAAGGGGTTCAATGGCTAACTACTCTGTTCAATCGTATTTACTAAACAGGAAAGATGCCAGATGAGTGGAGAAAGAGTGTCGTGGACCCCCTATGTAAGAACAAAGGAGACGCGCACTGTTGTGGGAACTATAGAGGGATTAAGTTGCTAAGCCATACTATGAAGTTATGGGAGAGAATTTGATACTAAAATTAGGAGAGAAACTCGAGTCACGGTGAACCAGTTTGGTTTTATGCCAGGAAGGTCAACTACGGAAGCAGTACACATTCTCAGGAGATTAATGGAGAAGTATAGGGAGAAGAAGCGCGATTTACATATGGTTTTCATTGATCTTGAAAAAGCGTATGATAGTGTGCCACGTAACCTGATCTGGGATAGCCTGGATGCAAGAGGGATCCTTGTGAAGTATATAGACATAATTAGAGATATGTATGCTAGGACGAAAACAAACATTCGTATGTTTGTGGGGAATACAAACTTCTTCTGGTGGAGGTAGGCCTCCATCAAGGGTCTGCGTTGAACCCATTTCTTTTTGCATTTGTCCTTGATGAGTTGTCAAAGTCGATATAGGAGATAGTTCCGTGGTGTATGCTTTTTGCTGATGATATTGTATTAGTCGCAGAGAGTAGACATATCCTGTGTATGAGACTAGAGCAGTGGAGAAGTGTTTTAGAGAGAAAAGGCTTAAGGATTAGCCGTTCTAAGACTGAATATCTGCACTGCGACTTTAGCGGCGTAGCCGATAGTGAGAATAGCCAGCTCATCATCGATGGTCAAGTGGTACCACATGTAAGTAGGTTCAAGTACCTAGGATCATTTGTGCAGCAGAATGGAGACATAGATAGTGATGTAGCACATCGAGTTCAAGCAGGCTGGTGTAGATGGAGGGCGGCCTTGGAGGTGCTGTGTGATAAGAATTTCCCAAATAAATTAAAGAGAAAATTTTATAGAGTGGCAGTGCGACCGGCAATGCTATATGGGACAGACTGCTGGGCCATCAAGAAGTCACAATTGCAGAAGATGGAAGTTGTAGAGATGAGGATGTTGAGGTGGATGTGTGGGCATACAAGGCTAGACCGAATCAGAAACAAGATGTTTCGACAAAGGTTAGGCGTGACTAATATAGCAGATAAGATAAGGGAGGGAAGAATGAGATGGCTTGGGCATGTCAAGCAGAGACTGACAACGACGTCGGTCAGAACAATTGAAAGCCTCATTGTAGAGGGGAACAGAAGTAAAGGCAGACCCAAACTGACTTGGGATGAGCAGATTAGGCACGACCTACTAGATTTGCACCTCTCCGAGAACATGGTCCAGGATAGGAGAGACATATAATTAAGGTTAACGAGGTATATGTCGTATATATGGACACCTTAGAGTGTATTTAAGGCCATAGATAGACGTAGACACTATCTATGCTTTAGGTTGACTTTGCATTTGTTTGTTTATGTTTTACTGTTGTTTTGCATTACATGTACATCTACACATTATGTGTATTTTAATATCGAAAGCCTCTTCTTTGTATTTCCTGAATTCGCTCACTAACACACTAGCACATCATATCTCTATTATTATGTGATTTAAGCAGGTACATATAGAGCCGGGGGTCTCACTGGAAGCAGACTCTCTATCCTTTGGGACAGTGGTATTGTCTGCCTACCAATTACCCTCCCCAGAACCTAGCGATAGCGTTTGCTGTCGTTAGGATATACTGGGTACGGATGATGATGATTATTATTATTATTCATGTAACCTTAAGGAGACGTCAAGCCTATCAAAATAATAACAGAGAATCCAGAGGGTTTCCAAGCCCTTTCTGGTTTGAAGCCTAATCTACAAAAGTGTGAGGTTTTCAACTCTGGTATCAGCTACCAAGAGTGAATATAGATTGCTCAGATCTGGGTATGCATTGGTGCATTTGCCTATAAGATACTTTGATGTTCCACTCATAGCTGAAAAGCTATCATACTCTGATTGCAGACCATTCTTGGACAGGCTAACTAGTAGAGTGCAAAGTTGGGCTAATAAAAATCTTTCTTATGGAAGGAAAGTTCAGCTAATAGACTGAGTGTTGAAAGCAATCTACAAATACTGGACCTTCTACTTAGAAGGATTATCAGATTGAGAAAATTCTGAAAGGCTTTCCTTGGGAGAGCACAAAAAAGGACACGTCAAATGGTCTATGGTATGTCAACCTAAGGAAAGAGGACTGAGTATTAATGACTTGTTAGTGAGTAATGCCTATATTATGAAGAACATTTAGGATATTTGTGATCTAAAGGAACGCCTATAAGTCAAATGGATGCATACGCTCATCTTGAAAAGAAGTCCATCTGGGAAAAAAAGCCGAGACCCTCAGATTCTTGGCTTTGGAAAAGGTCCTTGGGAGTTCGAGACAAATATGCACTTTGTGTCTACGAAGACATAGGAAATGAAGACGGGACTTCATTTTGGAATGACCCCTGACATCCATGGGTTACCTCAAGAACTAGCCAGCCAAAACTTAAAAAGAAACTGCCCATTTATGAGAATGCAAAGGTCTCCTCTTTGTTGGAAGGTAGTGAAAGGAGACTCCCCTCTGGAAGAGGATGAGATGACCAGGTCATCCAATTCAGCGTTTCTTGTAGGGGTATCTGATAAACCTAGGATCCAGCTGCTAAATGTGATAAGAGTCTTCCCTTCAGTTAGCAACAGTCAAATGTTAGTTCAGAATGGCTAACCCAAGCTCTGATCAGTCTGGCTTGCTACGGAGGTGTATCTCTCCAGCAGACCTCGACTTGTCAACCTCGGCCAACTCAGCTCCACCCGAAAAGTCCTGAGATAGAATCTCGAGGCCAAATTTTCCCAAGGAATTGAGCTCAGCACCAGCCACCACTCAGCTCGGTCGAAGGGCAGAGATCACGTTCAGCGCAGTCAACGCCCATGTTAATTCAGAGATCGGACAATAGGCTGTCCGGCTAGGTTGGCCTGTTCATGTCAGCTCGGCAGAATATTCTGGGCTCACCTCAATCAGGCTACACCGACTTTATTTCCCTAGCAGAACTGCTCAAGTGGTACCTTAGCTCGTCCACATCATGCTTAGGCAGACTCTTGACACCCAGCAATCTTGGCCTTCCTGCCCGACGCGTGGCAACACTTGGCCTTCATGCAGCCTAGGACTGCCAGCACCGCAATTATCCATCTCCGCGTGTCAACCATGCAGAGGAGAATTGCCAGCACTGCAGCTACCTGTCGCCGCGTGGCAGCCATGCAAGCTAGGACTCCCACTAGGGCAGCCAGGTGTCATCACCGACCTGCTCTAGGCCATGCAGCCTTCAACTTCAACAACTATAAAGAAACACTTACTCAGTTGAAGCCAACCAAGTTCATTCAAGTCGAATTGAAGCCCACTTCCACACTCTTAATTCCAATCGAGTTCAACTTTCACTCAAAGAGACCTAAGCTCAGCCAGAACTTATTCTGAGCTCAGCCATATTAAACAGCCACCCTCTCAAAGGAGAGTCCTTAGCAGATTGCCTCAACCTCTCTTTCCAACATTTTCACATACAAATACGCCCACAACTGACTTGATCGTCGGAGGATTTTTCCCAAGGCATTAGCCCTGGGCCTCTAACATTGTCTTTCCCTCTTAGGTTGTAGAAACGGATCCTAACGCGGCGCTAACGGCATAACACAATGATCACCTCTGATCCACCTGGTGGGGATCCGACCTCATCAGTATCAAAAGAAAACATGGGGAGGATGGTTGGAGATGGAAGCCCAGCAACAAGTTCTAGTTAAGGATGCCCTCACGTTATTCAATTATTCTTTGGTTTGCATGTTAGAAGAGAATGAATACACTGAATAAGTCACTTGAATAGGGTATGATTCAAACTAACCTATGTGTCTTGTGTGACAATTGTGTTGAGGACTAGGATCACCTCTTCTTCCAATGCCACTACTCAAACCAAGTTTCGGGGGCTCTATTGACTAGATAAATAGCTAGGTCAGGACACATGGATAGCAGAACATAATTGAATAGCTCAATTCAACTGCTGGTTGGAACTTAAAGTTACACAAAGATAGGGCTAAATTTGTATTCTCATTTACTATCTACCACATCTGGCGAGAAAGAAACAAAAGAATCTATCAATAAAGTGAGAAAGATCACAAAGCTGTCCTGAAGGAAATTCTGGATAGCATTTGCTATGCTACTATTACTTGGAGAGGATATAAAAACAGTAGGTTCAATTGGAAACTAGTCGTTAACCTTGGATATCAATGAAGATCTTCACCAAACAAGGTTCTGGTACATGCTATTGATCCTATTCACTACCCCTGCATTACTTAGCCTTCTGTTGCCCAGCTCTTACATGATCATGTTCAGTTAGTTTTCTTCTCTACACCTTAGAAATGTCTATAATTGCTGCACGTCTAAATATATGAGGTACTTTTGGTGCTGTTTTCTCTGTTTTGCTTGGGTATTGTAGCCTTTTTGCTCCAAATGTCGAACGCTCTGTGGAGCCGATACTGCTTCGAAATAAAATATGCAATCCCTAAGTCATGGTACTAGCTACTCCGTTGGGATGGTCTTTGTTGGAATCATTGCATCTGTCTTGAATCTCGTCCCAGTACTAAGTCTATTTATGGTGCCAACCTGTGTCTACTGGAGTGGTTATTGCATGCGCAATGGTTATGTTGCTTTTGTAATTTGCATTTTGGGAAGGTTGTCAATCCTGGGCTTTTGGGGGTGGAGTATGCTTGCTCAGACGTCTACTAGTTTATTGTCCTGTATATTTTTGCTTGGTGTAATTACCCTGAGTAGGGGTGCTTCTAATTCCTCATCTGCTTTTGATGCACTGATTTATTTAACTATTGTGTTTTTTAGATTTTTATTATCTGTATGTGTTTTTTAGATTTTTATTGTGTGTAACTTTGGGATATGGATTTTTGGGCACCAACCTTATGTATGGAGATAGAATACAACTATTGTACCAACGTATTTTAAGTAAGTTGTGCTTGCTGTTGCTACCCCCAAGCAGCCACTATTGTTATTCTACCTAATTTGGCTCACTTATGAAAATTTTTGCTTACAAAAAAGTGTAAATAGACACACACATGTATATATATATGTGTGTGTGTGTGTGTATATTTATGCATGTATTGCAAATTAGATGTGTTCCTTTTCTTGAAACTTTCCTGTTGACTAGGAATTTGTAGTTGCTATTGACCGCTCTATTATTATTTTTATTTCCAGGTGCGGGATCCAATGCCTGCTGTCTTTTTCTTTCTGATTGATGTATCAATGAACTCTATACAGACTGGTGCTACCGCAGCAGCATGTAGTGCAATTAGCCAAGTTGTTGGTGATCTTCCCGTAAGTTTTGTGACTTATATTAATATGTTATTTGGGAACGGATGTGATCAGACAAATTAATTTTTAAACTATTTGTGTTTTTCTTAAATAGTATTTATGTGCTTTATTATTGACAAGGCACATCTCATTCAAGATTTTATCTGGAAAAAAAAACAGAAATTACCAATTTTCTTTCCCTTCAGAAAGCTCAATCAGTTTTTTGCTTGTCGTTCTGTTGCAATTGCAATTGAAGTCACTTAATGTTTGGTAAAGTGCTAAGTGATAATTCATTTTTAACTTTGGTAGACAATAAAAGATGTTTTGTTATAGACAAGATAGGTTTTGGCACCTAGTTAGATAACCTGGGTCTATATGGTGTTAATTTGTTTGTGGAACTTTTGATGTGTCCTCAAGTATGAAATTGGTATTGGAGAAATCATATTTGTCTGCTTTGCTCAAAATGAGAATGTTGGAGTATAAATAAAATTGAAAGTATGACGTCCTTTTTTCTAAATCAACGGAAAATGCAAACCGAGAACTTAATATTATTTTCCTGCATTAGGTACTCGCTCTTGTAGGGAAATCACCAGTCCTACAATTTCTTGATCCATTTTTCAGAATCTTTTACAAGTGATCTGCTTCTGCACAAATGCTTTTGTAAATTCTACAATTTGCCTCGAGCTGGATAATTTCCACCTTGGAACTTGAAGTTCTTTCAAGAAGTCTCCTAGTAGCAATTTGTTGAACAGTCAGAGGAGTTGCATCTGTCTATCTTCCTGATAATTGTCCATCTATCATGGCATGTTTGTCTGCACATAACGCATCTGATTTATTGTTGCCGAAGTATCATGAAATGGATTTGGTTCATTGGCTATTCTATGAAAATATGCTTCAAATCAAGGGACCTCTTGCTGCCACTGGATGCTATCTTAGTAAGAGGAAAGGACAAAATATAGTAGTTTTATTAAGAAAATTCATTTTTATCATAGATTTGTAAGTAAACCTAGATGTATACACGGTGGTTCTATCAAAATCATTGTGTTAAAGGAACGATGGTTTTGTCAGAACCGCCATATGACATTTAGACTTTTGATATACCGTAGTTCTGTCAAAACCGTAGTATAATTTATTTTTTAAAAAATTAATTTTCTAGTTTATTTTTGTAAATTAATTTTTGGCTTAATTTTTTTTAAAAAAAATTGATTTTCCAGTTTAATTTTACGGTTGTGTGAACACATATTTCTATTACAAACATAACATTTTCTCAGTTCATAATTTTTTCAAAATTTAATTTGTCACGTGCGTGGTTGTTAAAGAAATATTTCAATATTTCAGGTAAAACGGAACAAATACGAACAAGTAAACTGAAATAAAGTAACATAAGATGAGAATGAATCAAAAGTGTGCAAAAGTATGTGTGAAAGGATATTTTAACAGAATCTACTTCATCAACATCAAGATGCGTAGGTTTAATAGGATGAGGACACAATACAAATACAATGCACATCTTAGAGGCACCCACCAGTACCATAGCGCTTCTTACGTCTAGGTCGTGGGCAATAGTACTACGTCTGGGTAGATCTAGATTTTTTGGCAGTTACGATTATGTCTGTTGTAGGTCGCGCTCTAGGTCTCTAACCAATTGCTGGCCATAGGTTTAAGAGGATGAGAACACAAATACAAATACGATACACATCTTAGAGGCACCCATCAGTATCATAGCGCTTATGACATCTAGGTCGCTGGCCAATTGTACTTCATCTGGTAGGCCTAGATATTCTGGCTGCTGCGATTGTGTCTGTTGTAGGTCGCGCTCAAGGTACTGCCCGCCATCAGTACCGGAAGAGGAGAGATAATTGGCAATGTCAAGCATGTCATCGTCATCTTCGTCAAATGCATGTCTACTATCGACGACTAGTGTCTGGAATGATTGTCTGGTGCATGCCGCAAGAGACCTGCAGACTGTCACTCTCCAGTTTTCACGTATGTAACTTATGGACCCTTCGGCTAAGACATAGCAAACTGCAGATAATATGCATCCAGAGTCTGTTGGGGTGGCTTCTGCTGAAGGTCTCTACAATAGAAAATGTCCAAGACCCTCCTCATTGAGTCCCTCGGATGCAATCTCTATGCCAGTCTCGTCTCCTGTAGATGTTGCATGATTGTACATCGAAGCAAGATTGGTTGCCTATAATTTAAATAATGGAAACATCAGTACACATTTAATTTACAATGACACAATTAAATGAAACAATAGATTTATGCATATCAGCCGCGTAAGACTAGATGTGGAATCATGAAAACCATCATCATCTATACACTCCGCATGAGGACGATCAAGCGTTAAAAATGTCTGAGGCCTGTACCACAACATATCTGGTGAGTCAGATGTCAATACGTCAGTCCAAGTAATAGCTATCTCGATCCGGTGCATCCACTCGTCCCATTGCTGTAAAAATATGATGTGCATGTGAGCATAGTCAACATTCCCCATCCTCTTCACCATTTGATGGATGACAATCTCCGTGTTGACGACCTCGGGCTGCGGCACCTCTTGCGTTGGTGCAAACTGCCTTATCACTCTGTGGGGTAGATGATGCTCAACATTATGACACAGTCACAGTGACACCTGACCAGTCCACGGATGCTCATCTTAGGTGTACAACGTTGGCACGCTCACAATAACGTACGGACTGTAAGACACCCACAGGAAATCCTCCTCTGCTAGACCGTCGAGCAAATCGCGTGTAGCATCCATCGTGTGGTGGAGAACCTCGGAGAAGGCAGTCACTAGCCCACTGTGCTACACGGGGCATCAAGCCTTATCACCGGACTCCTAGCACAGGAATACGACAAACCTCTCCTATATTTAGAACTGCATAATGACCCAGCATCTAATGCCCTTGTCTTCGCATGAGAGTCCTCGAATAGGTTTCAGTACAAGCACGCAAGGACGACCTGGTCCAGGAATATCTACGTGCGAAGACGAGGTTTCGAAGTATGTAGAGGTGGAGCAGCTGACACGAGGGGTTATTCCAGTCGCATAACACATCCGACGGTAGTGAGGAGATATGTGTCCTAGCTCTCCGTTGAAGTTGCTAATGAGATGGATGTTTTGATAGGCTCGTATTGTTAAATCACTCTATCAACTTCTTCATCACACGGTTGCCTGATATATTTGTGGGGCTGGAAACGAGTCGAACCGAGCCGAGTAGTGAGTTCTCTAGTTTGGATCTGTTTAGGTAAACAAATAGTTTGACAAACGAGCTTTAAAATTTGTTCGAATTTGGTTCGAAAGCGCTAT
Organism: Eustoma russellianum; assembly: GCA_036186865.1. Taxonomy (NCBI): domain Eukaryota; kingdom Viridiplantae; phylum Streptophyta; class Magnoliopsida; order Gentianales; family Gentianaceae; genus Eustoma; species Eustoma russellianum. The sequence continues at coordinate 20,073,768 of AP025058.1, read as the reverse complement.
AACTCTTTAAATGAGCAATAACGGCATTATCGTTGATATGAAAGCCGGATAGCACGGCTACATCTTAAAGCGTGATTGTGGCCTTGCCTAAAGGTAGATGAAATGGGTGGGTCTCTTGTCGCCACCGCTCCATAAATATTGTGATCGAAGCGTGCTCTATCTTAATCTTACTATACAACAATAATCTCCATAGCTCCACATCTTCTATGTACGCCCTGCACCTATTGGAGACATCCGGATGTTTGTAAAAAGATATGGTCTTAACAGTATCCGGCGTACTGTATCTATTGCTACCCTAAAGTGTAGTGTCCTATACCTGCATTGAAGTGTCGGCACCCTTATCTCTGGCCTCTATTCGTCTCTAACATCACCAATACTAGCCATATCTAAACCTATTGCTCCAAGGCCTGCCCTCTAAGGACGTTCCCGGTGTACAAGCCCTTATTTGTTTTGATTGCATTAACGTATGTATGCATGCATTTCGTTTCATTATTGCTTTAAGTTCGTATTTAATTATTGTTATTTTTTTATTTAATGCATTTAGATTTAGCCATACTTAAACCTAAATGCATTAACTAACAACAACAATAACATTACCCTATTGCCTCAAAAGCTCCCGCTTATGGCGGGGTATGAGGGGTCGGATGTACGCAACCACACACATGTGTTAAAAACACACAGAGGTTGTTTCCCGATGACCCATAATGATGCGTCAAGCTGTGTCGACGAACTGCTACTTCACAATATAAGAAGCACATCCAATTTAGTGAGTCATTTTGCTTTATTCCATCATATTCCAATAATTAAATACTAACTTAAAGCAATAATGAAACAAAATACAAACATACATACGCTAATGCAATCGAAGCAAATAAGTAACAATAATTAAATACTAGTATACGTTCATGCAATCGATATAATTAAATAACAATAATTAAATACTATTATACGTACGTTCATACAGTCTAAACAGCTAAATGACACTGATTAAATATTATTATATGTTCATGCAATCGAAACAAGTAAATAAAATTACTTAAATAATACTATACATATGATTATGCAATCGAAACACACTAAATAATACTAATTAAATATTAATATATATTCACGCAATTGAAACAATTAAATGACAATAGTTAAGTACTTCACATGCATTAATAACAATAAATAAATTATAGTAATTGTTACAATAAATAAATAACAATAATTAAATTACATTACATAAATTACAACAGATAAATAACTCACAAGAAAAGAGAAAAAACTCGTGTCTATCTTCAGGTGTGTTGTGAGTTGTGTGTAGATTCTGACAGAACTTCGTTGCATTGTAGAATAGGCGACCGCGGTGTGGCATACAACGGTTCTGTCAAAACCGTGGTGTGCACTACGGTTTTGACATAACCACCGAATGCCAAAAGTCATAATGATACACTGCAGTTCTGTCAAAACCACAGTGTTTCACACGGCGGTTTTGGCAAAACCGTCGTGTATATTTTTGGGTCTACTGCCAAACCTGTGATAAAAGTGGGTTTTCTTTATAAATCTACAATATTTTTTTTTTCTTTCCCCCTATCTTAGTCACTAATATCCTGTCAAATTTTGCTAACTAGCCAACTTAAGAACATCATCTTAGTATATTGCATGGGTCGAGAGCATAACTTTTAGTCAGGGATCTGGCCTTCTTCGTGTTAGGAAATCGACAAGATCACTGCCAAAACACGCAGCAGAAAAACAAAACTTGATCTCCGATTTCCTACCAAGGATCCATGTTGTTCGTTTAATTCGATGAAAGAAATTCAAAAAAAACTTTACCTCTATAGATTCAAAATCCGCAGACGAAGGAGGTGTGATGATACGAACACCCTCCGCCGATATCCACACGAATGCTTCCATCTGGAGTACTAGCTCTTGAAATGGCGCGGCTCAGAGAACTCGTTTTCTCCAAAAATGGCTCTGGTTTTTTTTCTGTTGTATTCTCTCTGATGCGAGATACACCAGGATATATACATATACATAGACATCAAATCCGATTCCAGATCGGATTGGTTAATGCCAATCATAATCCATATCAAATACGGATTCTGTTATGATTAGATAAGACCAATCAAAATCCATAGCAGATATGTATTCTATTGTTATTATCCAATGATATATACAAGTATATATTTAAAAAACGAAAATAATAATAATAATAATAATAATTAATAGCTAATATTAATATTATTAACATTATTAATATCCGCCCATACGCATTTTTGTGTGTGATCCGATAGATCCATATTAATTGGCAATCTGTTAAATCTCTATTAAACCAACAAGTTGTAATTGGCCTCTAGCAAGGCATTATGACTACCCAATTAATATGAGTACAGTCCAACTAGCCTAACAATGGTAAATGCATTAATCCCCTTTGTCACACGATATCTAGTTTGAACATAAGTCATGGTAAGCGTCATACTTATATTGTTCAAACGTATGATTACTCGATCTCCAAGTAGACTGATAAAGCAAATGATATTGATCACACTATCAATTCATTTGAGCACGGCCATGCATTTCACAGTCTCACTAATTGAGGGGCCCAAAGATATCTCTCAAAAGAGAGGGACAAATTCTATCTTGATTGTTCAATATCCTCTACATAATTCTATCATATTCAATCATGACCTTTATTATTTTCCAGTTATGGATAACTGTTGATCATGTCAAAATATAATAGTCCTTATGTTGGAAACTATAACAATCTCAAGTCTAAGGATTAAAACATGACTATCATGAGATTTACTTATGACGCTAATCCGTGTAGTAATCTCATGATGGGTCTATCAAATACACTGTTCTCTAACAAGTATCTATGAGATTGATTTGTATCACCATACACATAATCATCTCATGATTATCAAATCAATACTCATAGTGATTATAAATTATTTTATCTCTATAACAATAATGAATCAGGGACATATATCATAATTGTGTAACATACTAACCAACAATAATGGTAATAAAACCTCTTTATTAATAATAAATGTATAACATAAACATCCAAATCATGACGTAGGACACATACACTAACACTTTGCTCCTTGTAGGCCCTCCTTTCTGCCGCATAGCAATTCTTCATCCTGTTGGCTTTGATTTTGGATGTGCTATTGGTTCATGGTGATGTCACCACTTCTCGTCTCTGTGAATCTAGTTCATATGCTGACTTTCCTCTTTTGAAGGAAACTTGCACACTTGAAACAGCATAAGTTATCTAGAGACTTGGGGACGTGGCTAAACTCTGTGGTATGATTACCTTTTAGCCTAATAAATTGAGAACTTGGTCTTATATTTGCACTAGTCCAGGCCTTTTCACTAAACCAAAAGATTTTTGTTTACAAGGTTTGTGCCTTGAACCTTGTCTAAATATCTATAAAAGATGAAGTCCCAGGATCATGTCTGCACATATACAACCCTACTTTTGGTTAATTACTTATCCTTCTCAAATGCTGATGTATCTGTCAATACCAAATTTATTGAGGACGGAGAAAAATAATTTTTGTAAGCCACTATGTGAATGATGGTTTTGGTTAACTCTTTTCGAGAAAATACCTATGGTGCTCAATATGGACTTTTCTCAGATTTAGTAAATTAAGGTTTTGTCAAGCATATGATGTGAAGTAGCTGATGCCAAATACTTATATGATCAAATTTATTTATTTATTCGTAGTTATTTATTTTTGGAGTCTGATAGTAGATGGAACATTGCAGGAGGGTCCTCGAACAATGGTGGGGATTGCAACATTTGACTCAACTATTCATTTTTATAATCTAAAGCGTGCATCACAGCAGGTTTGGTTCTACGTTTTCTCTCTTGTTTTGTTTTCTTTCTCTTGATCAGGTCTCTTTGATCAGAGACCTTGCGTGAGCACTTTGCACTTAACTTCTTTGTTTATAAAAGTGCCTATGTGGCGACACGTGTTGATGGAAGTTATTTTATAATTGCAGCCGTTGATGCTTATTGTTCCGGACGTGCAAGATGTTTATACTCCACTTCAGAGTGATGTCATTGTTTCACTTTCTGAGGTCTGTTCTGAGGAGGTTTTGACTTTGTATGCTCCCCATATGATTCAATGATTTGTTGTTCCCATCTTTGGATTTTATATAAAGCAGGAGCTGATAGGAGATATATTTTTATATTGTTTTGATTTGTTTTCGGATTTTTGTGACCTCTTAAAGGCTGATGGTGAATTTTTCGGCATCTTGAACAGTGCCGCCAGCATCTGGAGGTGCTGTTAGACAGTATTCCTGCAATGTTCCAGAATAATAGGATTTCTGATTCTGCTTTTGGTGCTGCTGTCAAGGTCAGCATACTTGTTTGAACTTTTACCTGCCTCAACACAGAATGATTTTATCATGTGTCATTGAAGTTCCTCTGTTTGAACTGATTTGGCTCTGCTTCATAGTCTGCATATCATCATGCAAGGTCTGGGACAATGTACAGTACTTTGCAAATAATGGAAATGTGCATGCCACCACCTTTTTATGATCTGTTCACTTTGAGGTGAAAGCCTATGATTTAGACTCGTTTGGTTATTGAATTTGTTCTGCTGTCTGAGTCCGTCAAATATAGTGTATCACTTTACAAAAGGTGGTGGACATGTTTATGGAAAAACTGATGTTCAATTTTGATATCACTTATATTTTCAGATTTCCCCCGCTTTTCGTGATCATATTATTGCTGCCAAGGCAAGTAGTGGGTTGAAGGGTGAATGGCAAGCTGAGGTGGCTGGGGGCAGCTGGGGTGAACAGGTGGATAAGGTTGGGTGTTTTGGCGGTGGAGAGGATTTTGAACTAGAAGAGAAAAGTTAGAGATAGAAAGTAAGAGAGAAAAAGTAAGAAAGAGAGCGAGAAACTAAGAAGTGGTCTTATATTTTAATTTCAAAGTCCGAGATTGGGAGATTAAGTGTTTGTGCATTTTTATGTTTCAACTAAATCGTTGTTTTCATTCTAAATTTGAATTGTGATTACTGCGTTGACATTAGGCAGCTTTTTTGGCGTTGAAGAATACTGGAGGCAAGCTTCTTGTTTTTCAATCAGGTAAGTTCTTGACCTTATTCAGCTACTTTAGTAGTTCTTCATTTGCCGTTTGTCCTTCAGAGAAATTATTGTTACATTCTGATTCCCTATGCTTATGTTGTTTTCATCAAAGCTCTGCTCCTATTCATGCATGGAATGGATCTACCTTGAACGAGTATTTTCTTCGATCTCATTGTAGTTTGTCTGTAACTATGTTAATGGGATTGACTACAAGAAAGTTTAATAATTGTGCTGAGATGCTAGGATATAAGAGGGAAACTGTGTTGTTTATAGATAGCTGTGATTAATGACTGACTTCGTTGAGTGGAATTTGCGGAATCACCAAATTGTGTAGAAATATTTCCTGCGAATTTATTTTGACTCGAGGAAGTCTGTAGAAGTTTACTATTTCTTTGAATTTTTTTGGATAGCTGAGTACCAATATTGGTTGATAAAAAATATGATTGTAAGATCTTTCTATTTTGAGAGATTTTGCAGATATAACTCAACTAGTCCTGAATATCTCTACCTGTTCAAGTGAGCTTTATCGCTTTCTTTTCCTTCTTGTGCCCATTATATATAAGGTATAAAGCCAATACTGGTTAGATTCTAAAGATAATTAAATAAACGGAAAGGATTCATCTTAGGATTTCGTCTCTGGTTTGAAAGGGATCTTGAAATTGCATGACGATTATGCAACTTGGACTCATTATGGGGCTTCTACATGATTATATTCCCAAATTGCATTGGTAGAAACTTGTCTAGGGTAAAAGCCTAAGCAAGGGTTGCCTTTTGAACTAATGTATCGTTTAGTTTATTTTGAGCCTTTGTGTAGATTGGCTAATCTTTGCATATGTCCAACACTACTTATGGCGTTATGAGTAACTAGTTATTATAGTAGCTATATGGCTGAAAATCACTTGTTTTCCAGTCTTGCCATCAGTTGGTATTGGAGCCCTTTCAGCTAGGGAGGCTGAAGGAAGAATCAATATTACAGCAGGGGAGAAGGTTTGCTTCTTAATCCTATACTTATTTGGGCACTTTTTACTTCAGAAGTGTTTGCTTCATATGAGTTGTGTTTATTATTACATTTTTCAGGAGGCTCATAAATTGCTGCAACCTGCGGATGTAACTTTGAGAACAATGGCCATTGAACTTGCCGAGTACCAAGTAAGGTTTATTGCGGAATCAATCAGTTATGCCTTCTCAGTGCTTATTTTCATCAGGACTCTTTTGAGAAGTTGGCATGTTGCTCAACTTTCTTAAGATTTAGTTTTATTTCGGTAATCATAATGTCGTACAATTTTCAGGTCTGTGTTGATTTATTTATTACGACTCAAGCATATATAGACATGGCTTCTATCTCCGTTATTCCAAGGACAACAGGTGGCAGGGTATGTTAATATCTTTCTTCTAATCATCTCCCCTGCTCCCCCTCCTTTTAACTTATTTATATACTTTCGGTATTGCTCCATTATGATTTCCTTTGAGGGGATCCTTAGTGCAAGTTTAGGAGTTGTTATTGTGGACACAACCTTGTAAAAGTTATAAACGGAATCCGCTCACAAGTTTCACTTACCATAACCTGAGATGCATGGATTACCATTTGGTTTAATCTGACTTGCTTCCTTGTTCAAGTTTTGTGAACATTATGCATTCTGTTATCATCTTCTGTGATGGAGTTTGTCGATTAAGGTTCTTGAACCTGTTACAGGTGTACTATTATTACCCATTTTCTGTTCTTTCTGATCCTGCTAAAGTGACCAACGATCTTCGCTGGAATGTTACGAGGTTGCAAGGCTTTGAAGCTGTTATGCGTGTCAGGTGCAGCACGGTAAGTAGCTTTCCAACTTGATCTGATATTCACCCAAATTTTCTACAAAACAATACTGAACATCATATAGCTGCATTCAATGCTTGAGACTCGAGTATAAAGCTTCTAAGTGAAGTGTTGTTTCTTTTATAGGGACTTCAAGTTCAGGAATATTCTGGAAACTTCTGTAGGCGCATACCTACCGACGTTGATCTTCCTGCGGTTTGTCTCCTCATTTTCTTTCTCGTTCTCTTTTCTGACCAACAGCTGGACATATGCATAAGATGTTATTTCTGATGTTTATAATGTTGTGCCATTCACCATCAAGTCTATTTAGCCATTCATTTCACATAATAGGTTATGTTGCTTTTGATTTTCTTTCTTATTTGATCTTTCTACAGTTCATAATGTTATTATTATTTTTTACTTGTAAAAATTATATTAATTAACTTGTTCACGAAAATGGGAAATGGCGTATTTGGGGGGCATTAAACAGATCTTATTTGTTAGATTATCACTCTGAGCTCATATCATCAAGCCTCTGTAGTCTATGCTTCTCATGTTCAAGACTTTTCTGCTTTTGCTTCCAGTTACTGGTTGATAGCGGCCGGCTTTCTTTATTTGAGCTTGATTAGAGAGGTGGTATTTTGATGTTTCCGGTTTTTGATTATACTGAAAGTATTTTACAATAGAAACTGACTATTCCAGCACCCTGTTTCTGAAGTAGTTCATTCCATAGTTGTCTATTGTTTAACCTTCTTGAAAACCCAAATCTATATTCATGATTTTGGGAAAAGTTTAAGGTGCTAAATAATTCTCTGAAATCACAATTTCTGGTGTACAGTGGATAGCAGCTCCTTGGTGAATAACCTTTTGTGAAAATGTTGGGGGCATTTTTCTTTATGAAATTTTTTGAATGTATGCTTCAGTAGCTTTTTAGCAATGCAATTTCTGACTTACCTAATGACCCAGGTTGATTGTGACAAGACAATAATGGTACATTTAAAGCACGACGATAAATTGCAGGATGGTTCTGAATGCTCTTTTCAGGTATCTTCCTCAACACAGCATTGACTCTAAAACAGTTGCTTCTTTTTTTCGATGTTTATCTCATTCTTTTACCCGAGAAAGCAAGATGGATCTTGCTTAATGGCTATTTGGAATTGGAGTTCGATGCTTTTAAGAATTTTATGTTTCCTTATTCAGCTAGAGCTGTCTATGGGATGGATGACATGTTGCTTCTACTAACAAAGGAGCTCCTCCCTTGACCAGTTTAGGGATCTCTTTAGGCTAGCCACTTCATTTCATTGCCTTTGTTCTCCTTTTTTTTTTTTTTTTTTTTTTTTTCTGTTTGCCGCGTAAGCAACATTTTTTTTTGCATACAATGACATGCACAATAGGTAGAGAGGAGGATGTTGAAACAAACGAATAAGTGTAGAGATTTTGTGTATATTCTGTTATGATACAATTCTGTTAGGATAGAAAAGTGTATATTTGATACCGTAGTTAATACCAAATAAAAATCCCTTAATTATAGGGACCGGTATGATCAAAATAAAAGGTTGTTCCCGGTATACCAGGCTTCCACGTTTGCGCAGAGTCTGGAGAAGGGCTGGATCGCTTTGCGATCTGATGTACGCAGCCTTACCCTACACTTTTGTGTAAGAGGCTGTATCCGCAGCTCGAACCCATGACCTCAAGGTCACAAGGCAGCAATCTTACCGGTTGCTCCATCGCCCGCTCACTTACCAATATGATCAAAATGTACTATGAATATGTAGTTTCCTCTGAATGAAAGACAACCTTTTTTGCATGCTCTAAACAACTTAATGGTACCAGAGTACTAAACAAATATGGCCACCATAAGAGTAACACCTTTGAAACTGGTGGTGAAACCCTCTCAAACCACGAGTCATAGAGCAGACGCTTCTCATTTATCCTTTCAACTAACCATCCACAAGTTAAGTGAAAAGAATTACCTTGAATAGACACATTCCGTTAAAGAGAAAATCTCACTTATTAGCCTAAGGTTTGGCCCATTACTCAGTTAGCAGCCTAACGTTCATGAAACTCACTTAATAACCACTCTTTTGCCGAAATGTCTCACTTGTAGCCAGGTGACCGTTGACCAACCGTTGACTAACCGTTGACCAGCCGTTGACTTTCTCAGACCAACCAGAATCTGACACGTGGCAACCCTTTTTTAATTAAAAAAAATAAAATTGTATTTTTGAATAAATTGATTTAAAATGAATTTAAAAATTCTAAAAAATTGTAAAAATTAATTAAAAAACATTTTAAATATCAAAAAATTAGGAAAAAATATAAAAATAAAAAAAATTACCCACAACACTCCAGCACTCCACCCACCTACCCCCCCCCACGCCACACCACCCACCCCCCCCCCCCCCCCCGCACCCCCGGGCAAAAAATTTTTTAATTTTTTTTTAAACTCACTCATAACGCTCCGACCACCTCCGCGTCCCCTCCCCCACCCCTCCTCTCGCGAAATTTTTTTTTAAAAATTTTTTCTAACTCATCCATAACATCCTAACCACCTCTGCGTCCCCTCTCCCACCCCCGCGCACACCTCAAAAAAATTTAAAATTTTTTCAACTCACCCAGGACTTAACACAGGACCTGAAGAAAATACAAAGGTAAATGCCAGGTAACTACTCTGACCTTGATTTACCTATGCCCTGTGAAAAGGCAGTAGGAAGTGTGTCAAATACCTATTATCCAACTATGTGTCAATCAAAAGGCTGTCGTCAGCCTTCTCAACATTGACCTCTCATTTGTCCAGTATAGCAGTACCGAAGGTTATATAGGATGTCATGCTAGTTCCAGAGTGGAGAGATTCTATTCTTGAGGAACTGATAGCTTTAGAAAAAAATGACACCTGAAAAGTGACAACTATCAAAAGAGAAGACAACAGTTGGGTGGAAATGAGTGTTTACAGTGAAGTATGAAGCTGATGGGACGTTGGACAGGTATAAGGCACGCCTAGTAGCTAAATGATTCACTTAAACCTATGGCATTGACTATCTAAAGACATTTGCACTTGTAGTCTAATTAAACACAATCAGATTTCTTTTATTAATAGTTGTTAACATGTACTGGCCCCTTCATTAAATGGATGTAAAGAATGGCTTTCTAAATGGTAATCCAGAAGAATAACTATATATGAGTCCACCACCAGAGTTTGAAACCGGGTTTGGAACTCATGTATGCAGGCTGAAAAAAATCCTTATATGAGTTGAAACAGTCACCTAGAGCCGTTTTTAGCATTCTGACAATTTATCGAAAGATTATGAAATACTTAGCTCATGTCAGATTATCAATCCTAATTGTTTATGTAGATGACATTATCTTGACAGGTGTTAGGAAATCCGACAAGATCATTGCAAAAACGCGCAGCGGAAAACAAAACTTTATCTCCGACTTCCTACCAAGGATCCATGTTGCTCGTTTAATTCGATGAAAGAAATCAAAAACCATTCCTCTGTAGATTCGAAATCTGCAGACGTAGAACATGCGAACGTAGGAGGTGCGATGACACGGTCACCCTCTGTCGGTATCCACACGAATGTTTGTGCCCGGAGTGCTAGCTCTTGAACGGCGCGGCTGAGAGAACTCGCTTTTCTCCAAAAACGGCTCTAGGGTTTTCTGTTGTTTTTCGTTTTTGTGCTGTAGTGTCGTGTACGAGACACACCATGCTATATGTATATATATATATATGTATATATAGATATCAAAATCCGATTCCAAATCGGATTGGTTAATGCCTATCATAATCCGTACCAAATATGGATTCTGTTAGGATTAGATAAAATCAATCAAAATCCATATCAGATATGAATTCTATTGTTACTATCCGATGATATAAGTATATATATATATATGTGTATACATATATATGTATATATATATATATGTAAAAACGAAAATAATAATAATAATTTTTAATATCCAATATTAATATTATTAATATTAAAAACGATAATAATAATAATAATTATTATTATTAATATCCAATATTAATATTATTAATATTATTAATCTCAGCTATACGCATTCTTGTGTGTGACCCGATGGGCCCATATTAATTGGCAGTTGATTAAATCTCTATTAAACCAACAAGTCGTAAATGGCCTCTAGCAAGGCATTACGACTACCCAATTAATACGAGTACAGTCCGACTAGCCTAATAGTAGCACATGCATTAATCCTTTTGTCACACGATATCTAGTTTGAACATAAGTCATGGTCAGCGTCATACTTATATTGTTCAAACATATGATTACTCGATCTCTAAGTAGACTGATAAAACAAATGATATTGATCACGCTATCAATTCATTTGAGCACAGCCATGCATTTCACAGTCTCACTAATCGAGGAGCCCAAAGATATCTCTCTCAAAAGAGAGGGACAAATTCTATCTTGATTGTTCAATATCCTCTACATAATTTCTATCACATTCAATCATGACGTTTATTATTATCCAGTTACGGATAACGTTTGATCATGTCAAAATATAATAGTCCTTATGTTGGAAACTATGACAATCTCAAGTCAAAGGATTAAAACATGTCTATCATGAGATTTACTTATGACGCTAATCCGTGTAGTAATCTCATGATGGGTCTATCAAATACACTGTTCTCTAACAAGTATCTATGAGATTGATTTGTATCACCATACACATAATCATCTCATGATTATCAAATCAATACTCATACTGATTATAAATTATTTTATCTCTATAACAATAATGAATCAGGGACATATATCAAAATTGTGTAACATACTAATCAACAATAATGATAATAAAACCTCTTTTATTAATAATAAATATATAATATAAATATCCAAATCATGGCCTAGGGCACATACACTAACAATCGCCCACTTGCACTAGGCCTACAAATATCTGAGACCCATAGATCTAGTGTGCTGATCATGCTTGACCCGTGAGAGAGGCTTAGTCAATGGATCCGCTATGTTATCGTTTGTGTCAACTTTGCATATCTTGACATCTCCTCTATCGATGATGTCTCGAATGAGAGGGTAGCGTATGAGTATATGTTTAGATCTCTGATGAGACCTAGGCTCTTTTGCTTGTGCTATGGCACCATTGTTGTCACAATAAATGTCCACAGGATTTGCAATGCGAGGTACCACTCCTAGCTCAGTGATGAACTTCTTCAACCAAACTGCTTCTTTAGCTGCATCTGATGCTGCTATATACTCAGCCTCTGTTGTAGAATCAGCCACAGTGCTTTGTTTTGAACTCTTACAACTAACAGCTCCACCATTCAATGTGAATACAAAACCGGACTGCGATCTGAAATCATCTATGTCGGTTTGGAAACTAGCATCTGTGTAACCATTTACAACTAACTCGTCATCCAAACCTTCATAAACCAAGAATACATCTTTAGTCCTTCTGAGGTACTTAAGAATATTCTTGACAGCTGTCCAGTGACCTTCACCGGGGTCAGCTTGATATCTACTTGTTGTGCTCAACGGATATGAGACATGTGGTCTAGTACATAACATGGCATACATGATTGATCCTATAGCAGAAGCATAAGGAATTTTATTCATTTGATCTCGCTCATCAGATGTCCGAGGACATTGATTCTTGCTAAGATGAATGCCATGAGACATAGGCAGGAATCCTCTCTTGGACTCTTGCATGTTGAACCTCTTCAACATTTTATCTATGTATGTACTTTGACTCAAGCCTGTTATCCTTTTAGATCTATCTCTATAGATCTTGATACCAAGGATATAGGTAGCCTCACCCAAGTCTTTCATTGAGAATGAATTCCCTAACCAAGCCTTAACCTTTTGCAAGGTAGGGATATCATTCCCAATAAGCAAAATGTCATCCACATATAAGACAAGAAACACTACTGCACTCTCACTAACCATCTTGTAAACACAAGGTTCATCTTCATTCTTGATGAAACCAAAGTTCTTAACTGTTTCATCAAAACGAAGATTCCAGCTTCGAGATGCTTGCTTCAATCCATAGATGGACCTTTGAAGCTTGCAAACTTTCTTTGAATTCTCAGGATTTACAAAACCCTAAGGTTGTGTCATGTACACATCCTCGAGTAAATTTCCATTAAGGAAAGCAGTTTTGACATCCATTTGCTATATCTCATAATCATAGTATGTTGCAATGGCAAGGAGAATTCGAATAGACTTAAGCATAGCAACTGGTGAAAAGGTTTCATCATAGTGTATACCATGAGTTTGCTTGAAATCTTTAGCCACAAGCCTTGCTTTGTAGGTTTGCACATTTCCATCCATGTCAGTTTTCTTCTTGAAAACCCATTTGCAACCAATAGTCTTAATACCCTCTGGAGGATTAATTAAAGACCAAACTTGGTTATCAAACATGGATTGCATCTCAGAATTCATGGCTCCAAGCCATTTATCTGAATCTGGACCTGACACAGCTTCCTGATAGGTAGTAGGCTCATCTTGATCTATGAGCATAACTTCACTATCATCAGTCACAAGAAATCCATATCTCTCTGGTTGACGATGTATCCTATCAGATCTGCGTTGGACTTGTGTTACATTTTCAGGCTCCACAACTGTTTGTGGTTCTGAAATTGTTTCTAAAGACGGCTCAATGATATCTTATGGAACTTGAGTTTCCTCAAGTTGTACTATACTCCCACTAGTTCTCTTAGAGAGAAACTCCTTTTCTAAAAAGACTCCATTTCGAGCAACAAACACTTTGTTCTCTGAGGGAATATAGAAATAGTACCCTTTAGTTTCTTTAGGATACCCCACAAAAATACATTTGATAGACTTTGGAGCTAGCTTATCTGACACTAATCTTTTCACATAAGCTTCACAACCCCAAATTTTAAGAAAAGACAAACTGGGTCTCTTACCAGTCCACATCTCATATGGTGTCTTTTCAACCGCTTTAGATGGTACACGGTTCAAAATGAATGCAGCTGTCTCCAAGGCATAACCTCAAAAAGATAGAGGAAGATCTACTTGACCCATTATAGATCGAACCATATCTAATAAAGTTCGATTTCTCCTTTAAGAAACACTATTCCATTGTGGAGTTCCTGGAGGAGTCAACTGTGAAACGATTCCACAATTTCTTAGATGTTGGTCAAATTCTTGGCTCAAATATTCACCGCCTCGATCTGATCGAAGCGTTTTAATTGTCTTACCAAGTTGATTTTGTACTTCATTTTGAAAAGTTCTAAACATTTCAAAAGACTCATGCTTATGTTTCATTAGGTAGACATAGCCATATCTACTGAAATCATCAGTAAAAGTTATGAAATACAGAAATCCTCTTCTGGCACTAATGCTGATTGGGCCGCATACATCTGTATGTATCAAGCCTAATAAGTCATTAGCGCTTTCACTATGTCCAGTAAAAGGGGTCTTTGTCATTGTAGAAATATTTAGGATAAAATAGTATATTTGTATTGTGTAATGCTACCGTTAGAATTGGTGGACCTACATTCTCTCTTTTCATTCTAGCCGTTGCCGTCTGTGGCATACTTTCCTATATATATTGTAGCTGTGTGATGTAATGAATAATGAGAAATTTTATCTCAGTTTATTGAGCACAATTCATTGAGTACTGCGGAAAGCAGCAAGAAGAAGTTTGAAATCAAAAACTAGGAGAAAGAGAAGCATATGACACATATTTATGCAAGGGGTATTTAGTACATTCCCTTGTACCTTTTCGGATAGCAATTGGTCTTTCATCAATAATACAATCTAGATGATGTACCTCAGTTCCAGAAGTATTATCAGTGGATTCTGAACAGTCTGGTTGAGTAATACCTAGTGAGTCTGATGATTCTTCAATATTAAAAGAATCTTGCTGTTGTACTACTGGATCCTTGATCTGTACCTGTTCTCTTCGATGATAGACTTTTGTTATTGGAGGTCTACCGTCCTTACGAACAAGAGCATTATCAATACCTGTATTAGAATCAGAAATAGTACTTGACAGATTGGTGTCAAGATTAGTAGTAGTAGCAATATCAATAATATTCCAAAAATCATGATAGGCAGAAGATCTTTCAGAAGTCTTTGACTCACCATAATAGGAACAATGCTCATCAATTTTAACATCTAAAGTAACAAATATTCTCTTGGAATGATGATCATAACACTTATATCCTTTTTGAGTATTAAAGTATCCAATAAAAATGCATTTAGTTGATTTATGATCCAGCTTTCCTCTCATGTGTGATGGAAGATGAACATAGGCTATGCTGCCAAATACTTTAACTGGCAGAACTGAGATGAGATTTGTATGAGGAAAACTTGCCTTAAGGATATCAACTGGAGTTTGGAAAGATGAAATTCTTGAAGGCATTCTGTTAATTAGATAAGTGGCAGTTAGAATAGCCTCTCCCCAATAAAATTTAGGTACCTGTTTAGTGAACATAATAGCCCTTGTGACTTCAAGTAAGTGCCTATTTTTTCTCTCAGCAACCCCGTTTTGCTGAGGTGTATAGGTGCAAGAAGTTTGATGATGTATTCCATGATTAATCAGGAATTCCTGAACAGATTTATCCATATATTCAAGTCCATTGTCAGACCGTAAGGTCTTAATAGTAGAATTAAACTGATTCTTAATAAAAATAACAAAGTTCTGGATAATCCTATTAGCATCAGACTTGTTTTTCATGAGAAATACCCAAGTGATTCTTGTGTGATCATCCACAAACGTAATAAACCATATTGCACCGTTAATATTGCTTACCCTTGAAGGTCCCCAAATATTAGAATGGATTAAATTAAAAGCTTTAGAGGGAACACACTGTTTAGAAGAATAAACAGCCCTAATCTGTTTAGCTAATTCACAAACATCACAGTTGATACCTACAGGATCAATATTCAAAAATAACTGAGGCATGATTTTCTTAAGATATACAAAGTTTGGATGACCAAGACGATAATGCCACGACAAAATAAGTTCCAGTTTTGAGCTATTAATACAACTGGACTCAGCAATGCAACACTTGTTGGAGTTTGCACTCTTTTTTGCTGCCCCAAAAATATAGAGTCCATTGTATACTCTAGCATTGCCAATCTTCTCCCCCGAAGGATTCCCCTGAAATATAACTTCAGAGGGTGAGAAGGAGGCAATGCAATGATTATCAACAGTAAACTTTCGTACGGAGATTAGATTAAAATTAAGAGCAGGAATATAGAGTACTTTAAACAGCTTATAACCCATGGGCAAGCAGAGCAGTACCAGTCCCAAGTATGTTAACCTTAAGACCAGTAGCTACCTCAACAAATTTAGGCTCAGAAAATGGTTCGTAATTATTTAAAAGAGTCTTTTCATGAGTCATGTGATCAGACGCACCAGAGTCAACAATCCATGTAACATGCAAATTTATCTATGATACCTGAATGAGCCATAGTAGCAATAGACATTGTTGGTGAGTCAGTGAAGTTGTTTTTGTCCTGCTGTTTTCCAAGAAGTTTAAAAATGGTATCCAGTTGTTGTTGAATAGGTGGATTATGATTAGTGCCTTGCCTAAACTGATGGTCTGATGTTATCTCAGTCCTGGGCTGAACCTTTGTCTTGCCATCTACTTCATTATCCATCTGATTTACAAAATGTACTATAGACCCCTGAGATCTTCCATCTTTTCCTCCTTTCCAGTTATTGTTTGAGACATTGCTTCGCCAGTTGTCATTGGTAGGAGGTTTCCAACCAGAGGACTTATTCTTCCAAGAACCCCCAAAATTTCGAGAGTTGGGACGTTGTACCTTTGAATCAGGCCTACTATAGCAGTTATCATATGAATGACCTGGTTTGTTACAGAATTTGCAATATGGTCTCCTAGCTTGGGATGAACCTTTGTATACAGCTAAGGCAGAGGTATTTTCTTGCATTTCAGTGGTCATTACTAGTGCAGAGCTATCCGATGCAACATTAGAGGAACCCATCATAACTCTAATACGTGACTCTTCTAATCTTACATCAGAAAAAGCAGCATTTAAAGTGGGAAAAGGTTTAGTTCCTAATAGTCTACTCCTTACTGAGTCGAAATCCTTATGTAATCCTTGTAAAAATCTGAATACTCGTTTTGTTTCAATAAATTTCTTAAATGCAAGAGCATCAGCAGGTAATCCCCATTTGTGAGTTTCATATGTATCAATCTGCTGCCAGAGCAGAGTGAGTTGGGAGTAATAGGAACTTACCAATTGATCACCTTGCTTAATCTCAGCAATGTGAGTTTCTAGTTCATAGATTTCTGCTACGTTATCATTTTGGGAGTACAGTTCTTTAGCTGCTTTCCAGATATCAGCAGCAGTAGGATAGAGAATAAAGTTATTCCCTATTTCAGGTGTCATTGAACTGAGTAACCATGACATAATCATGACATTCTCAGTCTTGTACTGACGATAACGGGAATCAGTAGAGGAAGGAACTTGCATGTGGCTCTGAAGGTATTCATCCTTACCTCGTCCCATAATGAATAGTTCAACAGCCTTGCTCCATGCAAGATAGTTATGGCCATTAAGTTTATGATTAGTAACCATCACAGAGTTACTATCAATAGTGCCTGATAAAGGTAAGGATGGATTTCCAGAAGTGATTTCTGTAGAACCAGAAACACCTTCTGTCCATCTAGCTGATGTAGGTGTAGAAGTAGTAGACATTGTTACAGTGAAGGTTTGTAGAAAACAGATAACTTTGCTCTTGAGTTGAAAGACTTCTTCGTGGAAGAAGAAGAAATTTCAGCTTGAAGAAAGAGAGCAAGTTTTGAAAAATGAGACGAAAAATGAGAAGAAGGTACAATTAGACAGAATTAGTTGTCAAAGCACTTCCTCCTACAATTCATGATGCCTTAAATCATCCTTTGTGGAACAATGCTGTGAAAGATGAAATGCATGCTTTAGAGAAGAATAGAACCTGGGAGTTGGTAGATAAGCAAGATTCTATGAAGACAGTAGGGTGTAAATGAGTTTTTTCACTTAAATATAATGTTGATGGGACTATAAATAGGTACAAAGCTCGTCTTGTAGCTAAAGGTTTTACACAAACTCATGGTATTGATTTCTTAGAAACATTTGCACCGGTTGCCAAACTTAATACTATTCGTATTGTGTTCTCTATAGCAGTTAATCTAGACTGGAGATTGTTACAATTGGATGTCAAGAATGCCTTTTTTAATGGTGATTTAAGTGAAGAAGTTTATATGGACATACCCCCTGGTTTTTTGAATTCTAATAACTGCACTAAAGTATGCCGTTTAAAGAAAGCCTTATATGGGTCAAAACAATCTCCCCGTGAATGGTTTAGAAAATTTACTAATATAGTTATTGACTATGGTTTTGTTCAAGCACATAGTGATCACACCTTGTTTGTAAAAAGACGAGAATCTGGAATAATGACTGTTCTACTTGTTTATGTAGATGATATCATTTTAACTGGTAATGATAACAAAGGAATTGATGAAATCAAGCATCATTTAGCCACAGTGTGAGTTAAAAGACCTAGGAGCTCTTAGGTATTTTCTTGGTATGGAAGTTAGTAGAACCAAGAAAGGTATTTGTATATCTCAAAGAAAATATGTGCTTGATCTACTTTCTGAAGCTGGTATGCTAGGGTGTAAACCTTCTTCTACTCCAGTTGATATTCGGTCTAAATCACAAGATCCTGGACAGGATTTGATTGATAAACTTAGCTATCAAAGACTTGTTGGTAAGTTAATTTACCTATCTCACACAAGACCGGATATTTGTTACGCTGTCAGTTATGTTAGCCAATTTATGCACAAGCCCACTAATTTACATCTAACTGCAGCTATGAAGATTCTTAGGTACCTAAAAAGGGCTCCTGGTCAAGGTCTCTATTTCCAGAAAAATACTCACAGAGATCTAATTGTTTTTACTGATGCTGATTGGGGGGGGGGGGTCTTCTACAGACATGAGACCTACTAATGGGTATGTAACCTTTTTATGGGGAAATCTTGTTACTTGGCGTAGCAAGAAGCAAGCTGTTGTTGCACGTAGTAGCGCGGAAGCTGAGTTAAGAGCATTAGCACTTGGTCTATGTGAAGGACTTTGGATAAAACGTGTTTTGATGGATCTTGGTCAACCTATTTTGCTGCCTATTCAGATATATTGTGACAATATATCCGCTATTCACATGATTGAAAATCCTATACAACATGATAAGTCCAAACATGTTGAATTGATCGACACTTTATCCGGGAAAAGCTTGAAAGCAACATCATCAGGATTGCACATATCTCATCTAAGAATCAAACAGCAAACATGTTTACTAAACCATTAGCAGTTTCAGTTTTTTATGACATGTTAAGCAAGCTTGGTTGTATTAATCCTTACACCAAGCTTGAGGGGGAGTGTAGAAATAGCTAGGATAAAATAGTATATTTGTATTGTGTAATGTTACCGTTAGAATTGGTGGACCTACATTCTCTCTTTTCATTCTAGCTGTTGCCGTCTGTGGCATACTTTCCTATATATATTGTAGCTGTGTGATGTAATGAATAATGAGAAATTCTATCTCAGTTTATTGAGCACAATTCATTGAGTACTGTTTAAATTCACATCTTGATTGTTTATAGTCATCTTTCCAAGCAAACAAGAGTCGCAATTCTCAAATGATTCAAAATCAAATGAATCTAATAATCCATCTTGATGGAGTTTAGATACGCGCTTCTCATTTATATGGCTAAGGCGACAATGCCACAAATATGTAGGGTTTAATTCATTTGGCTTAGTTCTCTTTGAAGATATGTTATAAATATTACCGTCATTGGAATCATCAAGGTTAAGGACATAAATGTCATTATAACTACTTGCAATACAATAAAGCAAGTCATTTTTTTCAAAAATAGAACACTTCTTATTTTTAATTAAAAATGAATAACCTTCATCATCCAAAATTGATATTGAAATATGATTCCTACTCATAGTAGGAACATAAAAGCAATTGTTTAAAACTAACAAAAGCCCATTGGGCAAGACAAGCTCATAGGTCCCTACAGCTATAGCAGCAACTCTTGCTCTATTGCCAACACGTAGGTCCACTTCGCCCTTCTTCAGCATCCTACTCCTTTTGAGCCCCTACATATTTGTACAAATATGGGATCCACATCCAGTATCTAATACCCAGGAAGAAGAAGTAGATAAATTAATTTCTATAACATAAATACCTGAAGATGTAGTCGTACTACCCTTCAGCTTCTTCAACTCATCCAAATAAACGTCACAGTTTCTTTTCCAATGCCCAGACTTGTTGCAATGGAAACAAGTTCCTTCTTTAGGAACCTTAGCCTTGGGTCCAGGTTTTGGCTTAGCTTGACCCTTTGACCCTTTTGCACCCTTTGCATTTTTGGCCTTACCTTTGCCTTTACCTTTCTTTTTCATAGGCTTAATATTGACACTCAATACTTGGGTAGGCCTTTTGATATTCCCCTCAGCTGTTTTGAGCATACCATGTAGCTCAGGAATAGACTTCTCCATATTATTCATATTGTAGTTCATGACGAACTGAGAGAAACTGCTAGGTAAAGAGTGTAGGATTAAATCCGTGGCGAGTTTTAAACTCAGGGGATATCCAAGTCTCGCAAGGTGATCTATATAGCCTTTCATCTTCATAACATGAGCGCTAACAGATTCACCTCCAGACATCTTACAATCAAATAGTGCAACAGCGGTGTCAAACCTATCATGCCTAGCCTGTTGTTGGAAAGCTTGTTTGAGATGCACACTCATCTCATAAGCTTCTAAGTGTTCCAGGTCCTTCTGAAGTCCCAGACACATAGTTGCCAACATAAGACATCATATGTCATTAGAATCTTCAACATGCTTCTTATGCTTACCCCTAGCAGCAACAGAAGCATCAGCGGGAGGGGGTTCAGGGATAGCTTCATCAAGCACGTAGGACTTCTTTTCTTGCTTGAGAACAATTCTCAAGTTTCGAAACCAGTCAACAAAATTAGTCCCACATTCTTTCAGTTTTTCCTTCTCAAGGATAAATCGCAACGATAAGGTGGAATTGTTATTAGCAGCCATTTATGATCTACAAAACATGCAAAGCAACGCTTTATTAATAATGAGGTTAAAATTTATAAAACTCCCACTAAAACATAACCCTCAAAAGAAATATTTTAGTGAGCTAAGATCCATATTTGACTTAATTCTAAACTCAGCTTTGGCATGACGCTTAAAATTAAGTTATTTAGGTAGGTAACTTCTTTACCAATTACATCTCATGTAACTCTTAGATTTTATGGAATAATGACATCATATATCATTGTATGTTAGATTCTATCTAATGCCTTGGGTCCAAAACCGTTTTGATAGCCCAATTAAGTCTAACCAATTTTAAACATATGAGTAGCACTATTACTCATCCTACGTAGCTAGGAATGTTTAAAGCACATTGCTTTGGCAATACCTACTTTAATACAATCCCAGTTTTAATAGGTGTTTAAGACATGGATGGCATCAAGACTTTATTAATGAGGGTTCAATTTAAATTATATTTTGCATTGCATATCATTATATCATAGCATCCTATATGCATATATATAATCTATCATCCACGCATCTCATACAAAATGATAAATATGTAAACGTGACATAGCATGGCCAAACTAAATATGATCTTCATGAGACCAAATGAAGATCATAAAGGAAATCCTATGTGAAAGACTTCCTATTACAACATTTGCAATGATACATATCTTCTCTTGAGCTCGTGCCTCCATCTCCATGGAATCCACTCGTCCTTGGTATGTGTCGCAATCACCACTTTTGTAGCTTGATTCTTCATTTATTACAATAATAAAGAAAAACCTAACTACTTGTATAATAAAATACAACAAAAACTACAGTGGCACGCAGGCCATAATAACCCAAAATAGAAATATGTCTAAGTCAATCACATAGGTCCTAAGGCCATGCTATACACCATGCAAAGACATCAACAATTATAATATATCTTACACAAACATATTATAACAAATAAATATATATTGACATTCTTTATGTCACGGTAACGAACTATAGGGCGTACGCATACGGCGGCCCCGCTAGCCGGTTAGCGGGCGGGGTTTTCGCTGCCGGGTTCCGAGGGGCAGCGCCCCTAGGCGGGGTCGGGGGGGCAGCGTCCCGCGAAGCCAAACAGAAAACATCAATCCGATTGATAATTTTCTTTTCGGAATCCTAACACGGACTCGTCAATCATATTAACGATCTTACTGTTTTGAATACGTGTAAGCCCTTATAGAAGCATCGATCGAACCGAGAGTTATCATTCGAAACCCGTAACAGAATCATCTATCGAATTGATAATCTGCTATTCGAAATACGAAACAGAATCATCAATCGAATTGATAATCTGCCATTCGAAATCCGAAAACAGAATCATCAATTGAATTGATAATCTGTCTGTTTTGAATATGCATAACTCTTACAGAATCATTATTGGCTGCTCATATCGGTATAAACATACTCGTTTTGATCATCACATGAAAAACGAAAACATTATATCACATATAACAATCTCGAATTATAACATCTCATAAAAACGATTTGAAAAACACCAATCCGCCCTCATCAGATGAGATTCGAATATGGTTTTACACATATCATGGCATATCGTGCGTTTATATCTAATATAAGCAGAGTCGTTTTAATCATCACACGACAAACGAATTCTGCCATATACAAATCATCTCATGGAAACGTATTGAAAAACGCCGTTCTTCTCTCATCACATGAAATCCGAATTAGCGTTTTATACATATCATGCCATACGAAAAACAGTAAATATATAATCACATGGCATGATATGCCATACGAAAAACAGTAAATATCATTCCCAATAAGCAAAATGTCATCCACATATAAGATTAAAAATACCAGTGGTAGCTAAGAGCAGTCTGAAGATGATTACAGATCCATAGCTCATGGAGTATGTGGGATAATGTGGCTAAAGGGAATCCTAGAAAAACTAAAAATACCAGTATAATGACCTATGAAACTTTACTGTGATACCACAACTGCCATCAATATAGTCCATAATCGTATTCAGCATGATAAGACCAAAAACATTGAAGTTGATAGATATTTTATAAAAGAAAAACTTGACAGTGGACTGATATTTATGCCGTATGTTCCTAGTACTCAACCAATGGCAAATGTGTCCACCAAGGGGCTGCTCAGACCCTGTTTAGAGATCTAATCAGCAAGTTGAGCATGATAGATAGCTATGCACCAATTTGAGGGGAAGTGTCAAAACAAACGAATAAATGTACCGATTTTGTATATTCTGTTAGGATATTATTATGTTAGGATATGAAAGTGTATATTTGATACCGCTGTTAATAACAAATCAGAATCTCTTGATTATAGGGACTGATATGATGAGTATGTACTACAAAACTGTAGTTTCCTCTGAATGAAACAAAACCTTTTCTGTTTGCTCCAAACTTACAGAGGATATACAGCAGCAACAACAACAACATTACCCCATTGCTTTAGAGGCTCCCCCTATGGCGAGGTATGAGGGAGGGGGTCGGATGTACGCAACCATGCCCATGCGTTAGAAATACATAGATGTTGTTTTCCGATGACCCGTAATGAGCGTCAAGCTGTGTCGATCAACTACTACTTTACAATATAAGAAGAGCAGCCAATTTAGTGAGTCATTTTTCTTTATTACATCATATTCCAAAGTCAAGGAAGAGTGTCATTGACTTCATTGGAAATGGAAAGCACAGAGGATATACAGCCAAAAACAAACTAGAACCATCTTTATGTACGAGATATGTTCAGGTCAAGGTTGCAGATAAGGAAGTATCCCAGTTTGTCCTATACCTCCTATCTTTTTCCAAGAATTTACAGAAAACCTGATACTGCCAACATCTCGTTGGGTAAGTATTCTATCCCGTCTTCAAGACTCATGAAATCTCCTGTTTCTTTTCTGGCACAGAAGTTAGTCTGTTGCCGCCCATGCTAACAGATAGATCTCCATTTGGACTTACATTTCCAGTGACAGCTCATAGCCTTGAACATCACTTGCTGACATTGAAATGCCTTCCAGCACTTGCGCCTTACTCTCCAAATGTGCTACAGAGGGCAGGGCCTTGAGGGTTCCTTCTAAATTTCATTGAGTGGGATCTTTTTCATGGTGGGGGGGGGGGGGGATTTAGTACTTCCATTCCATTTTTAGTTGCAGAGGTCGAACCTCAAACAGAGAAGATTTTTGTTGCTATAGTGGGGAAGGGGGGAGGACATATAAAAGATTATCCCAACTTCATTGTGTATATATGGTGTTATTGGTAGTAGAGGACATACAGTTCTTGTACAAGTGCTAAGAATCATATGTTTGGTTTTCCTTGAACGAATCTGATGACCAATTTTGGTAGTTCGGCCTTTTACCTAGTGCTCATTTGTGGGGAAGGTAGCAAGACCCTAAGGTCACTGTGATTGTAAATCCATCACGCAAGTTCCGTTCATGTAATTGGATTGGAATATCATGTCTGTAATACACTTTTCTTTTTAAATATTTAAATAATTCAATCTGTAGGTTCTCGATAAGGTGAGGAGCGAAGTTATGATATGCTTAAGTTGTTAAGTGAAAGAAAGCAAAACAGTCACATGCACCATAGAATTGAATGCAAGAGAAGGTATCAAGGAAGACTGGGATAGGTACTTACAAAACCAAAACAAAAAAGAAATAAAAAATAAAGAGAGACTGGGCTATGCAAGAAAATAAAAAACCATGTATAAACACAGGGTCACTTTCTTTTTTAGTTAAAAGAAAAATGGGGGAACGAATTAGGAATTCTGTTCATTTGGTGATTAGTGGTGGAAAAGGAGGATGACAAAAAACATTGGGAGAACATGTAGGAGAAAAATTTGGAAAAGAGACAAAAAGTAGACAGTCTAGCATCAAATACACGATTATGCACCTCTTTTGGCTGATAAACCAGGGATTATAGTGCACAATTTGTGAATTAAAATTGGTTGTTCACGGGAACAGATAATTGTTGACAGAAAACCATTAGGAAAAGTGTATCTATTCAATAATTGTTAGCTTGTGATTTTCCTTAATTACGGCTAATTATCTTCTGAAATGATGGTGCAGTACTGCTTGCCCTCCACTTGAGATTACTGCAACTCGTAGTGTGAAACGCTTGAAGCGATTGCCGTACAACATTTAGTAAAAATGTTTGGAATTTTTTTCTCCTTTGCAAATATTGATTTTGTCCTCGAAAAAATTTAGCTTATTTTGTAGTAATTAAATTGGTGTTTTTAAATCATATAAAATTATCTTTATGTATTTGTTCTTCCAGTCTGCTCTTCTTTACACCACCGTTTACGGCCAGAGAAGAATTCGTGTTTCAACTTTGTCTCTGCCTTGCACCAGCATGTTGAGCAATCTCTTCCGCTCTGCTGACTTAGATACACAATTTGCTTGTATCTTGAAGCAAGGTAACTTGGTTTAGTATCGCTGTCTATAGTGTCCTTCGTATTTGGTTTTGTTTCTTCTTCTGCGCACCCCCTCTTCCTGCCCCCTTCCTGTCCTTATTTTTTCTTGTACTCGATACAATGTCTTATCCTTTTATCTATGATTTGCTGGAATAGAATTCATGCAAGCCATTTTGTCCATCTAATCTAATTGAAGTCGTTCATCTCTGCAGCGGCAAATGAAATTCCCTCCAGTCCACTCTTGCAAGTTAGGGATCATGTCACTAATCTTTGCATCAACATTTTGCACTCCTATCGGAAGTTCTGTGCCACTGTGTCTTCCTCGGGACAACTAATACTGCCAGAAGGACTTAAATTGTTGCCTCTGTATACACTTGGTAATGCTCAAACTGCTCTTATCCTGTGATTTTTGATGCTTTGTGGAGTTGGGCCGGGTGTGTTTGTGCTCTGGCGCCACGTCCTGCTTTGTTCTTTTCTTTTTGAATTTTTTGGGCGTGATTGTGCTTCACTTTCTTTCTTTCTTTGTTTTTTCGTTCTGGTTTGGGGGGGGGGGGGGGTTGGGTGAAGCGCTTATTGGTATCTTGTAATTAATTTTTAACTTTTAACTCTTCCTT
The DNA here is from genome assembly GCA_036186865.1 of Eustoma russellianum. Taxonomy (NCBI): domain Eukaryota; kingdom Viridiplantae; phylum Streptophyta; class Magnoliopsida; order Gentianales; family Gentianaceae; genus Eustoma; species Eustoma russellianum. The sequence goes on along the minus strand of AP025058.1, from coordinate 20,047,774 downwards.
TTGTTGGAAATATCTATTGATTTTTTTGGCTGTTTATTTGCTCATCCTTTTACTCTTTGTTCTTCATGGAAATTCCAGACCAGTATCATGTACCAAAGTATAATAAGTGCTAAAAGTTTGTGTTGCATTCTGTCTTCTTCATAACATCCAGTCACTATTATATGTGATAAGCATGGAAATATAACCGCTTGTTTCAAGAATAATATGGATTAGTGAAATCTTCTTGCTCTCTTTTGTTTGCTTGAAACACTTGATATGAGAAAGCAAAATGCTTGCTGTGTCAATATGATGATTGATTCGTTGTTTTATGATTTTTAAGCTCTGGTAAAAAGCACCGGATTAAGAAGCGATGGACGGATAGATGAAAGGTCCTACTGGATCAACTATGTTGCCCCTCTTTCTACTCTGGCTATTCCGCTAGTTTACCCAAGGATGATATCTATCCACGACCTTGACTCTAAGGTTATTCTCTAAGTAGATGTGAACTTTCCCTTGATGGGGATTGCTCTTCCTCTTTTAGTGCAGATTGTCTGACTTTAAGGCTTAAACTTCTAGGAAATGGATGGAACTCTGGTTCCTCCTCCTATTGGACTCAACAGTGAGCATATCAGTGATGAAGGAATCTATCTTCTTGAAAACGGAGAGGATTGTTTAATTTATGTTGGGAACAGTGTTGAACCGGCTACCATGCAACAGCTTTTAGGATTTTCATCTCTTGAAGATCTTCCTACTCAGGTACTTTTCTCTATCTATTCTTATTCTGATCGTTTTATTCCATTAGGATAGCATAAGCTATTTACAAAATATGAAAGCCCAAAAGTATATCTAGAAGCTACCCATCACCATTCCCCTTCGCAAAAAATTCCCCATATCAAAGCAGCATTCAAGAGCAATATTCTTATTAGTTGTATTCCTTTAGTTCCTTTCCTTTGAGTTTTTATTTTTATTTTATGATGAGGTAAAATAAATTATTAATATGGATAGCATAACGTGGTATTTATGTAATCCTTGTAATGTGCTCCTTAATAGAATATAATTAGCTTTTCACTATTAGTGTAATTATTTTATGCAAAACTTATTTCCACTAGGTGGAAAATGTAAAAGTGAAAAACGTCATTAAAATTTTATTGGGGGAGCGTCTAGAATAAGAAATGGAAAGAGACACAACCTTGTTTTTCATGATCTCCTGGCTCTGGCTCTTGACATGTACATTCTCTTTCCGTAAAAAATCACCTTTGATTTCCTCCTTGCCAAATCCCATATGTCACAGCCGCAAAGCTTAACCTGAATAATTCCTTAGAGAACATGGGGCGCCCACCGGTTCCTTGGATCATATTCAATACATCTTGGCACAATTCTCTGTATAGTCTTATTAACGTGTCTTATAATAATCTTCATATTTGTTAAGAATATTTATGCATCCTATTTGTAGTCTCTACCAATCAGTCCACCAAGCCCCACCGAGGAGAGGGCGCATGCGGTGTTGGGGTTGCAAAGTGTAGAAAATACTTGTTAATATTTGTTACCGTTAGAGACTTTATTCACTGTGTAAAGATAGAATAGTTACCGTTAGAAAGTGGAGTTCTCACTCCTCACTCTGTTGTATAAATATTGTCACTCTTATGAATAATACTAAGAAAAAATTTTTCTGCTCAAATCTTCTACTGATCAAACAATAAATTGCTTCCAATCATCCAATATTTCCTACATGGTATCAGAGCTTATGCTCTTGGGATCTGATTCCAGAAAAATTCTGAGCTTCAGTTTCTCAGATACTGTTTTCAGAATTTGTTCATATTTCTTCAAACTAGTTCATATCTCCTCAACCACTGGAAATCTGAGTTATTCTTGAATCATTGATTTCTTCTGATCTCACTAAGTTATTCTTGAATCAAGTCAAGATATTCATTAAATACATCAAATCCGTGTTGTTCTTGAATTATTGACCTCCTGTGATCTTGCTTCCAGAAATCCTCAAGCTTTATCACTGGAAGAGAAGAGGGTGAAGTTTTTCTTGGTAAATACTTCAAACTTTCAAGGTTTTTTTGTCCAAACACGTTTTTTATTTGCTTATCAAAAGCATCGGCTGACGTGTCAAAAAAAAAGGAAAAAAATATCGTTCAAACGGCCACGCATCCTCACTGCATGAATGCCATTTATTACTCCACTTTCTCAAAAAGACTGTCCTAGAACTTCTTACATTTATTTTTAAATTTCGGGTTTCACACTCCCCGAAGAATCTTTATACACGAAGACCCATTTTCCTTCTCAGACATTTAATACCTTCGTAAGCCGTTCCTCTATTTTCTTCTCTTAAGTCACGATCGTAGTACCCTTCTTCCTCAAAAATCTTTATTTGTTTTCTCATCTGTCCCCATCACAGTACATTACAAATCATTACAAATCTTTACAAATCTATCACCGTACATCACAGACCATTACTCTCCCTCAAGTCCTTATCATCTTCTCGAACAATTCCCAATTCTCATCATATTTCTCTACTTCAAACCATCAATCAAACCCCAGCTCATCCGTTTCATAGTTCTCATACTTTCTTCTCTTCTGAACAATTACCTCTGAAAACCTTTACCCATCTCACTCCCTTGTTCTGTTATGGCTGAACAAAGTAGTGAAATCACCTCAGCACCAACCGCAGAAAAAACCTCTGGATCTTCCTCTAGTACTCTATTGGACTCAATCCCTGTTACAATCACCAATCAGAAACTGCATGGTAGTAATTATCTACCATGGAGTAGAGCCGTTGAATTATTCATTACTGGAAGGGGAAAGAAAGAGTATCTCTCGGATACAAAGGTAGCTCCTTCAGAAACTGATGAAAAATACCCTACTTGGGAGGCAGAAAACTCCATGATTATGTCATGGTTGTTGGGGTCTATGACCCCTGAAGTGAGTAATACGTTCATGTTGTACCCCACGGCTGCAGCTATCTGGAAGGCCGCTAGAGAGATGTTTTCTCAGAGAGATAATATATCAGAATTGTACGAGTTGGAGATTCAACTGAAGGATGTAAAGCAAGGAGATCTCACTGTGAGTAAATACTTCAGTCTTTTATCTCAATTGTGGCAACAAATTGATTCTCTTGAAATGTACCAATGGGGATGTCCTGCAGATGATGTGCTCTATAGAAAGATTAAGGAAACTAAACGGTTGTTTGGGTTTTTATCAGGACTGCATAAGGATCTAGGTGCAGTCAGAGGAAGAGTCCTAAGTACCAAACCTTTACCTACTATAAATGTTGCTTTCTCTGAGGTTAGGCAGGAAGAAAGTCGTCTTAAGGTCATGATGGGAACTGCTGTTCCAATAGTCCCCTCTGAGTCTTCTGCACTCGTTACACAGGAAAATGATAATAAAAAGGAAAATAGTTTGGCTGTAAGGAAATCTGGATCTAAATCTAAGGGCTTTACTAAGAAATATTGTTGGTACTGCTATAGGGATGGACATTTGATTGAAGAGTGTTATCGACGGCCTGGCTCTACTGTGAAACCACCTCCAGGTTTCATCAGATATAATAATCAAAGAACAAACTATAACAGTAAATCAGACTCTGCTGGATCTTGGAAATCAGATGCTGATTCGTGGAGGACTCCTAGGGCAGCTCTTGTGGAAACTGGAACAAGCACTGAAGCATCTTTTACCCCAGACCAGTTGGATGCCATGCTCAAAATCCTGGAAAGCCAAAGGGCTCACATGACAAGTGATCAAGTCAGGGCCACCATGGCCAGTACAGGTAAAGAAGGTAGGTCACACTTATGGATTGTTGATTCCGGAGCTACCAACCATATGCCATTCAACAAGTCTATGTTGGATGACTTCAAATTATTTACATGCTCTAGGCAGGTTAGGGTAGCAAACGGAGAAAACATAAATATTTTAGGATATGGTAATATTCCCATATCCTCTAATCTGGTCCTCAAACATGTTCTATACGTACCTGATCTAGACTGTAACTTAATCTCAGTCAAGCAGCTAATGTCTGATAATAGGTGTCTGACTGTTTTTTCACCAACACAATACTATTTTTTATCTTCTTCTTCTTCATGCTTTCAGGAGAAAGCACTGAGGGGGAGTACTACCAAGGAGATGATTGACAGTGCTAATCATCAAGGTGGACTATATATTTTGGATACCTCAAGTCCAGGATGCTCCACAGGCAATTCTAGTGTGTATTCTTGTATAGGCAGAACTGATGTCTCTAGAATAGACAAATCTAGAATTGCTCCTATTTTGTTGTGGCATAGAAGATTAGGACATCCTAATTTTCTGTATCTTAA
>AP025058.1:19981100-20043472 GCA_036186865.1 Eustoma russellianum | reverse complement strand
TAAAAAAAATCAGACCTGACTTGTTCAAGGGTATCTCTCTAGAGTATCTTAAATGTGAGACGTGTTTGTTTGGTAAACAATCAAGGGCTCAGTACCCCTCAAAACTTTATGCTGAAAGTAAACCCTTCAATTTAATTCACTCAGATATTTGGGGACCTTCAAGGGTCCTAAATGTGAATGGAAGTAGATGGTTTGTTGTTTTTGTTGATGATCATACCAGGTTGACTTGGATCTATTTGATGAAGCAGAAATCAGAATTATCTCAGGTATTTAAAACGTTTCTATTACTAGTGCAAAATCAGTTTAATGCTAGCATTAAGAACCTGAGATCTGATAATGGCAGTGAGTACATGGATAATGAGATGAAAGCCCTTCTTCTTGAAAGGGGAATTCATCATCAAACATCTAACGTTTACACTCCTCAGCAAAATGGCATTGCTGAGAGAAAACATAGGCACATCCTTTCGGTTGCTAGGTCCTTAATGTTTTCTATGGAGGTTCCTAAGTATTTATGGGGTGAAGCAGTTCTCACTGCAACTTACCTCATAAACAGGATGTCTTCACGAGTATTAAATTTTATAAGTCCTAGAGAAAAACTGCTATCTGTATTTCCTCACTGTTTGATGTTGTCAGAGCTTCCATTTAAAACGTTTGGTTGTGTTGCATATGTCTATCTTCAATCCCATTTTAGAGGAAAATTAGACAAAAGGACTGTAAAATGCATATTTATTGGCTACTCAGGTACTCAAAAGGGCTATAAATGTTTTTGTCCAAATACTAGGAAAATGTACACTTCCTTGGATGTTGTCTTTGATGAAAACACACCTTATTTCTCTACGTCCCTACAAAATAGAATAAGTTCTGGACAGGATCACTTTTGGAGTATTATTGATGTCTTACCTATAGGTGGTGATCACACCACAGCTGCAAAAGAATTTACTCATGAAGGAACGTCTGGTACTGATATCTCTCTTGGAGGAGAAAAACAAACAGGTATGGAGGAGACAACTAAAGAGAGACCTCCTATCATTCAGGTATATTCAAGACGAAAAGGGGAGGTAACATCTGATATCAATTCTGATAAGTCTAATTTTCCTAATGTTATTGTTGATACTAACTCTGTTAATGAAACTGAGACACAGCCGAAACAACTGGATATACCACCGGAATCTGACACACTTCCGATTGCTGTAAGGAAAGGTACTCGTGAATGCCTAAAGTATCATAAATTTTTAAGCAATAAAGGATACTCATCTATTTATCCGTTAGACAGAGTTGTATCGTATGATAATCTTAATTCTGCGTTCAGGTTATTTAATGTAAGTATAGATACTCAAATAGTTCCCAGTTCTATTGATGAGGCCTTAAACCATAAAGGTTGGAAACAAGCCGTAGATGATGAGATGTCAGCTCTGGTTAAAAATGGTACGTGGGAACTAGTACCTAGACCAGAAAATATTTCTCCAGTTGGATGCAAATGAGTTTTTTCCTTAAAATACAATTCTGATGGCACATTGAATAGATATAAAGCTAGGCTTGTTGCGAAAGGATACACTCAGTCCTATGGAATTGATTATGGTGAGACTTTTGCCCCCGTTGCTAAATTAAACACTATTAGAATAATTTTTTCACTAGCAGTGAATCTTGACTGGAAATTAGTGCAACTTGACATCAAAAATGCATTTTTAAATGGGGAGTTAAAAGAACTAGTCTATATGGACATTCCTCCTGGTTATGAGTCTGCAACTACCCGGGGGAAAATCTGCAAATTAAAAAGATCTATCTATGGATTGAAACAATCCCCTAGAGCTTGGTTTAGTAAATTCACTGAAGTATTACTTGCATATGGTTTCAAACAAGCCCAAAGTGATCCTACATTATTTGTTTATACTTTGAACAATTTGGTTGTGATTCTTATTGTGTATGTAGATGATATAATTGTGACTGGAAACTGTACTTTGGAAATTGACAAAGCAAAAAGGTATCTTGCCACTGAATTCGAAGTTAAGGACCTGGGATCTCTGAGATATTTCTTGGGTATGGAAGTAGGACGGAGTAAAACAAGTATGGTAATTTCTCAACGAAAATATGTACTAGATTTATTGCAAGAAACTGGAATGACTGGCTGCAAACCAGTTTCTACGCCAATGGAGCAAAAAGGAATAAGTCAGGCACATCACCAGAACAGTAAGTCACTCTCGGATATACATGCATACCAAAAATTAGTAGGTAAGTTAATTTATTTGTCTCACACAAGACCGGACATTTGCTATGCTGTAAGTTATGTTAGTCAGTTTATGCATGCTCCTACAACTTTCCATTTACAAGCTGTCATGAGAATATTAAGATATCTTAAAGGTGCTCCTGGACAGGGACTGTTTTTTAGAAAAAATGATTGTAGGGATATAAAAGTTTATACAGATGCTGACTGGGGGGGATCTAAAGGCGACATGAGATCTACGTCAGGTTACAGTACTTTCCTGTGGGGTAACTTAGTTACCTGGAGAAGCAAGAAGCAAACTGTTGTTGCTCGCAGCAGCGCTGAGGCTGAATTAAGAGCATTGGCTCTTGGATTATGTGAAGGGTTGTGGATAAAAAGGGTCCTAAGTGATTTACATCAACTAGACTCCAGTCTAAAAATTACAGCTTATTGTGATAATATTTCTGCAATTCATATGGCAGAGAATCCTGTTCATCATGACAAAACCAAGCACGTGGAAATTGACAGGCACTTTATCAGAGAAAAACTTGAAGACCAGACACTGTGTATTCAACATACTTCCTCATCTGAACAGATTGCAGACATTCTTACAAAGGCTGTTCCTCCTGGTTTATTTCATAAATTATTATCCAAGCTTGGATGTTCAAATGTATACATGCCAAGCTTGAGGGAGGGTGTAGAAAATACTTGTTAATATTTGTTACCGTTAGAGACTTTATCCACTGTGTAAAGATAGAATAGTTACCGTTAGAAAGTGGAGTTCTCACTCCTCACTCTGTTGTATAAATATTGTCACTCTTATGAATAATACTAAGAAAAATTTTTTCTGCTCAAATCTTCTACTGATCAAACAATAAATTGCTTCCAATCATCCAATATTTCCTACACAAAGGGAAAGGGCAAAAGAAATAAAAGAAAGAAAAGGAGAAAAAAATGTGAACAGACAGTTCTGACTTTTAGCTGCTGAAGCCTTTAATCAAAGAAAGATGCATTTTCTTTTACAATTTCATGTTTTTTTTCCCCTATGTTATATACTAACTTGCTTTCGTTCTCCCACAGTTTGTGCTACAGCAGTTTGACAATCCATTGTCGCAGAAGCTGAATGAAGTTATAAATGAGATAAGGCGCCAAAGATGTTCCTACCTCCGGTAAATGTCTTCACTTTCTGGGCGTTCCTCAACTGCGTATGAGAATTATATAATTTTTTTAATCTTAATAGTAGCTTATTGATTTTCTGATGCTTTTGACTTCTTGTTTGCAGCATGAAATTATGCAAGAAAGGAGATCCTTCAGGTTTGTGGTTCTTTCTAAACTGGATCCTCGAAGCTTGTCAAATGTTAGATTTACACACACACACACGCAAAAACCTGGCGGTAGTGCCATGATTGCGTAGAGTTTCTTTTTCCGAGGAAAGGATCATTTTTATTAATCACATAAATATTTACATCAAGGTGTAATCTTTACACAAGTTATGTGAACAAAACAATGGGGATGTGATTTGCTAACACAACCCCTTTAACTCGATTCACTACATCCCTCACAAAATATCCCACCGGTGGAAATCTTTGTTGTGCATCATGCTTGACCTTGTTCTGCCAGTACCAAATTCCGTAAGCCAATTCGCGAAACACATATCGCCAGCCCATCTGAGTAAATCCATATCCAAACCCTTTGGTTAGATTCATGTCAATCCAGTCCCGGATGGATTGCGCCCGCGAGAATTCCCTCCATTGGGTAGTATGAACCAAAGTTTTCCATACCTTTCTTGCCCACCAACAATCACGTATCTCGTGTACTTGGCCTCTACCGTCGCCTTGACAAACTGTGCATTGTGCGGATGATGAGATTCGTCTCTTGTATAGGAAATCAATGGTGGGTAAGTGTTGGCATAATTGGTGCCGGTTACAATGAGGATAGCGTGGCTGCCATTGAACACATTAAAGTGACAAATTTCTTATTATTGGAAAGGATCAATTGTACATAATTGTATTCCTTAATATTTGGTAGTTGTTTAATGTATTAATTGTGAATAATTGGGTGTATTAAGTAGGGAGATTTTTTCGGTTTGACCACATGAATTAGGAGAGTCAATTGTATTTATTGCATTGAATATGGCATCCCATAATTGATGGGATTGATAGATAGTTTAGAAATATAAGGATGATTGTAAAGGAAACTTGAATGTAATGGAAATATTTTTTCCTCTCAACCTTTGAAACTATCGGCACTTGCCTCTCTCTGTTCGGCTTTCCTAGTTTCATGGTATCAGAGCCAACCTCAAGAGACTAAGACAATTCCAAAGTCACTCTCATCCAATTTTCGAGATGAGTTCCCAAACAAACTCCCCCGATGCAGGCTCATCGACTGCACCGGTTTCTAATCCTAGCGCAGGCACTACTGCGACAAGTTCAAATGAGATTGCCCTCCAACAATCTCTTAATGAAAGCTCTTCTCTTCAAATCACAAATCATAGATTGAATGGCAAGAACTTTCTACTATGGTCTCAATCTGTCCTGATGGTTCTTCGTGGGAAAGGCAAGCTAGCCTTTATCTCTGGTCAAGCATCCAAGCCGGACTCTACCGACCCACGGTACCCGGCTTGGGAACTTAATAACTCACTCGTAATGTCTTGGCTCATCAATTCAATGGAGCCACATATCAGCCGCACTTATCTCTTCCTGAGAACTGCCAAGGCTATTTGGGATGCAGTACATGAGCACTATTCTGACCTTGAAAATGCCTCTCAAGTCTTTGAGATAAAAAACAAACTCAAAGAGATACGTCAGGAGAATTTAAATATCACGGAGTATTACAACACCCTGCAGACCTTATGGCAGGAACTTGATTTACACTATGAAGCTGATTGGGGAGACTTGGAAGGAAACATCAAGTTCAAGGAGCACTTGGAGAAAGAACGTTTATATGACTTTCTGGCAGGACTGAATAAAGAGTTGGACGAAGTAAGAGGTCGTATCTTGGGAAGGAGACCACTTCCTTCACTTAGCGAAGCATTTGCGGAGGTTAGAAGGGAAGAAAGCCGACGCCGAGTCATGCTTGGAGAAAGGAGAGATGCACCAATGGTGGGGCAAATGGAGCGGCCCAATGACGGGTCCGCGCTAGCCATGAGGAATGTGGGTCAGCGGCCCAACAATCGTCCGCGATGCTCTCATTGCAACAAACTTGGCCACACACAGGATAAATGTTGGAACCTACATGGCAAACCATCGGATACTCGACCAAAGAAACAACCTCAATCCTTTGGTCGAGGACTCGCTGCGGTTACGGAGGAACGGTCAAGTCCGATCGGAGCAGGACAAATGGCGCTGAATCAGACACAACTTGAGCAGCTGTTAGCCCTTCTAAAGGCTCAGGCCGAACCCACTTCGACATCCAACACAGACTCACAGCAAGGTATGGTTAATTTTGTGGAGTCCTCACCGTGGATACTAGACACAGGAGCCACTGACCACATGACAGGTAATCTAACTCTATTTACCACATATACTCCGACCCTTGGAACCTTAAGAGTCAAAGTGGCTGATGGAACATTCGCACTAGTAGTTGGAAAAGGATCGGTAAAAGTGGCTCCCACACTTGTGCTCGAAAATGTGCTATATGTCCCCAAGTTAACTTGCAATTTAATTTCTGTGAGTAAACTTACAAAGGAGTCTGGTTGTGTGGCTAAGTTCTCTGCCCGTTTGTGTGTCTTGCAGGAGCAGGAATCGGGGAAGACGATTGGCATTGCTAGAGAAAGGAGTGGACTTTATCACTTTGAGGAAGCCAACTCACAAAAAAGCTCGCTCAATACAGTCACCTCTAGTCATTCTCCTAGTGTCAATTTTAAAAGTTCTGATGTACTGTTACTTCATCAAAGATTAGGACATCCTAGTCTTGGCTATCTTAAACAATTATTTCCGTTGAATAAACAGTTGTCTACTTTGAAATGTGATGCTTGTGTTCTTGCTAAACATGCCCGAAATGAACACCCCCCAAAACCGCATACACAATCCGCTCCATTCCATCTCGTGCATAGTGATCTTTGGGGTCCATCTCGAGTTAGAAACATTTCTGGCGCTAAATGGTTTATCACCTTTATCGATGATCATACACGGGTTTGTTGGGTCTATCTTCTCAAAGACAAAACAGAAGTAGCCAATGTTTTTCGAAATTTCCATTCCATGATCAAAACTCAGTTTCAAACGACAATACAAATCCTACGCACAGATAATGGTACCGAATACTTCAACAAGAATCTGAACTCTTATTTGGCCTCGGAAGGTATTATTCATCAAAGCTCTTGCCCAGACACACCACAACAAAATGGTGTGGCTGAGCGGAAAAATCGTCATCTTTTAGAAGTTGCTCGGGCCCTAATGTTCACTATGCACGTACCGACTTATCTGTGGGGAGAGGCTGTTCTTACAGCCTGTCATCTAATCAATCGTCTTCCATCAAAACCGTTACAGTTTCATACTCCTATCTCCGTCCTACAGCACACCTACCCTCTCTTTCATTGTGGTTCTAGTCTTCCACTTAAAGTGTTTGGTTGTGTAGTATTTGTTCATAATCACAACCCCACTATATCTAAACTAGAACCTAGGTCCTATAAGTGTGTATTCATTGGTTATTCCTCCACTCAACATGGCTATAAATGTTATTGTCCTACTCTTCGCCGCATTTTTGTCACCATGGATACACAATTTCGCGAACATGAACCATATTTTTCGGCTCCACCATATTCGGCCGACAGCACCCATTGGCCATTACTTGAACCCGAGTCTACCTACATACTAGATGATCCACTGCCCGCTCCAATCATCCCAGACAGTGGCTCAGGGGGAGTCTCACATACGCCGAACCCACCGATTTCGGACTCCCTCAGTTCGCCGCATTCGGAACCGAGCCCCACACAAAAACCACCAACTCCAAACATTATTATTTACTCGCGAAAACACAAACACAATACTCATGCAGGTAAAGACACTGATATTTCTCTAGGGTGCCAACCCTCTGAACCGCAGCCTGACTCCTGTGGTGAAGGAGAAGGAGATATCCCGGAGACCTCAGACATGGACCTACCGATTGCCCTTAGGAAGGGAAAAAGGGTATGTACTCAACACCCCATTGCCAAGTATGTGTCGCATGAAAGGTTGTCGAAACATTTTTCGGTTTTTACTGCTAAATTGTCTGATGTGCAAATACCGAAAAATATTGATGAAGCTTTAGCTAACAAAAATTGGAGAGCTGCAGTACAGGAAGAGTTGGGTGCATTGGAGAAAAACCATACTTGGACAATGGTGGAACTCCCTGAAGGGAAAAGGCCGGTAGGATGCAAGTGGGTGTTTTCAGTAAAGTTTAATGCAGATGGGAGTATAAACAGGTATAAAGCTCGACTAGTTGCTAAAGGCTTTACACAGGTATCTGGTATTGATTACAACGAGACGTTTGCACCAGTAGCCAAACTAAACTCTGTAAGAATCCTTCTCTCTTTAGCTGCAAATCTTGACTGGCCACTTCAACAATTGGATGTAAAAAATGCCTTTTTAAATGGGGATTTACATGAGGAAGTGTATATGGACCTACCACCCGGCTATAACAAAAAAAGGAATTTAGTTTGTAAATTGCACAAGTCATTATATGGACTGAAACAGTCACCTCGTGAGTGGTTTGGAAAATTTACTCAAGCGGTTAAGACTCAAGGTTTTAAACAATCGCAGGCGGATCACACTATTTTCTCCAAACATACGCCGGAGGGAAAACGTGCTATTTTGATAGTTTACGTTGATGATATTATTCTTACAGGAGACGCCTACAAGGAGATTGCACTACTAAAGGAGTACCTAAGCAGTAGATTTGAGATGAAAGATTTGGGGCCATTAAAGTATTTCTTGGGAATGGAAGTGGCACGCAGTGCATCAGGTATCTTTATTTCACAAAGAAAATACATACTGGACTTGTTACAGGAAACGGGGATGTTAGGATGTCGACCAGCAGAGACGCCTACAGAGCCGAATACAAAACTCGACCTTAATGGGGGTGAGGTAGTTGACCGGGAGCAATATCAGCGTCTTGTTGGTAAGCTTATTTATTTATCACATACTCGCCCCGATATTGCATTTGCAGTTAGTATGGTTAGTCAGTTTATGCACTCTCCAAAACACAAGCACCTTGAGGCAGTGCATCGAATCCTACGCTATCTAAAACGGACACCGGGAAAAGGACTGTTCTTCGGCAAGCAGGAAGGACGGCGGGTTGAGGTGTATACCGATGCAGATTGGGCAGGATCAGTGGTTGACCGTAGGTCTACTTCAGGATATTGTACCTATGTATGGGGTAACCTAGTCACGTGGCGTAGTAAGAAACAGAATGTGGTAGCTCGAAGCAGTGCTGAAGCGGAGTTCCGAGCTCTCGCACAAGGTATGTGTGAAGGATTGTGGTTAAAACGATTATTGGACGAGTTATGTATTAACTCCGAAGGGCCAACGAGACTGTACTGTGACAACAAAGCGGCAGTAAATATAGCTCATAATCCCGTTCATCATGATCGCACCAAACACGTTGAAGTGGACCGTCATTTCATTCGAGAAAAAATTGATGATAAAAGTTTTGTTATGATTTATGTTCCTACCAAACAGCAGGTAGCGGATATCTTGACCAAGGGGCTACATAAACCGGCATTCGAAGGGTGTGTAAGCAAGCTTGGCATGGACAACATCTACATACCAGCTTGAGGGGGAGTGTTGGCATAATTGGTGCCGGTTACAATGAGGATAGCGTGGCTGCCATTGAACACATTAAAGTGACAAATTTCTTATTATTGGAAAGGATCAATTGTACATAATTGTATTCCTTAATATTTGGTAGTTGTTTAATGTATTAATTGTGAATAATTGGGTGTATTAAGTAGGGAGATTTTTTCGGTTTGACCACATGAATTAGGAGAGTCAATTGTATTTATTGCATTGAATATGGCATCCCATAATTGATGGGATTGATAGATAGTTTAGAAATATAAGGATGATTGTAAAGGAAACTTGAATGTAATGGAAATATTTTTTCCTCTCAACCTTTGAAACTATCGGCACTTGCCTCTCTCTGTTCGGCTTTCCTAGTTTCAGTAAGACTCCATGTCGGGCACGCCAAAGGAACATATTGTGCCTCGATGGCCCCTTCATATTCCAAATCCGTTTCCACCCCCTCTCATGTGCGTCCTCCGCATGATTCACTTGCATATTATAAACATCCTTAATGCGAAATATACCTTTGGAGTTCCCGTTCCATCGCAACTCACCTCTATCATGTAAGAAATTAGAGGTCTCCAATCCTTTCCTCAGAAACTTGGCTGTGGCGCATATCCCCCGCCACAGTGACGACACGTTCCGTGATCGCTGATCCTCCAGAGGAGAGCCATACTTTGCTCTGAGAGCCCGAACCCAGAGGGCGTCTTTCTGTAAGAGGACCTGCCATCCGAGTTTTGCAAGATATGCTATATTCAAGGCCCGCAACCTTTTAAAACTGAGTCCCCCAGCCCATTTCGGTTGGCATAATTTATCCCATGGGAGGTAATGTAGAGTTCTATCCTTGTCCGATTCATTCCAAAAAAAATTTCTGATGTGCCTGTCCAGGTTGTCGACCGTTGCCATGGGCAGCTTGACTGTCTGCATCGCATAGGACGGCTGTGCAGCAAGGACCGATTGGATTAGAAGTGTCCGCCCAGACTGAGAGAGAATTTTACCTTTCCAATCCGCCAGCTTTTTCTTGAGCTTATCATATAGGAATGTATATGTTCTAGATGTGGTTCTTTGATGCAAGAGTGGCATCCCTAGGTAGCACCCCAAACTTTCCACCGGCGCAATTTGCAGACAGTGGTGTATGGCCCGGGTCATTGCTGGCGCCGTGTTTTTTGATACGAATAGTTGAGATTTCGATATGCTCATCTTTTGTCCAGATGTCCGACAAAACTGTCGTAGAATCTCAGCCATGGTCTTAGCTTGCTTTTCTGTGGCTTCTCCAAACAAAAGTAGGTCATCAGCGAAGAAGATGTGGGATAGTTCAGGCCCACCACGACAGATACGGAGAGGCTTCCAAGTACCGTCACGGGTGGCACTAGTAATGTATCGACTAAGGACATCCATACAAAGTACAAATAGATACGGCGCCAGTGGATCGCCCTGTCTAATTCCCCTTGAGGGGCGAAACGCCTCCAGTTTCCGTCCATTCCACAATACCGACAGCTTCGCGGATGTAATGCAGTACATTATAAGTTCAGTCATGTCACTACCAAAGCCCACAGCGCTAAGGAGATTGTTCAAGAATTTCCAGTCCACCCGGTCATACGCTTTTTCGAGGTCCACCTTAAGAACCATATAACCCTTCTTCCCCCTCTTGCCCCTCATGGTGTGAAGTGCTTCTTGGGCCAAAATAATATTTTCTGATGCCTGTCTCCCAGGAGTGAAGGCGCATTGTGCTGGATCGACGATTTTGTGGATGACCCCCTTAAGTCTATTAGCAATAACCTTCGTGATGGCCTTGACCACCACATTTGACAATGCGATCGGGCGGAACTGGTTCAGATGCTCCACGTGTTTCGTCTTTGGGATGAGATATATTAGGGATTCATTCATGTCCTCTGGAAATTTTTTATTTTGGAAGGCTGCCAACACAAACTGTACGCAGGCCGGCCCCACTGTATCCCATTGGCGCTGGAAGAAACTCGGCGGGTATCCATCGGGGCCAGGGGCTTTAGTGCCACCCATTTGGAAAAAAACGGTCTCCACTTCTTTAGCCGAGACCTGATGGTTTAAGGTTCGTCTGTCAGCATGAGATAACTTTGTAATAAAGTCGGAGGGAGTGGGTTGATTGTCCACTGTTTCGGCTGTGTAAAGATTCGAAAAATATGCGCGGGCCATCTCACACAACTGTCCCTCATCTGCAATCCAAATGCCATGATTGTTCTTAAGCTGCCTAATAGTTTTGTTTCGGTTTCGGAGTGCCACTGTTCTATGAAAAAAGGATGTATTTCGTTCTCCTTCCGCCAACCAATTTAGCCTCGACTTCTGTTGCCAGTATATCTCCTCTTGCTTTAAAATGTCCCCCATTTCATTCAACAAAGTATTCTCTAATTTAGTCAGGAATCTTGATGGCCGGGCTGCAAGTGCGACTTGAAGCCCCTGGAGACGTGCTTTGCATCTCACTTTACGTTCTTTCAAATGGCCAAATACCTCTCGTGCCCAAGACTGCATTCGAATTGTAAAATGATCCAAATACCTTCCAAGATCAGTTGGGTATGGTTGCCACGCAGTCTGCATAAAACTCCCAAAGCCGGAATGCTCAAGCCAGCATTGCTGAAATCTGAAACCACGCTCCATTCTGTTCTGTGTTACTGGGCAGATCTCAAGCAGGAGTGGATGGTGGTCGGATTGTATCCGTGGTAAGTGATGAACCATGGCGTTCGGAAAATGGCTGTGCCATTCCATGTTGGCCCAACATTGGTCGAGTCGTTGTTGTATCCGGTGCGTTCCTTGGCTCATATTTGTCCAAGTAAATCTGGGCCCGGAGAAATGGGTCTCAAGTAGGCTACAGTTGTCGAACATCTCGCTCATTCGTCTGGCCGCATATCCCAGTACAGGGCGGCCTCCTTTCTTGTCCCTCTGATGTGTGACTTGGTTGAAGTCGCCAATGAGGCACCAAGGTGATTTAACCATTTTGTGCATCCGTTCTACATATGTGCAGAAAGTCTCTCGGATGGATGCAACCGGGGAGGCATATACGAGTGTTATCAACCACTTTTTCTTGTCCGGGTTGTGAATACGTAGGGATAGTGTTTGGGCAGTATATCCAACCACTTCAACTTTGACAGCCTGGTTGTCCCAAAAGCACCAAATCCCTCCTGCGAAGCCACGAGCCTCAACCGCCGCAAGGTTTGTATATTGGCTCCTTTTTAATATCCAACCAGCAGAGTTGCTCTGCACTCTTGTTTCCAGAAGAACCAAAATCTCAGGTCTATGTTCCTTGATCATATCGTTCAAAACCGTCTTGAATTCGGGGGAGGCGGCTCCCCTGCAATTCCAACAGAGAAGCTTCATAGAAATTCTTTGGGAAAATCACATCCAGGCGGATGTGATGGAACTTCCATCTCTTCGGATCCCATACTAACGTCGTGAATTTTATGCTCGTCCAGCCTTCCTGCCAGCCCTATATTTATATTCGGGGCTGCAGGTATACCTCCGCCATCCCCGGCCTTGCTTATTGAGCATTCTGGCGGCTGATTGTGGTTATTATGCCGTCCTCTTTGGTCTTTCCTAATCACCACTGAAGTAGACAGACTTGGCCATTCTTCATGTCTGTAGTCTACTTCTCTATCCGTGTTGCTGACAATGGGTTGGCTATTAGTGATATCATGGAGTGGTTTGTATCCCATACCGCGTCCACCTCCCCTGTAGGAACCTCCACGTCCGCGTGATGATGCTCCTCGAGTGCTGGGGCTGGTAGTCATTCTACCCCCACTTCGTACATCCACGGTGTGGATTGGGTCTTGGGCAGCCCCTGTTCTAGTTTTTGATTGAGGCTTCAGCTGCACTTTCACATTCCTTTTCCGTCTGCCATCGTTATTCTTACCTTTGGCTTTGGTCTGGAAAGAAAAAGAAGGCCCCTCGTCTGGTATGTTCCGCAGCTCCGCTTCTAGGTCTTCATCCTCAGTTTCGAAGTCTTGCTCCATTATTGCATCCTCCAGTTGCCTGAACCTGGATCCCGTATTATCATTCGGTTTCCTGGCTCTATCTCTAGCATTCTTCTTGTATATATCATCATCCTTATTTGGCTCGAGTCTAGGTTCCTGTTGCCTTCTTCTGCGACCGTTGGACGCTATCATCCATGGCCCGAAGGGTGTATCGTGTGCCACCTTGTCCGCCTCCAGCTCAGTTACTCCCTCCGGTGCCTTCGTTATATCCTTTCCGACACCGCAGTCATCTCTGAGGTGTCCATAGCAGCCGCACTTGAAACATATCTGGCTGAGCCCCTCATATTCGACATCAAACGAAGTGCCATTTAGCGTAACCCCTGATAGCAGCGGTTGAGAAAAATCGATCTCAACGCAAACTCTAGCATATTTTCCCCGATGGACCCCCATGGTTGTGTCGTCAACCCGGATTGGTTTTCCAACAAGTTGTCCCAGTTTCAGCAGTGGGATTTCATCGAAAAATTCTAACGGAAGATTTGGGATTCTAATCCATGCTAGTGTGCTAGTTATTTTTTCTTGTTTCGGTAGAAAGAAAGGCCTCCATTTTTGAACAATTACATAATGGCCTTGGATCATCCAAGGACCATTTTGCAGAGCATGCATATAGTGGTCTTTTGAGAAAAATCTAACAACATAGTAGTTCTCAGGTAGGTCTATAATGTCTAGCTTACCTCCGGCAGCCCACATCTCCGACAACCAGGTTTCCAAGACCCTGAACGAGCAGTTTCGGCCCAAAATCTTTATAATCAAGGCTCTGCGCCATGGCCTCCAGAGTTCACGACACTCCTCCATCGGAATCTCAATTTCTTTTCTTCCTGGCCGTGTTACTCCTCCCCCAGCAAGCATAGCGTCGTCATAGCGTTCCAGAAAGTCAGTATCTGTGTCGTCTTCCTCATTCTCACCGGTATATAGCATCGGCGACTCGATATTTGGTTCGAACAGTTGGGACCAGTTTCTTGCACCAGCAGTTTCGTATGGTGGAGAGCCCGGGTCTCCTTCAGCCACTCTTTTAGATTTTTTTACGCTTCGCTGCAGTTGATCTGATTCTTCCACAGAATGGGTTGGATTGGCACCGGACATGTTGCCGGCCGGGAGCTCCGATTGAAAACCCTAGGATGTTTTTGTTAAATGTAGAAAAATATTATTGTTGAACTGCAATTTTTGTATAGGGACTCTTTTTGATTGCGTAGAGTTTCTGCAAAATAGAAAAAGTGCAACATTCTTGAGCCCTTCTAAATAAGGACGACTTTTCTCCCATAGCCTATATCTATACCATGTATTTTTCGTAAAGTATCTATCTTTACCATCTAGTTCACTTCTGTCCTGAGCTTACTATAATTATTTATTTTCTTTTCTTTCCCTTTTCTTTACATTCACTTTTCTTGCCTTTCTGATTATTCGACATCCAATTTCTACTTTCCAGGAATGTTATTCTTTTCCCATATGGTTGAAGACAAGACCCAGAGTGGGCTGTCATATGTAGAGTTTCTGGTCCATACTCATCGGCAGATTCAGAGTAAAGTGCCCTGAAAATACATGCATCTTCAACTTTAGGATTTTTCTTCTTCCAACCATACAGTACTGTACACGGGTGACCGAACAAGATAAATCTCAAGTGCTAGAGCGTGCACCGGTTGAACACAGAGGAGCGGGCAGCTTGTCTCTTGTTAGTTTCCAGTCGTCAAAGTGAGGTTTGAAATAGTTTAAGATTCATTAAAGTTGAATAGGTTGTATGCTTTGATCGACATGCTTACAATTTGATTGCTGCCCTTAATTTGAGGGATATGTATTATTTACATAGTTCGTATGAATTTTGAGGGGACACTAGGACTCTGTGTAACAGCTATATTCCTTGATTTGAATGTCAAGTCTGTTACAGTTTTGCCTTGAAACTCTTCCTGGAACAACTTGCCTCCCCTCCCTTTCCCACTCACGCCCCACTCCTTCCGGGGGGGGGGGGGGGGGGAGGGTTTATCAATGGTTTTCTCCAGTTATATTAGAGGCCTGGACAAGCATATTCATAGTTTTCAATGGTCATTTCATTTGTCATCATTCGTGTGGTGATATGATTTGCTGGGAAAAAGAAACAAGAAAAAGTTAAATTAACGGTGTTGAGTTTTAGATCATGAGGGGGATCTTGGAGCAACTAGTAAGGGTGATGTTTTGTGACATTGAAGTCACGAGTTCGAGCCGCGAGAATAGCCTATTGCACAAAGTGCAGGGTAAGGCTGCCGGTCTTTGCACAATCGCATACTCTAATGCATCAGGAACGCCTTTATTTATTATAGTTTCAGATCATGTCCTAGAAACAGAATTTTGAAACCAAGAAAACTCGTCTATCAAGTACTCTTTCGTGGTTCCTCAAAACAAAGTGTACTTCAGTTTGAAATGTTGCACCACGCTACGAAAGCATTAAGGCAAGCGTGATTATGGTCTATGTGAGCTTAGCTGGTTCTGCAGAAATGAAAGTGCTTGAAAAGAGCAATATTTTACTTCGAAAATGTAGCGCCCCGCTCCCGGGCCTTAGCATCGGGAACAGTGCACTCGCCGTATCTCGCTAAGGAGAACACAAGGCGTCAAATCAATCTCTTGTCAGAAATGACGTAGAAATTTTTCTCGTGGAAACGTAAATCATAGCTTAAATTAAACTCCAATAATCGTCACATTACATTACTGAATAAAAATTATGATAATAAAATTAATAAAGAAGTCTGTGAAAAATTTCCAAAGTATAAATAAAAACAAATACAAAACATGCATACTAGATGCATCTATCAACCAGCCCACGCCGCTATGTCCGTCCCGTCTTCAACGAATATGTGTTCGTAGTCCTCATCCGGCTCACCTGGGAAGTAGGGGTGAGTGACAGAAAATCACCCAGTAGATGTCCGCCTCAAACCAATACAAAACGTGCATACCAAAATGATATAGCCACATAACACATAGATATGATATAACATGCATAAGATAAAGTAAATGTGGTAAGTAAAGCACTCCACATAAAAATGCGCAGCTACGTGATGCATGCTCCATCCACGTGTCACACGCAACAAGAATCATGTCATGCAATATGTCCCTAGACCGATATGCAATGCATGATCCCGGGATTGACTGGATGCCTGTATCCCGTACACTACAATCCACCCTGACCGATTCCCGTGGCTTGTACAGCACGATCCACCTTAACCGATGCCCATGGCCCATACACCATGATCCACCATGACCGAGTACCCATGGTCCGTACACCATGATCCACTCCACTCGAGCGTCTGAGACCCGTACATCTCAACCCACTCCAAATGCAAATGCACGTGCCATGAATGCAACAACAGAGTCGCCTGGGCCCGTACGCCCATCCTCACCACCTCCGGCACTCAATATTTGGGTTCGTAAATTTTCCGAATATTGAAAAATTGTTATTTATCATTACCCTTTTTTCTTTAGCTTGTTTTAATTTTCTAGAATTTTCTACTATTTTTCCTATTTTTCTCTTATTTAATTATATTTATTACTAATTATTTTTAATTACTTACATTTCCCAAAATTCAAAAATTAAGTAGAAATAATTTAATTTTAAACTTTTATATTTTCTGGAATTTATTTAGAATTTTCTGATAATTAAATATATTTTTTTGGAATTTTAAACTAATTTTAATTAATTATTTATTCATTTCAGAAATTAAATTTCAGATTTTTTTTAATTTCTGGTTGGGCCGGCCTGCTGCCCTAGTCCAGTCTGCTGGCCATCCGCACCGGTCCGGCACCCTGGCCGGTCCAATGTTTTTTTTCTTTTTTAATTAAATTCTATTTCCTTCTAGATAAAATCTTTGTTTAACTCCGATTTGACCTCAAACCAGTTGTATTAGACTCGTTATAACGAGACGCACCTTTTGAAAGTGGACACATCAGCGCGTGTCCGGACGCGTCGTCAATGGCCGTGCGTGGGCCCCCACACACCACCCCCTGAAACACGTTCGTCAGACCCGTTTTTCGACTTCCAACCCTATCCCCAACCTATTACGGGCTAGATGAACCTATTCTAAAGCCAAAACACGATTTTAAACAACTCAAAGTATGAAAATTTCTAATCTTTTGTATTAATTTGCGGGTATTTTTAATCTAACCCAATCCTACCACCAAATCCATACATATATACACACGTAGCAGCCATAAGCAAATCATCTCATGTAAAATATATGCAAAATTAATATCTTAAACAAATAAAAACAACGAATCACATAAATATATCATCAAAGCATGCATGAATTATACCCGTTTGAGGGGGAAGAGGCACCTACCTTTTGGCGAATTTATTCTTACGTGCGTGCCTCTTCTGCTTCCTAATCTCGACTGCCTACGCAAGGCTTGGAGTTGATTTGACTCTTTTTTTTCTTAAAGAATCGGCCACTTGCTTTTAGAGGTGGAAAATTTTGGCTCAATTTTTCTTCTTTTGTGAGGGGTGGCGGCAGAAAAACTTGAAGTGGGGTGGTAGGTTTATTTTTTTTTTGTGTGTTGTGCATGTATATATATAGTGAGGGGGGGAAGCTAGAGTAGATTTTAGGTTTTCCCATTAAATTTTGGTTTAGGTTTCCTAATATAACTCTAATTACCATTTAATTTGTATTTATCTCTATATTTATTTTATTATTTATTTTTTTCTGGCCGTAACATCCTACCCACCTTACAAGAAGTTTCGTCCTCGAAACTTGACGTACCTTATTCGAAAAGCTGTGGATATCTCTCTCGCATCTGCTCCTCAAGCTCCCAAGTCGCCTCGCGATCCGTATGATTTGTCCACTACACTTTGACATAAGAGATGATTCGATGTCTCATTACCTGGTCCTTGCGATCCACGATCCTGATAGGTGTCTCCTCATATGTCGTGTCTGGCCGAATCCTCATGGTGGCACGTCTAGAATATGGCTCGGATCCGGCACATATCACCTCAACTGAGAAACATGAAATACGCTATGCACCTGAGCCAAGGCAGGGGGTAAAGCCAGTTGGTAAGCCAAGGTACCGACCCTCTCGAGTATCTCATATGGACCAATGTAGCGAGACCTCAGCTTATCCTTCAAACCAAATCATGCAACCCCCTTCATGTGCGACACTCTCAAGTAGACCTTCTCGCCCACAGCGAACTCTAGAGGACGTCTCTTGGAATCAGCCCAAACTCTTGCTTCCGTCTTGATAAACCTTGAGTCTATCACGTATCAATTTCACCTTCTCCCTAGTCTGCTCAACCAACTCAGGGCCGGTGATAACGCGCTCGCCAACCTCATCCCAATGAACAGGAGACCTGCACTTACGCCCATAGAGCGCCTCAAAAGGGGCCATGCCGATGGCACTGTGATGGCTATTGTTGTAGGAGAACTCAATCAACTTGATCATGCTATCCCAGTTCCCCTTGAAGTCCAATGCGCACGCTCTTAACATGTCCTCTAAAGTCTGAATAGTCCTCTCAGACTGACCATCTGTCTACGGATGAAAGGCAGTACTCAACCGTAGCTCAATCCCCAACCTTCTCTGACATGCTGACCAAAATCTGGAGATGAATATCGGATCACGGTCTGAAACGATGCTGATTGGGATCCCATGAAGACTGACAATATCATCGATGTACAACGTCACTGACCTCTCTAAGGTCACATCACTCGGCACTGGTAAAAAGCGAGCAGACTTCGTCAATCGATTAACAATCACCCAGATCATGTCATTGACGTTTCTTGTTTTAGGAAGCCTTGCCACAAAGTCCATCGTCACATGCTCCCATTTCCACTCTGGTATCTCCAACGGCAACATCAAACCTCTCGGCCTCTGATGCTTTGTCTTAACCTGTTGACAAACGAGGCACCTCTCAATGAACTCGGCGATGTGTCTCTTCATACCACTCTACCAATAGTGTCTCTTTAGATCATTGTACATCTTCATATCACCTGGATGAATCGACAACTTCGAATTGTGTGTCTCCTTCAACAATTCCTTCCTTAGATCCTCATCATCGGGCATGCACAACCTAACCTGTTACCAAATACTGTCATCATCATGTATCTGGAAGCCCTCGATCAGACTGGTCAACATCCTCTCTTGGATATCTCTAAGTGTCACATTATCCTTCTGTGCCTCCTTAATCCGCTCAATCAGAGATGGTGTAATAACTAAGGCTGCCAGAACATTAGCAGTGGAATCAACAATGTCAAGGTAGAACTGTGCCATCTCTTTCTCCAATGGTGTCCGTCTGACATGATTAGACTTTCTACTCAAGGCATTTGCAACTCAGTTTGCCTTTGCGGGATGATAACTCATGGTCAGGTCATAGTCTTTCAGTAACTCAAGCCATCTCCTCTGTCGCTCTTGCTGTGTGAATAAATACTTCAAGCTCTTATGATCAGTAAAAACTTCGCACTTTACACCATATAAGTAATGGCGCCAAATATTTAGCGCAAACACCACCGCTGCTAACTCCAGATCATGGGTCGGGTAATTTTGCTCATATTGCTTCAACTGCCTCGAAGCATATGCAATAACCCTATCACTCTGCATCAGTACGCATCCTGCGATGAAATTGTTAGTCTAGAGTCAATATGTACATAATGGTAATTTAAAATGTATATACATATTCCTAGACCATTCTTCGAGGCGTCGCTGTAGATGACAAACCCCTCAGTGCCGGAAGGTTGTGCCAGCACTGGTGCAGTCGTCAACCTCCGTTTCAACTCTGCAAAGCTTTTCTCACACTCGGAGGTCCATATAAACTTGGTCTTTTTCTGAGTCAATCGACTCAGTGGTGCTGCGATCCTCGAAAATCCCTCAACAAATTTGCGATAATAACCCGCCAGACCAAGAAAACTGCGTACCTCAGTGACATTAGTCGGTCGAGGCCATTTTGTAATCTCCTCTATCTTCTTCAGGTCAACAGAAATGCCTTCCTCGGAAATCACGTGGCCCAAGAACGTCACACTCTTCAACCAGAACTCACACTTGTTGAACTTTGCGTACAACTTCTTCTTCCTGAGAATCTCCAATACCTCTCGCAACTGTTTAGCACGTGTCTGCTCATCGGGTGAATACACCAAGATGTCGTCGATGAACACTACCACAAAATGGTCCAGCTGCTCCCTGAATACTGTGTTCATCAAGTCCATGAAGGCCGCGGGCGCATTCGTCAGCCTAAAAGGCATCACAAGAAACTCGTAGTGCCCATATCGAGTGCGGAATGCCGTCTTTGCTATATCTTCCGCCTTAATCCTCAACTGATGGTAATCTGATCGAAGGTCAATCTTTGAGAACACCCTGGCACCCTACACGCAATTTTGTCGTATACAAGTTGATATACACAATAACCGAATTCACAACGATTAATTGAAGACATTACCTTCAACTGATCAAATAGATCGTCAATCCTCGATAGTGGGTACTTATTCTTTATCGTGATCTTATTTAGCTCACGTTAGTCGATGCATAACCTGATAGTACCGTCCTTCTTCTTCACAAATAATATTGGTGCCCCCAGGGTGAAACACTCGGCCTGATGAATTTTCTGTCCAGTAACTCCTGCAACTGCTCCTTAAGCTCCTTTAACTCTGCTGGTGCCATCATGTATGGCGCCTTCGAGATCGGCTCAGCTCTGGGTATAAGATCGATCTCGAACTCTACTTCCCTGCTCGGTGGTAAACCTGGTAACTCATCAGGAAAGACATCCTTAAAATCTCGTACTACTGGAATATCCTCAATCAATGGAGTCTCGGCACTGGCATCTAAAACATACACAAGAAAACCCTTGGCTCCTTTCTTCAATGCCCGAGAAGCCTGTGTTGCGGTCATATAAATCTTCCTAGAGGACTTCTTCAATTTGACATCCCCCTGGAAAATGGTTTCTCGCTTATCCAGCGTCTGCATACTGACCTGTCTCTGGCGATAGTCGATGGTAGCACTATATCTCGCCATAAAATCCATGACAGAATAACATCGAAATCCTGCATCTGGGTGTTGCTGCTGCTCCTCCATACATGATGCAAAATTAATGTCTTAAACAATCCTACCACCAAATCCATACATATATACACACGTAGCAGCCATAAACAAATCATCTCATGCTTTGACATATAAAACATATGCAAAATTAATGTCTTAAACAAATAAAAACAACGAATCACATAAATATACCATCAAAGCATGCATGGATTATACCCATTTGATGGGGAAGAGGCACCTATCTTTTGGCGAATTTATTCGTACGCGCGTGCCTCTTCTGCTTCCTAATCTCGGCTGCCTACGACAAGGCTTGGAGTTGATTTGACTCTTTTTTTTCCTTAAAGAATCGGCCACTTGCTTTTGGAGGCGGGGAATTTTGGTTCAATTTTTCTTCTTTTGTAAGGGGTGGCGGCAGAAAAACTTGAAGTGGGGTGGTGGGTTTATTTTTTTGTGTGTTGTGCGTGTATATATATAGGGGGGGAAGCTAGAATAGATTTTAGATTTTCTCATTAGATTTTGGTTTAGGTTTTCTAATATAACTCTAATTACCATTTAGTTTGTATTTATCTTTATTTTTATTTTATTATTTATTTTTTTCCTTCTGGCCGTAACAGAAAATCTGTAAGTTTGGCTGATGTGGTTAGAAAGAGATGAAAGAGCAACGTGTGGATGAACTTAGTTTATTTCTTTTCGGCAGACATTCTGTCTCCCTTATCTCTAGACGTATAAAAATCTAGACCACCTTAACCTGGAGAGCTTTTTCTTCCGTTGTTTGTTAGCTGGCAAACTGTCTTCGGGCTACCAATAGCTGCCTACTTTAGATTCTACGCACGCTTTGTTTCTGAAATCCTACTGCTTTCTTCAGTAAAAGTGGGTCCGGATCCTCTCAAGAGAGGAATGAGAAAAGGATCTGGTGACACATGACAACAGGGTGGTGAGGTTGGATGACGGATGACCAGAAAGGAGGGTATGAAGGTGGCCGAAAGACGTGGCGGGCTGTGGTGTATACGGCAAGAGGGGAGGAGTGAGGGATTATTCCAGTAAAAGTGGGTGTGGTGTTCTGTAAATTTTTTTTTTTTTTGAATTATGGTGTTCTGTAAATTTGACGGAGGCGAATACTTCAAGCAGAGGGAGGAATGTTTCGCTTGATGACACGGTTAGAATCAGATATAGTGGAGGGGAAAGTGCATAATTGAAGAGAATATTGGATCTTCTACTGAAAAATTTTAGACAAAGGTGGTAGCGATCCGTCACGAGTCCTAGTACGCGAAACGACTCATCCGTCGTATTTCGTTAAGGAAAATACAAAGCGTCAAAGACAAAATGTATACACGTCAGTGGAAGTTAAAATAAAAATCTTCGAAATCATCAATATCATAAATAAATCCTAAAAGTCTAGGTCAAATCTATTACAATATCGAAAAAATAAAAAACCAAATAATTAAGTCTCAAGTGTCTAAATTGAAAATCCAAATGTTTCTAATACTCAAAATCTTCAGTAGCCACGATCAATCAACTCTCTCTATCGTAGTCATCATCAACGTAAACACACTCGAAATCTTGATCATCAGAAAAATCAGAGAAGTGTAGTATGAGCGACAAGTCGCCTAGCAAGTAATCCCACTATACTTACCATGTGATCATATACGGAGAAGCAAGAGTGATAAAATAAGCGACGACATAAAGAGTAAATTTACAATTCTATCCCTAACATCCAAAAGCAAATAGAGCAAATAGACCTAACAAAGTACATTACAAAGTCCAATTAGGGGTTAGTCCAAACCAAAAGCAATGATGCAATTTTCTAAATATGCAATGTTAAAATATCCAAAGTCAAAGGCCTAAAATTTCCAAAGTCACAAAGTCCAAAGTTTCCAAATCCGATTTAGCCGGTCCAAAGTCTAAAATCCAAATCCGAGTACAATTCGGTCCAAAATATCCAAAAATCCAAAATATACGAAATCCGGCTAAAATTGTCCAAATCAATGCAATGACTATAACACTTTCCCTACACGTGGCTTATACCGTAAGACTGACGAATTGATTCCCTTAAAAACCAAATATACTATAGACACCCTGTCCCAGACTAGGTCGTTACGTCTATAGCGCCAAATATATGCCTTTGCATCCTGTCTCAGACTAGGTAGTTACGCTCAGGCCCAAATATGCATACAGAAGCCTTGTCCCTAACGGGGTAGTTATATCTGCGGCAATCCAAATAGGCATACAGAAACCTTGTCCCTGACGAGGTAGTTACATCTGCAGCGCTCAATAACCAAAATCGGAAATAACCTGGCTTACCGATATATATTTTTTTGTAAGGGTGAATTTCCAAAAATATGCAATGCAACTTTTCAAAATCATTTCGAAGTTAGTCCGAATTATCAAAATAGACCAAAATATCTAACTTGCCAAAATTATCAAAATGCCCTCCAAACATCACATAATTCCAAATAATTATTCCAAATAGTCCAAAAGGTCCAAAATACCAAAACCATCAGTCCCACCCGTGTATGTATACACGTATATATGTCCACGCTCATACATGCACATATACATGTATATACGAACATGCTATTTCCTCGGCCCACTTAACCATTTCCAACGAATTTACAACTCCAATACATACATACATACATACATACATACATACATACATGTATATATTTATTTATTTATTAATATATCAAATCCTTTATACAATATACATATAACTTATACCCTAACATATATCAAAAGTCTATAATCTGGCCGTTCACCAGTGGGTTTGAAATTAATACATCTCAGCCCTTTTCCAATAAAACTTAAAAATTTCCACATTTATAATACGTTTATTCATATATCCTATATTTTATACATACTACCAAAAATATATATACACCCTTAATACCTATATTCGGCCATGCCCAAATTTTCGGCCCAAAATCTTAAAACTTTCGGCCACCCCACATACAATTTCCTGAAATTCACAAAGCAAATTCTTATATAAATGTATTATGTTTATATCAATTTATATCTTATAAATAGCATGTATTAAAAAATTACATATCCTTTCCTAACTGGGCCGACATTTAGTTAGCAATATGCCCCTTGTTTATATATACTCAAAATATTCGGCCATTTTATAAAACAAACACCACAGTTTATAACCATATACATATCTACACATTGGCTTATATCTTATATTCAAACAATACCCTTGCAATTACCTAACCTAGTTGGCTGCCCATGCAAATATATTTTCTCAAATAAGTTTCGGCCATTACAGGAAAAAGTCACCACTTAATACTTATATATACTTTGTATTACAAAATATGAATCTATGCACCATTTTACATGTCTTTTAAGTACAACAGCCACTTTACATTTTTCTCCAACTATATATACACACGGCCATCACATAAATATCAAATTTACCTATATATTCATTTGCACATACACGGCACACATATCTATATATTTATATATACACATTAATTTATACAATCACATATGCATAATCTTTATTTTGATCCGTAATTACTATACAGATATCGAATTAGGGTTCCGTTCAACAAAACTTTTATTTTTCTTCACCACAAGGGCCGCTGGCCGCCTTTTTAATTGATGTGTAGGGAGGGTGGCCGGCTGTTTTTGGGGGGTTGAATGGGATGATAGGGTTTAGTTATGTGGTATATATGAAAACATCCCAATTTATATATATATATATATATATATATATATATATATATATATATATATATATATATATGCTGAATATTTGGCAACAAAGCCTCTCCTTCACTTTGAAGGAGATGGCAGCCGAAATATGGTGCTTGGGGGAGAGAAAAAGGCACGGGAGTTGAGGGTAGGGGAGGGTAGGTTTAGTTTGTAGTTTGAGGAGATATTTATATATTTGTGTATATGTTTCCTATTAGGTTTTGGAAATTATATATATATATATATAAAGTATATCTCCTAATTAAATTCTATCTGTACTTTTCCTATCCCACCTCAATAACCTATAGATAAGTATTACATATTATTTATATGTTGTAACTTTGTAATTTTTCCTTTTCCTTCAAGGTCACAGACATAACAGACCTCTCCCCTTACAATAAGTTTCGTCCTCGAAACTTGTGTATTAGGTACTTGACAACTTAGTATAGTTTCACTTAGTCCATTCACCTAGTATATGTCACGATTATCGTCATATCAACCTCATTTTTAGGTGTTTTGGCCTTCAAACTCTACTTGCCCCACTTAACAAGTATAATTCAAATGTCTCCAAAATCAGTTCTTATATACTTACGTACTAACTCTATGATCATATCATTACTACTTTGGCATAATATCAACAACCTAATATACGAAGTATGTGTAAGTACATGTTTTTCATTAAATTGTAACCAAAAAGGAAAGAAAAATTTTGTAGCTCTAATTATTTAAAAGTATATCCTTTTTATTTGTATAAACTCGAGAATCAATGTATTGTATACTTGTTTTCGCAAGGCGGTGTTTCAAGTGACATTTTATAAAAGTAATGATGTACTTTGTTTACAAAAGTGTGACGGGTAACCACTCTTAAACAATGGGACACAAAATCATAAAAAATCTCTTTTTATAAAACAATTTAAAAACGGTGTATTTTTCTTTCCAGAAGAAATATATATTTGAAAGCTACGTTTTGTTTCGCTAATTTAAATAAATTTATTGCAAGCGGTTAATAACTTTCGAAACAGGGATAAACGCTTGCAACATCGATAGTCGACAAATAGAATTTATTTCGACAAAACTGCTATAACCAAAAATAGAAATTTAAAATATTGTATAAGAAATATTTAAACATCTCGCTCTTTGAAAAATATCAACATTCAAAAATATATATATTTTTTGGAGTTGTCAGGGGATAATCGAAGTTCTATTAGGTTGATATACAAATACAAAAAGAAAATATAGTCTTGTAAAGTTAATGGACTATGTAAATAAATGAATTAGTTGAAATACTCAAAACCAAAATCTTTGGAAAACATTTAAAATATAAAATATATCTTGATATGCGTGCTTATATGAAAACAGTTAGCTACTAGAAAAATTATAGTCCAATACTTCGTATAATCTTTCTAGGTCATCCTTACAGTTCAAATGAAAAAAACGTCTATGTATCGTTTCTTATAAGTCTAGTGTTCGGCTGCTAAAAAAAATCTTTAACTTAGATTGCCCAATCCTAGCATGGGATACAAAATATTGATCGACTTAAGGTATTCTAATTCACCATGCTTCCATGGGCCACATTGATCCACCATACTCCTTAACTCGTTATTTCAACGGCTAATTCTAACCTATCTAAATCCCACAAAAAGCAACCACTAATTGCTCATGTTTAATCCATTTCAATTCAAGCTTACCAGATTCAAGCCAAGTAAATCGGTGTTCCTAGGAATCATCACTTTACCAAAAATTTTGCAACAATTTATCTTCCAAAAAGGCACATACTATAGTCAATTCTCGCATGTCGCTATCGATCAATACCTCTAATAAGACCAATATCGCCGACCTATTTTGATAACACTACATTCAACATCTTAACCATAGACTATAAATTCCTTCGTACGATATCTTTCACTAAATTCTACTGATCATAATGCCTATAAATCGTCACTTAGCTTCTATCATTCTAATATAAGTCATTCCTTAGTAGCTACGATCTCAACTTAGACATAGTCGCATTCCGACACTACTGTCAAAGTAGAGATATAGGCCCGCTTTATTTTACCCTAATGGTACTAGGTCCCATGTTGCTGTTACGGTGATGTGGCCCGAGTAACCGCCTGACCCATTAGTGTGTCAACCAAAGTTTGCGGTAGGGCATTCTAGTTAACATTACAATTTATATAACTTAAATATATATACTACTCAATTAGGGTTGCTATGATCACGGCTGAGGGGATATACAAGGTTATGATCAAAACTTAGATAATATAATTAACCCAAATCGCAGAGATATAATATCGTTCTTGGTATGTGTACCCCTCAATTGATCATCACTTAAAGCTAAGTCATTTTTTAATTCTAAGATCATGCTAATAATATAATCATTGCTTATGACTAAGATCAGCACTTATGTTCAAATCATCGTCTAATGTTCAGATCAACTCTTAATCAAAATAGTCACATATGTCTAAGATTGTGACTCAGGGGCAAAATCATAACTTAATTTCTAAGATCATGGCCTAAATCTACGTTTCCGCCATGGATCTAGAGCCATGCTCTGATACCACATATAGCGACCCGTCATGAGCCCCAATACTCGAAACGACTTACCCATCGTATTTCACTAAGAAAAATACAAAGCGTTAAAGACAAAACGTATACACGTCAGCATAAGTCAAAATAAAAATCCTCAAAATCATCAATATCATAAATGAATGTCAAAAGTCTAGGTCAAATCTATTACAATATCGGAAAAATTAGAAACCAAATAATTAAGTCTTAACTGTCTAAACAGAAAATCCAAATGTCTCTAATCCTCAAAATCCTAAGTAGCCACGATCAATCAACTCTCTCTGTCGTAGTCATCATCGATGTAAACCCACTCGAAATCCTGATCATCTGAAAAAATAGAGAAGTGTAGTATGAGCCACAAGTCGCCAATAATAATCGCACTATACTTACCATGAGATCATACACAGTGAAGCAAGTGTGATAAAATAAGCAACAACATAAAATAATAGCATGCTTCTTTTCACAAGTAAATTTACAATTCGACTTCTAACATCCAAAAGCAGATAGAGCAAATAGAGAAAATAGACCCAACAAAATACATACCAAAGTCCAATTAAGGGTTAGTCCAAACCAAAATCGATGATACAATTTTCCAAATATACAATGTCAAAATGTCCAAAGTCAAAGGCCCAAAATTTCCACAGTCCAAAAGTTCAAAATTTCCAAATCCCATTTAGCCGGTCCAAAGTCTAAAATCCAAATCCAAGTACAACTCGGTCCAAAATATCCAAAATCTGACTAAAACGGTCCAAATCAATGCAATGACTAGAGCACTTTCCCTACGAGTGCTTATACCGTAATACTTACGAATTGATTCCACTAAACCAAATATGCTATAGACACCCTGTTACGCCTTGCCCGAAAATAAGGTTTCGGTCTGTTGCACCCGCCGTACTCTGCTGCGAGAAGTACAAGGCATCAATATCATACATGTGCATGTCGACAAAATCATGGTATGAATAGCAGAAGCAATATAAATATAAACAAAATACAATCGACATGCATTAAATTACAATACAAGTCTTGCAAATCATAATGTTCTAAATCCTGAAACACTCTGAATACATGATACTCCAATGGCTATCATCTTAAATACAAACTCTTGGAACACTTCATCACTATTGGTGATCTTGCTGGGCCCATCCTCCACAAGTCTTTATAATGGTACATGTTCTCTGTAAAGTGAGGAGGCAAGTATGAGCGATAACAGTAATCGCCCAGCAAGTAGTCCTACTAGATACGACATGTTAATCTTGCATGGGGAGGCAGATGACAAATAATAATAAATCATAAATAACGAATATAGTAAACACGTATCCATTTTAATACGTAAAGTATCATAGCATCAATATAAGCTTAAAGTATGTAAAACAAGGAGAACTTAACGACGTAACATAGCAACATCTCATTCTACTTAATCCGTAACATCACATACATGTTCATACTTAGCTTCTAAAACATACTTATACTACGATCTCGCATCTTACATATGCTACCCTTTTATGCATAATCTCTACATTGACCAACGTAATGACATAATATACTTAAGGATCTTCTAAAGATAACATACAGTAACATGATCATGAGATGATGCATAAAACATAACTTTTCATAACCATAACATGACTTTTTCATGAACTTGCATAACATGACATTTTCATAAACTTGCATAACATGACATTTTCATAAACATAAGGACATAACATATCCATAAATGGCTATAGCACTTTCATAAGAATAATAACGCACGACATATTGATTGATTCCTGATATAGTACATGTACGACATAAACAAAAAACATATGTACATGTCCTAATGGTTGTTAGTGTATGTGCCCTAGGCAATGATTTGGATGTTTTATGTTATACATTTATTATTAATAAAGAGGTTTTATTATCATTATTGTTGGTTAGTATGTTACACAATTATGATATATGTCCTTGGTTCATTATTGTTATAGAGATAAAATAATTTATAACCAGTATGAGTATTGATGTGATAATCATGAGATGATTATCTGTATGGTGATACAAATCAATCTCATAGATACTTGTTAGAGAACAGTGCATTGGATAGACCCATCATGAGATTACTATATGGATTAACGTCATAAGTAAATCTCATGATAGTCATGTTTTAATCCTTAGACTTGAGATTGTCATAGTTTCCAACATAAAGACTATTATATTTTGACATGATCAAACGTTATCTGTAACTGGATAATAATAAAGGTCATGATTGAATATGATAGAAATTATATAGAGGATATTGAACAATCAAGATAGAATTTGTCCCTCTCTTTTGAGAGAGATATCTTTGGGCCCCTCGATTAGTGAGATATTATCAATTCGATTGATGATTCTGTTTTCGGATTTCGAATGGAAGATTATCAATTCGGTTGATGATTCTGTTTCGGATTTCGAATAGCAGATTATCAATTCGATTGATGATTCTGTTTCGGGTTTTGAATGATAACTCTCGGTTCGATCGATGCTTCTATAAGGGATTACACGTATTCAAAACAGTAAGATCGTTAATATGATTGACGCGTCTGTGTTAGGGTTCCGAAAAGAAAATTATTAATCTGATTGATGTTTTCTGTTTGGCTTCGAGGGACGCTGCCCCTCGACCCTGTGGGACCGTCGTATGCGTACGCCCTATAGTTTGTTATTGTGACATTAAGAATGTCAATATATTTATCTGTTATAATATGTTTGTGTAAGATATATTATAATTATTTGATGTCTTTGCATGGTGCATAGCATAGCCTTAGGACCTAAATGATTGACTTAGTCATATTTTATTTTGGGTTTTCACGGCCTGCGTGCCGTTGTTGTTTTTGTTGTATTTTATTTCACAAGTAGGTAGGTTTTCTTTATTATTGTAATAAGTGAAGAAGAAAGCTACCAAAGTGGTGATGGCGACACACACCAAGGACGAGTGGATTCCATGGAGATGGAGGCACGAGCTCAAGAGTAGAAGATATGTATCATTGCAAATGTTGTAATAGGAAGTCTTTCACATACGGTTTCTTTTATGATCTTTATTTGGTCTCATGAAGATCATATTTAGCTTGACCATGCTATGTAACGTTTACATATTTATCATTTTGTATGAGATGCGTGGATGATAGATTATATATGCATATAGGATGCTATGATATAATGATATGCAATGCAAGACATAACCTAAATTGAACCCTCGTTAATAATGTAAGTCTTGATGCCATCCATGTCTTAAACACCTATTAAAACTGGGATTGTATTAAAGTACGTATTACCAAAGCAATGTGCTTTAAACATTCATAGCTACGTAGGATGAGTAATAGTGCTACTCATATGTTTAAAATTGGTTAGACTTAATTGGGCTATCAAAACGGTTTTGGGCCCAAGGCATTAGATGGAATCTAACATACAATGATATATGATGTTATTATTCCATAAAATCTCAGAGTTACATGAGATGTAATTGGTAAAAAAGTTATCTACCTAAATAACTTAATTTTAAGCGTCATGCCAAAGCTGAGTTTAGAATTAAGTCAAATATGAATCTTAGCTCACTAAAATATTTCTTTTGAGGGTTATGTTTTAGTGGGAGTTTTATAAAGTTTTAACCTCGTTATTAATTAAAGTGTTACTTTGCATGTTTTGTAGATGAGAAATGGCTGCTAATAATAATTCCACCTTATCACTGCGATCTATCCTTGAGAAGGAAAAACTAAAAGAATGTGGGACTAATTTTGTTGACTGGTTTCGAAACTTGAGAATTGTTCTCAAGCAAGAAAAAAAGTCCTACATGCTCGATGACCCTGTCCCTGAACCCCCTCCTGCTGATGCTTCTGTTGCTGCTAAGAGTAAGCACAAGAAGCATGTGGAAGATTCCAATGCCATAGGATGTCTTATGTTGGCAACTATGTGTCCATGACTTCAGAAGGACCTGGAACACTTAGAGGCTTATGAGATGAGTGTGCATCTCAAAGAAGCATTCCAACAACACATTAGGCAGGATGAGTTTGACACCGCTGTTGCATTGTTTGATTGTAAGATATTTGAAGGTGAATCTGTTAGCGCTCATGTTTTAAAGATGAAAGGCTACATAGATCACCTTGCAAGACTTGGATATCCCCTGAGTTTGGAACTCGCTACGGATTTGATCCTACACACTTTACCTAGCAGTTTCTCTCAGTTCGTCATGAACTACAATATGAATAATATCAAAAATCTATTCCTGAGCTACATAGTATGCTCAAAACTGCTGAGGGAAATATCAAAAAGCCTACCCAAGTATTGAGTGTCAATATCAAGCCAATGAAAAAGAAAGGTAAAGGCAAGGGTAAGCCCAAAGGTGCAAAGGGTGCAAAAGGGTCCAAGGGTCAAGCTAAGCCAAAACCTGGATCTAAGGCAAAGGTTCCTAAGGAAGGGACTTGTTTCCATTGAAACAAGCCTAGGCATTGGAAAAGAAACTGTGATGTTTATTTGGATGAGTTGAAGAAGCTGAAGGGTAGTGCGACTACATCTTCATGTATTTATGTTATAGAAATTAATTTATCTACTTCTTCTTCCTCGGTATTAGATACTGGATGTGGATCCCATATTTGTACAAATATGCAGGGGCTTAAAAGGCGTAGGATGCTGAAGAAGGACGAAGTGGACCTACGTGTTGGCAATAGAGCAAGAGTTGTTGCTATAGCTGTAGGGACTTATGAGCTTGTTGTACTCAATGGGATTTTGTTAGTTTTAAATAATTACTTTTATGTTCCTACTATGAGTAGGAATCTTATTTCAGTATCTATTTTGGATGATGAAGGTTATTCATTTTTAATTAAAAATAAGAAGTGTTCTATTGTTGATAAAAATGACTTCCTTTATGGTATTGCAAGTAGTTATAATGACATTTATGTCCTTAGCCTTGATGATCCCAATGACAGTAATATTTATAACATATCTTCAAAGAGAACTAAGCCAAATGAATTAAACCCTACATATTTGTGGCATTGTCGTCTTAGCCATATAAATGAGAAGCGCGTATCTAAACTCCATCAAGATGGATTATTAGATTCATTTGATTTTGAATCATTTGAAAATTGCGAGTCTTGTTTGCTTGGAAAGATGACAAAGGCCCCTTTTACTGGACATAGTGAAAGGACTAATGGCTTATTGG
The DNA here is from genome assembly GCA_036186865.1 of Eustoma russellianum. Taxonomy (NCBI): domain Eukaryota; kingdom Viridiplantae; phylum Streptophyta; class Magnoliopsida; order Gentianales; family Gentianaceae; genus Eustoma; species Eustoma russellianum. Next base: position 20,011,114 of record AP025058.1, on the reverse strand, counting down.
GCTTGGTACATACAGATGTATGCGGCCCAATCACCATTAGTGCCAGAGGAGGATTTCAGTATTTCATAACTTTTACTGATGATTTCAGTAGGTATGGCTATGTCTATCTAATGAAACATAAGCATGTGTCTTTTGAAATGTTTAGAACTTTTCAAAATGAAGTACAAAATCAACTTGGTAAGACAATTAAAATGCTTCGATCAGATCGAGGTGGTGAATATTTGAGCCAAGAATTTGACCAACATCTAAGAAACTGTAGAATCGTTTCACAGTTGACTCCTCCAGGAACTCCACAATGGAATGGTGTTTCTGAAAGGAGAAATCGAACTTTATTAAATATGGTTCGATCTATGATGGGTCAAGTAGATCTTCCTTTGTCTTTTTGGGGTTATGCCTTAGAGACAGCTTTATTCATTTTGAACCGTGTACCATCTAAAGCGGTTGAAAAGACACCATATGAGATATGGACTGGTAAGAGACCCAGTTTGTCTTTTCTTAAGATTTGGGGTTGTGAAGCTTATGTGAAAAGATTAGTGTTAGATAAGCTAGCCCCAAAGTCTATCAAATGTATTTTTGTGGGGGTATCCTAAAGAAACTAAAGGGTACTATTTCTATATTCCCTCAGAGAACAAAGTGTTTGTTGCTCGAAATAGAGTCTTTTTAGAAAAGGAGTTTCTCTCTAAGAGAACTAGTGGGAGTATAGTACAACTTGAGGAAACTCAAGTTCCACAAGATATCATTGAACCGTCTTTAGAGACAATTTCAGAACCACAAACAGTTGTGGAGCCTGAAAATGTAACACAAGTCCAACGCAGATCAGATAGGATACATCGTCAGCCAGAGAGATATGGATTTCTTGTGACTGATGATAGTGAAGTTATGCCCATAGAACAAGATGAGCCTACTACCTATCAGGAAGCTATGTCAGGTCCAGATTCAGATAAATGGCTTGGAGCCATGAATTCTGAGATGCAATCCATGTTTGATAACCAAGTTTGGTCTTTAATTGATCCTCATGAGGGTATTAAGACTATTGGTTGCAAATGTGTTTTCAAAAAGAAAACTGACATGGATGGAAATGTGCAAACCTACAAAGCAAGGCTTGTTGCTAAAGGTTTCAAGCAAACTCATGGTATAGACTATGATGAAACCTTTTCACCAGTTGCTATGCTTAAGACTATTCGAATTCTCCTTGCCATTGTAGCATACTATGATTATGAGATATGGCAAATGGATGTCAAAACTGCTTTCCTTAATGAAAATTTACTTGAGAATGTGTACATGACACAACCTGAGGGTTTTGTAGATCCCAAGAATTCAAAGAAGGTTTGCAAGCTTCAAAGATCCATTTATGGGTTGAAGCAAGCATCTCGAAGCTGGAATCTTCGTTTTGATGTAACAGTTAAGAAATTTGGTTTCATCAAGAATGAAGATGAACCTTGTGTTTACAAGATGGTTAGTGGGAGTGCAGTAGTGTTTTTGGTTTTATATGTGGATGACATATTGCTTATTGGGAATGATGCCCCTACCTTGCAAAAGGTTAAGGCTTGGTTAGGGAATTCTTTCTCAATGAAAGACTTGGGTGAGACTACCTATATCCTTGATATTAAGATCTATAGAGATAGATCTAAAAGGATAATAGGCTTGAGTCAAAGTACATACATAGATAAAATGTTGAAGAGGTTCAACATGCAAGAGTCCAAGAAAGGATTCCTGCCTATGTCTCATGGCATTCATCTTAGCAAGAATCAATGTCCTCGGACATCTGATGAGCGAGATCGAATGAATAAAATTCCTTATGCTTCTGCTATAGGATCGATCATGTATGCCATGTTATGTACTAGACCAGATGTTTCATATCCATTGAGCAGAACAAGTAGGTATCAAGCTGACCCCGGTGAAGGTCACTGGACAACTGTCAAGAATATTCTTAAGTACCTCAGAAGGACTAAAGATGTATTCTTGGTTTATGGAGGTTTGAATGACGAGTTAGTTGTAAATGGTTACACACATGCTAGTTTCCAAACCAACATAGATGATTTCAGATCGCAGTCCGGTTTTGTATTAACATTGAATGGTGGAGCTGTTAGTTAGAAGAGTTCAAAACAAAGCACCATGGATGATTCTACAACAGAGGCTGAGTATATAGCAGCATCAGATGTAGCCAAAGAAGCAGTTTGGTTGAAGAAGTTCATCATTGAGCTAGGAGTGGTACCTAGCATTGCGAATCCTGTGGACATTTATTGTGACAACAATGGTACCATAGCACAAGCAAAATAACCTAGATCTCATCAGAGATCTAAACATATACTCAGGCGCTACCATCTCATTCGAGACATCATCGATAAAGGAGATTTCAAGATATGCAAAGTTGACACAAACGATAACATAGCGGATCCATTGACTAAGCCTCTCTCACGGGTCAAGCTTGATCAGCACACTAGATCTATGGGTCTCAGATATTTGTAGGCCTAGTGCAAGTGAGAGATTGTTAGTATATGTGCTCTATGCCATGATTTGGATGTTTTATGTTATACATTTATTATTAATAAAGAGGTCTTATTATCATTATTGTTGGTTAGTATGTTACACAATTATGATATATGTCCCTGGTTTATTATTGTTATAGAGATAAAATAATTTATAACCAGTATGAGTATTGATTTGATAATCATGAGATGATTATGTGTATGGTGATACAAATCAATCTCATAGATACTTGTTAGAGAACAGTGTATTGGATAGACCCATCATGAGATTACTATATGGAGTAGCGTCATAAGTAAATCTCATGATAGTCATGTTTTAATCCTTAGACTTGAGATTGTCATAGTTTCCAACATAAGGACTATTATATTTTGACATGATCAAATGTTATCTGTAACTGGATAATAATAAAGGTCATGATTGAATATAATAGAAATTATGTAGAGGATATTGAACAATCAAGATAGAATTTGTCCCTCTCTTTTGAGAGAGATATCTTTGGACCCCTCGATTAGTGAGACTGTGAAATGCATGGCCATGCTCAAACGAATTGATAGTGTGATCAATGTCATTTTTTTATCAGTCTACTTAGAGATCGAGTAATCATATGTTTGAACAATATAAGTATGATGCTGACCATGACTTATGTTCAAACTAGATATCGTATGACAAAGGGTTCAAACTAGATATCGTGTGACAAAAGGATTAATGCATATACTATTATTAGGCTAGTTGGACTTTACTCGTATTAATTGGGTAGTCATAATGTCTTGCTAGAGACCAATTACGACTTGTTGGTTTAATGGAGATTTAAACGAGTGCCAATTAATATGGGCCTATCGGGTCACACACAAGAATGCGTATGGGCTGATATTAATAATATTAATAATATTAATATTAGATATTAATTATTATTATTATTATTGTTTTCATTTTTTTGTGGTGATTATATATATATATACACACACACATATATATATATATATGTATTATCGGATAATAACGAGAGAATCCATATCTGATATGGATTTTGAATATCCTGATAGAATCCATATCTTATATGGATTTTGATTGTCATCAACTAATCCGAATAGGACTCGGATTTTGATGTCTATATATGTGTATATATATGTGTATCTCGTATACAGAGACACACGAAAAAACACAGAATCATCAGAAAAACCCTAGAGCCGTTTTTGGAGAAAAACGAGTTCTCTCAGCCGCGCTGTTCAAGAGCTAGGACTCCAGGTGGAAGCATTCGTGTGGATACTGACAGATGGTGATCGTGCCATCGCACCTCCTACGTCTGCAGATTTCGAATGTACAGAGGTAAAGTTTTTGATTTCTTTTATCGAATTAAACGAACAATATAGATCCTTGGTAGGAAATCAGAGATCAAGTTTTGTTTTTCCACTGTGCGGTTTTGCAGTGATCTTGTCGGATTTTCTAACGATGGTGACGCGCTATACGGAGATCCTGTGTCCCAGACCCGGTGTTATACTCAGTCATAAACGTATTCATATGCTTATGACACCTACCATCCCGGTACCGATGTCACGCCGATGAAACATAATATAATCATAATCATGAACATGACATAACATATCGTGTGTCGATAGAATCAATCGTCTTGTGTTTATTATTCACATGCATATGAACTTTTAAAGCATGTGATGCAATAAAACAACTTTGTTTCATGCAACATGAAACTCGGCCAAACGAGAGTGTTATGGTTATTCTACAATTTATCATCAAACATCGATCAATTATTTACATCCTACGTGTCATAACTTAAGAAAATACCATTTTTACCCCTAAGAAGGGGGCCATTTGGCCATAGCCCCAAAACAGTCCACTTTTCATAAATTTTACCCAACACCACTTATTAATTCGTAATTTCCATATACATATCATATTTCCACACTTAACTATCTCTATATTTATTTTTCTAACTTATTTTTCATATCACCTAAAATACCCAACATGTATCATAATTTACCTCTTAATATAAATATACATACAAGTGTATATAGCATGAAATAAAATCGTTCTTGTCATGAATATGGTGTAGGCTGTGTGTGCATATCTTAATGATGATGTTGTTGTTGTTGTTGTTGTTGTATACATATAATGGTCCATATTTTGTATATTAAAGTAAATAAAGTAAGTTATGACAAAAATAAAGTTGTGGCATGTATTACATACTTACCTGAACATATTTTTCTTCAATATATATATATATATATTCATAATAAAAATAACTCATCTTTATTATGAAAAATCCATTTAGGTCGTGTCCATATATATCCAACATAACATATCTTTATCTATATTTTACATATATGTTTATCAGAACATCACACAAGGAGAGGTGATGAAAGCACTGAAGAAGATGGGAAGAGCTAAAGCGGTCGCCCTAGATAACATACCCATTGAGGCGTGGAAGTATTTAGGAGAGGAAGGACTCCAATGACTAACTACTCTGTTCAACTGTATTTACAAAACATGGAAGATGCGAGATGAGTGGAGAAAGAGTATCGTGGTCCCCCTATATAAGAACAAAGGAGATGCACAGTGTTGTGGAAACTATAGAGGGATTAAATTGCTAAGCCATACCATGAAGTTATGGGAGAGAGTAATCGACACTCGAATTAGGAGAGAAACTCAGGTTACGGTGAATCAATTTGGTTTTAAGCCAGGAAGGTCAACTACGGAAGCAGTACACATTCTCAGGAGATTAATGGAGAAGTATAGGGAAAAGAAGCGCGATTTATATATGTTTTCATCGATCTTGAAAAAGCATATGATAGTGTGCCACGTAGCCTGATATGGGATAGTCTGGATGCATGAGGGATCCCTATGAAGTATATAGACATAATTAGAGATATGCATGCTAGGACAAAAACAACTGTTCTTACGCCTGTGGGGAATACGAACTTCTTTCCGGTGGAGGTTGGTCTCCATCAAGGGTCTGCGTTGAGCCCATTTCTTTTTGCAATTGTCCTTGACAAGTTGTCAAAGCCGATACATGAGGCATTTCCGTGGTGTATGCTTTTTGCTGACGATATTGTATTAGTCGCAGAAAGTAGACATACCCTGAGTATGAGACTAGAGCAGTGGAGAGGTGTTTTAGAGTGAAAAGGCTTAATGATTAGCCGTTCTAAGACGAGTATCTGCACTGCAACTTCAGCGACATAGCAGACAGTGAGGATAACCAGCTCACTATCGATGGTCAAGTGGTACCACATGTAAGTAAGTTTAAGTACCTAGGATCAATTGTGCAGCAGAATGGTGACATAGATAATGATGTAGCACATCGAGTTCAAGCAGGCTGGTGTAGATGGAGGGCGGCCTCAGGGGTGCTGTGTGACAAAAATTTCCCAACTAAATTAAAGGGAAAATTTTATAGGGTGGCAGTGCGACCGGCAATGCTATATGGGACAGACTGCTAGGCAATCAAGAGATCACAATTACAGAAGATGGAAGTGGCAGAGATGAAGATGTTAAGGTAGATGTGTGGCATACAAGGCTAGACCGGATCAGAAACGAGGTGTTTCGAGAAAGGTTAGGCGTGGCTTGTATAGCATATAAGATAAGGGAGGGAAGAATGAGATGGTCTGGGCATGTCAAGCGGAGACAGACAACGACGTCGGTCAGAGCAATTGAAAGCCTCATTGTAGAGGGAAACAGGAATAAAGGCAGGCCCAAACTGACTTGGGATGAGCAGATAAGGCACGACCTACTAGATTTGCACCTCTCTGAGGACATGGTCCAGGATAGGAGTTCATGGAGACATAAGATTAAGGTTAACGAGGTATAGGTCATATATAGGGACACTTTAGAGTATATTTAGGGACATAGATAGGCGTAGACACTATCTACACTTTAGGTTGACTTTCCACTTGGTTGCGTATGTTATATAGTTATACCATTGTTCTACATTACATATACATATACACATGATGGTATTTTAATATCGAAAGTCTTTTTTTCCTTGAATTTCCTCACTAGCACACTAGCACAGAATATCTCTATTATTATGTCATTTATGCAGGTACATATAGAGCCGGGGTCTCACGGGAAGCAGGCTCTCTATTCCTTGGGATAGAGGTATTGTCTGCCTACCACTTACTCTCCCTAGAACCTAACGATAACTTTTGCTATCGTTGGGATATACTGGGTCCGGATGATGATGATGATGTATATGTAAAATATATTTAAGTCACTTTTAACAATAAAAGGCCTTTTGGCCGACTAGGACATATAGGAATGGTGGTCGTGTATGTTTATGTATACATTAACATGTATATATATCGAGTGTGAAACACGTATTAAAGGAAACATGTATACATATAGGAATGGTGGCCGTGTATGTGTATATATACATTAACATACTCATATTTCCATACATTTTACTCATATGTACCCATAATATGTCATAAAGCCATTTTTGACATAAGTATGCCTTTTGTGGCCATGTATATATATACACACTTTTGAAATTATATTTTATAAAATATACTCACATGGGATCATAATACACAATAAAGTTAATTTTTGGTCATGCAAAGGCTATATGGCCATTATGTGTGTGTGTGTGTATATATATAACAAAATATATAACCTACTTACATTCCATATCTTAATATATATTGTACTTATGTATATACATAATATCTACAAAAGTCATTTTCTTGTCATCAAGAAGGCCCAAGGCCGTGTGTGTGGGTGTATATACTTACATATACATCTCTCTGTAATATATATACAAACATGTAAATAAATTATTTAAAGGCCTTAAGGCCGAATCTATATGGGTATGTATACATCATATATATGTCATAGAAACATATCTCTTACATATTCTTATAGAGAAAACATGAACATGCTACATGGATGATCCAACTTTGACATAAACTTTTTTACTTAACCTTGAAAATCCATGAAGGATCTAGGAAGAATACTTGCCTTGGTTCACTTTTTCTTACACTAAAAAGTGATGTCGTTCATTTGGTTTTGAAGAGAAATGCCTTCTCCTCCCTTTATTGGGTACATGGTTTTGGCAAAGAAATGGTAAGGTTAGTGAGCAACTTATGAAACTAAGTAAATGGAAGAATCTGATTTAAGTTACATAGATTATCTTACCTTGTTTTTTCTTGATTCTTAACCCAACACCTTCTTGAAACACCCTTGAATGATGGAGGGTTTATGGAACTTGTTTTGGATATGTGTAGTTGAAGTGATGAAGAAAGGAATTTTTCCTTTACCTTAGGAGTAACTTTCGGCCAAAGGAAGAAGGAAGAGGAGCTTGGAGGGCTTAGTGTGCTGGAGAAAAAAGAGAGGACATTTTTGGTGAAGGAGAGAAGTTGTGAGTGTAGAATGAAGACAAAAAAGGGGTTCTCTCCATTTCTTATGCATCTCAGCCGAAGGGAGGGAATGGAAAGTGGAGAGAGGAAAAATCTTGTATAATGATGGGGTGAGGTTGTAGGCAATTGACGGATGGATGAAGTGTGTAAGAAGAAAGGGAAAAGGAGATGTCTTGTCCTTCGTTGTGGCTTAGGGTGCCCGGCCTAGAGGGGAAAGAGGGAAGAGAGGGTTTTATCCTATTTGCCATGTAGGATAAAGTGGGAGAAAATATGATTATTGGGATAAAAGTGTGTAGGATTTTGTTGTGTAGTGGAAGACAAAATGGAAGAAAAATTTTCTTCCACTTGCATGTAGGGGCGGCCAAATGGGGGTTTTTGATGGGTAGAATAGGACAAAATACTATCATTTAGTTTCTACACAATTCCCTACACTTGGTATTTTGTTGGAGTATTTTTCTAACCACAATTTCTTCTCCATTTTCTTACCCTAAAATGGAGCCATATATGATTTTTTTATAGAAAATTATATTGGAAAATGACCTCACTTGTGGTGGAGGAAAACCTTATTACATAATTGAGTCATCGTAACACTAAAGCGAATGCAAAGAGATAATGATTATCAGCCTTCAATCATATATGATATGCTGCATCAAAACCTTGCCAAGTAAAACCATCCTTGTGGATAAAACCTTGGCGAAAGAAAAAGCGTACATATTTATATAATTGGAGCGGTGATATGTGATAAAGTACATTATGGAATAAAATGCAATCCTAAAAGACAATATATCAGCTCTTGCATGTCCAACCACTGGATTTTCCGTTGCTGAAAAATGATGTACGATCCTCGAAGATAAAGTTGCCACGTCCGCGCCGGATATAAAGGTCACTGAAAGAGATAGTCCAGCCCATGCACATGTGAAGAAAAAGGCTAAGTTAAACGAGTATACGAGCCATATGGAAAACAGAAATGGAGCCATATATGATATATATATATATATATATATATATATATATATATATATATATTCATTTTCCTATGTATATCTATATACATATATATAGATGTAAAGGTATTCCTTTAATCTCATTTTTAGATTCTGAAATTGATGAACTTGCAGCTACATTCAAATATTCGTTAGTGGGCACTTTTTGGTATGGGAGACCTCCGTTGAAAGTGATCAGAGATGTTTTTGAGAAGATAGGTTTTCATCAGGATCTTCGTATCACTCTCATTGATCAGGCACATATCCTGCTAAATTTTCGAAATGAAGCAGATTATTTACGATGCTTTTATCGACGCTCATGGCATATATCTGGCTGTCATATGCGTATAACAAAATGGACAGTTGATTTTGATCCGTCCACTGATGTGCCGATAGTACCGGTTTGGATAGCCTTTCCAGGACTCCCTATCCATCTTCACCGAAAGGAGGCTATATTTGAAATAGCTAAGCCGATTGGAAGCCCCATCAAACTTGATGTAGCAACAACAGATGGACTACGACCCTCGGTTGCACATGTATGTGTTGAAGTCGATGTTTCAAAGGAATTGCCACAAAAGATTTACCTACAGGCGAAAGGACGATTTATACTGCAATCCATCGTATATGAAGATTTGCCATTGTTTTGTACATCTTGTCGACGGTTAGGACATGCCGTCTCGTCATGCACTCCACCTACTGCAACGACTATTCCGCCACCTCCGCCACCGCCTCCACGTCGGCCACCAGCCCAACGCTGGACACCAATTAAAAAGAAACCAGCTGCGCAAGCAGACCCTCCAGTGAATGAGCCACCTGCAATGGACACACACGACCCTCATGATCTTCCCCCTCAAGACGCTGCTCCTATAGCGAATAACAATCCTGAGGAGTCTACGGAGCCACTGCGGGAGAATCATGAGACCGGTGATATTGGACATTCATCCGATAATGAATTACCTGCGGCAGATAACCTGGAGATACCTACTGTTCCAGAAGAGGTAGCCCGACGCATGCAGCTGCTACCACCTTCACCTGACACGGATACCTTAATCTCGCGACTACAAGAGTCAACAAAAGACTTTATTCAGGTTGTTCCACGTAGAAAGCGTCGTGCAAAGAAAGATCTTCCTCCATTGCCGCCATCTACAATTCTTACGCGTAGTGCTTCACATGCAATACAGGGAAATGACTCTACTCTCTCTCAATGAATATTATGATATGGAATATAAGAGGTCTGCGGGCCTCAAAGCCACGACTGCATCAGTTGATTCGTGATCATCGGTTAAATATACTTGTTATAATAGAACCTAAACATGCATTAGTTACTATATCTCGTTATGCTTTAGATTTCGGCTTTTCTAATTCATATGCATCACAATCTGAACGTATATGGTTTTTCTGGCGTGACTCACACTTTACGCTGGAAACAGTGCAGGATGAAGGCCAAGTGGTCCATTTTACACTGTTATATCGGCCCCTTCAGTATACTTTTTTCTTGTCGACAGTATATGGCAATCATACTCCATCTCTTTGTCGTTCTTTGTGGGCTTCATTATGTACCTTCTCTGAAAATTCAGCACTTCCTTGGGTGCTGGGGGGAGATTTTAATACATTCCGCTCTATATTGGATCATGAAGGCCGGTCTCAGCCCTCACTCTCAGTGTTACAGGATTTCAACGACTGCATAGAGTCATGCGGTTTGATGTCGCCACCGTTTCATGGTCCCAAATTCACATGGACTGATGGTCGGGGCCTCGAAAGAGTATGCCGGAGATTAGATTGGTTGTTTCTCAATAATGCATTTCATGACAAATTTGAAGATCTACAACTTACACATCTTCCCCGTATTGCTTCGGATCATACCCCACTATTACTTTTATGCCGAATAAGTTTAATTCCGCCGCGTCGCTCATTCCGATTTCTGGACTCGTGGCTATTGCATCCAGATTTTCATAATTACATGCGTGCTGTATGGGCTTCTTATCCAACTACGGGTGGAATGTATGGCTTCTACACAAAGTTATTCAAGCTAAGGAAGGATGTGCAACAGTGGAACAAAGAAATATTTGGTAATATTTTCTCCAAGGTCCAACAGGCCGAAATTTCACTCACACGTGCTGAACAACTTTGGGACATGCAGCCAACGGAGGAAAATCGGACAGAGTATCATCGAGCAAAGGCGGAATATCTTCAAGCCTCTTCTTATGAATTGCATTTTTGGAAACAAAAGGCACGCATCCGATGGCTGAAGGAGGGAGACGCAAACACCCGTTATTTTCATTCTATTGTTAAAGGGCGACGTTTAAATCTCCGGATCCAACAAATAAAAACAACGGCCGGTCTCATTTGTACTGCCCCAGATGATATCATGGTTGAAGCGGTATCTTTTTATAAGTCCTTATTTGCACGCGAGCCAACGGCCAATTGTGATCAAATTCTTCGTCATATTCCATCGTTAGTATCCTCCGAAGACAATGCCTTTCTAACGCAGATCCCAATGCCAGAAGAGGTAAAATCAGCGGTTTGGCATTTGGACCCTCATAGTGCTGCTGGACCAGATGGTTTTGATGGCAACTTTTATAGATCTTGCTGGTCAATTATTCACACAGACGTTGTTAAAGCGGTACAGGAATTTTTCCTTGGTGTTCCTCAGCCTACAGTCATGGCTAGCGCATTGATCACTTTGATTCCGAAACAATCTTCTCCAGTTAGTTTTGGGGATTATCGTCCTATATGTCTCACTAATTTCTTAAGCAAAGCCTGTACCAGAATTGTTGCTAGCCGGTTGAGTACATTATTGCCACGATTAATATCTCCAGAACAAACGGGATTCCTTCCAGGTACGGACATTTCTACTCAAGTACTATTGGCTCGTGAGATGATTCATATGCTGGATAGAGGTGGCTCACAATTATGCCTAAAGTTAGATATGATGAAAGCGTTTGACAGAGTTAGCTGGGAATATTTGAAGCTATTACTACATGCCTTCGGTTTCTCTGATTTTTTCACTCGTATTATTCTGAACCATTTGAGTGCCACAACATTAGCAGTATTAATCAATGGTCAGCCATCTTCGCCTTTCCGGCCATATAGAGGAGTTAAGCAGGGGGATCCCTTATCTCCTTTATTATTTATTTTAGCACCTGAAGGTTTTAGCAGGGGCTTGAAAGCATTGACAGCAGCTGGAGTGTTACAACCTTTCCGCCTGGGCCGCATCCCATTTACAATTACGCACTTAGCCTATGCAGATGATCTACTGATATTTCTCCGAGGTACACAGAGGAATTTACAACATTTCCGTACTTTTCTCACACAATATGAAACTGCTTCAGGTCAAAAGGTGAATTTCCAAAAAAGCAGTATTATTCCGTCTGCCAGGGTAACCCCACATCAACGCCAAACTTTTATGAATATTCTGGGCATGCGTCTTTCTGGTCTTCCATTTCGTTATATTGGTTCTTATTTACACAAGGGTATCCCCCGTTCCAGACATTGTGTGTCGTTACTGCAGCATATTGATGACAGACTTCAAGGGTGGCACTCCAAATTACTATCTGCAGCAGGTCAGCTAGTATTGTTACAATCAGTAATCGCTGCGTTACCCCTACATGTTATCGCGGCGGGCGGCATACCAAAATCGGTAATCAGGATAATACATCGCAAAATGGCTGCATTCTATTGGGGACGTAGACATCATTGGGTCTCATGGTCTAAGATTAGTAAGCCACGGGCTGAGGGAGGTTTAGGTATTCGAGACATAAATATGTTACAAAAAGCATATCATTGCCGCATCTGGTGGTCGTAGCACCAAAATTCAACTTTGTGGAGCAAATACATGCATGCAAAGTATGGACACCGTCAAGATTATCTTCCACGAATTATTTGCTGGAATCATTCTTTCTGCTTAACGCATACTGATGGACAGGGTGACCATCTCTCATGGTTACCAACGCAACTGGGGGAGTTCTCGCTAAAGAGTGCCTATGAGATTTGTCAGACACCTTCTCCCAAACTGCTCTCTACAACATTTATTTGGTCCAAGCATAATTCTCCTCCAATACGACTGTTTTTATGGCGTCTTTTTAATTCAGCATTACCTTTTGAGGATTATTTTGGACATTACATAACGATTCATCCAACGCAATGTCCATTCTGCAAGCATGAGTCGGCCATGGTGGATCATGTCTTTTTATATTGCTCTTATGTGCGTCCCGTATGGCAGTATTTTGCTAGTGAGCTACTCTGTCCACTTCCATCATCATTACAACTTCGTCAGTATCTTCTTTCTTGGTGGTATCGTTCATCATTTTCCTCTCTCATTGGAGTTTACAAAGTAATAATCCCAGCGATTATTGTATATAACATCTAGTGTGCTTATACTTCCATGGTCTATGGAGACAAAACACATATAACGGCTACTTCACTTCGGTCTTCCATATAATATGATATTGTTTTGTGGCACAAAAAGGTTGCGGGCACTAAATTTTCTACTGCCTCACAGCAGCTTTTCCGTTGGCTGCTACCTCTTCAACAGCCCCGACCACTGGTAATTCGCTGGGTCACCCCGCCTTCTGGTAGATTGAAATTAAATGTAGATGCTGCTGTGGGTAGACATTATGCATCAGGCGGCGCGATATTGCGGAATCATATGGGTTCATGCCTAGGAGCAATCTCTTTTAGACTTCCCCTAGGTACACCACTACATGCAGAGATTCAAGCCGCTGTTTTTGGGCTACTCTATTTCCTTCCATTCTACCGAACAATTATCATAGAGTCGGATTGTGCTCAGTTGATTGATCGGTTGACACGGCAGCACATTGTTTGTGGGAATTATCATCTTCGTCAGCTTCACTCGATGGTTCATCATCATCGTCTTAGCTACAGTCACATTTATCGCGAGGCAAACATGGCGGTGCATTATTTAGCACAACATGCAATGTTATACCCACGTACTCAACATTATACTTCGTATACTCTGCCTTCATTGGTACGTGCGGCAATCACGTTGGATCTCACTTCTGCCCATTTGCGGATGCCTTGACACTATCTGGTCTTCCATATGGATTGGCGCATTTTCAGATTTACTGCCTGTACCCTTTGGGATGCAGGCAGGCATGGTATGGTTGACTATCCATTTGTCTATAATTTGTGCAGTTTATTTCACATACATAACATACCTCATTTTTCCATTGGAGCGACTTGGTTATCATGTCACATCCATATTTTCTCATCGAACATTGGAGGACTGTGTTGCTGGATTCTTTGCTCTACAAACGTTAATCACATGGCGCAGAGATTCAGATTTAGTGGTGCTGGAATTTTACCATTGTCGCCTTGGCTCCTTAGTCAAGGCGACTTGGGTATGCATTTCGACTTTCTGCTTCTGCTTATTATTTTTCGCATGTTTGTTCCTTTGACACACTCTCTCCATTATCGCGTGATTAAATTACATATCATGGTGGCGAGGCTTATCACTGTTGCGGTGCACTTTCATCTTCCATTTGAGGACCCCACAACTGAGACTGACCGGACGAACCATCTCATCCCTTTGTCGCCTTGGCACCACATCTGCCAAGGCGGCTTCGGTATGTGCTTGTCTTTCCTGCTTTCGATTGTTATGTTAATCACTGTCATTAACTTCGTTTCTCCCTGGACATCTTCTGAGGTTTGGTTCTTCATGGGAACGCCAAGACCAAGCAGCGACACTTGCAACGCCTTCAGACCCATACTGCTCACACAAGCGCCTGCAACAGTCATCGTTTTGTACACAATATTATGTTCTTTTCATATCAATGACAGCCGTATAAATATGTACGCTTTTTCCTTCGTCAAGGTTTTATCCACAAGGGTGGTTTTTCTTGGCAAAGTTTTAATGCGGCATATCATATACGACTGGAGATATGTCATACTTAGTTCGTTGTTTCATTTATTCGCATACTCTGACATTGTAATATGGTTTTCCTCCGCCAAAAGTGAGGCTTTCCTATAATAAAACATTCGTTTTAAAAATATATATATATATATATATATTCATTTTCCTATATATATATATATATATATATATATATTCATTTTCCTAATAAGTCGCTCCAGATACTGTGTTTCTTTGCTAGAGCATATTGATGCTCATCTAAATGGATGGCATAATCAGCTGCTTTCTTCGGTAGGTAGACTTGTTTTACTTCGTGCAGTTATTTCGGCCCTACCATTGCATATTATTGCTGCAGGCAGCTTACCACGATCGGTGATTAAAGTTATAGAACGAAAAATGGCTGGTCTTTATTAGGACGGCGGCATTATTGGGTTGCATGGTCCACTGTCACCACACCTTGTGAAGAAGGAGGTTTGGACATTCGAGATCTCCAAATACTGCAGGAGGCTTATTTCTGTCGCATTTGGTGGTCTTACCAACAAAAGAACACAAGTCAGTACATGCATGCTAAGTACGGAAACCTTGGGGATTATAGACCTCGACTTCCTGATTTGCCTGTTTGGAAGATCATTTGTAGGTTTCATGACTTATGCAATAGCCAAACAATAGGACAGGGGACAGATCTTAGTTGAAAACCTACCGCTTTGGGGCAATTTTCATTGCACTCTGCGTACGATCTTTGTCTCACTCAGCGACCAACATTGCTTTCAGCATAGTCTATTTGGAATAAGCATCATCTGCCTGTCATAAAACAGTTCTTGTGGCGAATTTATTACTCTTCCTTACCTTTTGAAAACTACATTGGTAAATATAATACTTCTAGACCTACGCAATGCCCTTTTTGCAAACATGCCTCAGCAACGGTGGATCATTTTTTTTGTATTGTGATCGTGTTTGACATGTATGGGAGTTTTATGCGTCTGAGTTACGTTGCGGCCCTCCAATATCTATGAAGCTTTGGCAGTATCTCTTATCTTGGTGGTATCGCTCTACTTTATCCTCCCTATTTGGGGTGCTTAAAATTGTGGTTCCAGCCATTATTGTGCACAATATCTGGCGCACATATACATTGTTGGTCTATGGAGATATGGTAACATTCTCAGTGGCATCCTTTCAAACGTCGATACATTCTGACATTTTCATGTGGGGTAAAACTCTGGATGGCTCAAAACTGGCGGCTGGACTATGCACGTTACATCACCTTCATTTTTTGCCACACATTAGACCGCCACGTCCACAAGTTGTTAGATGGTTATCTCCTCCTTCGTGTCGATTAAAGCTAAATGTGAATGCGGTAGTTGGCATGCAATATGCTGCAGGAGGATCTATTTTATGTGATCATGCTGGAATCTGTGGGCGCTATATCATTTCGATTGCCCCAAAGTACTCCGCTGATGGCAGAGATTCAGGCTGCTATATTCGGTTTTCTTTATTTTTTGCCACTGTATCGTTCTATTATTCTTGAATTGGATTTCTCTCAGATACATACACTACTGGCGCGGCCTCACGACGTTTATGGGAACTATCATTTGCGTTTATTACAGTCGTTGAAGCATCAGCATAGGCTTGAGTTTAATCATGTTTACAGAGAAGCCAACATGGCAGCTCACTACTTAACCCAACAAGAAATGTTAGACCCTCGGACTAACTGATATTCTCATCACACGCTTCCACTGTTGGTCCGAGGAACAGTTTGTCTGGATATCACTTCTGTACATCTACGCACCTCTTGACTTTTTACATCCCTCATGTCTTCCAAATGGATTGGCTATCTCTGATGTTTTCTGCCCGTATCCTGCTGGATGCAGGCAGACTCGGTATGATTTTGCTTCTTGTGGTTTCTATGTTTTTACCAATCTCTTATTATCATTTAATCTTGGATCTCTCTTTACATGTGCATGGATTGGAACGGGAGATACTGACGTGATCATGACATTACCTGCGGCAAATCTTCATTAACTCTGCAGATTCATGCTAGAGGCTGGGCTGTGTGTGCTTATTCGAAAGTTTTCAAAGGTGGTAAATATGCACTCATTTTCCTTCGTGCAAGATTTTATCCACAAGGGTGGTTTTGCTTGCCAAGGTTTTAATGAGACATATCATACCACCTTTGAACGTACTCCCCGCCCCTTAGATTGTATTTGGAATAATATGTATCGTCCCTTGAGTTCTTTCATTCAATTATGCAGTGACTTTATATGTAATAACGGTATTCCTCCACCATAAGTGAGGGTTATAATCTAAATAAAATGTAGAGACCTCGTCTCTTTATTTAAAAAAAATATATATTCATTTTCCTTTTTGGTTCTTTTACAAGTTATATTATCATGTCCTACATTCTTTTTCTTTTATTTTAAGTGGCTCTAATTTCTTGTGTCATGCATTTTATTGAATTTAATTTACGTCTATCGACTTAAGTTGCTACCAACTAATTTGTTTAAACCCTATCGTATGTTCGAAATATTCAATAACTATTTTCATCATATATCGGTATATCCGTTATCTTATCGTTCGGTTATTTTTCGAACTTTTTTAACTCCGATATTTACTATCGATGTCCTATTTAATGCTGACGCATCAAAATTTAATCGACATCACATTTGCGTTCTATTTTTCCATTATCTTATTTCTTTTTCCACTGTCCCGGAAATGCGGGTTGTAACACACCCTGTCCGAGACTATGTCGTTACGTCTATAGCGCCAAATATATGCCTTTGCACCCTGTCCCAGACTAGGTAGTTACGCTCAGGCCCAAATATGCATACAGAATCCCTGCCCCTGACGAGGTACTTATATCTACAACAATCCAAATAGGCATATAAAAACTCTATCCCTAACGAAGTATTTATATATGCAGTGCTCGATAATCAAAATAGAAATCAACCCGGCTTACCGATATATTTCCTTTGTAAGGATGAATTTCCAAAACTATGCAAAGCAACTTTTCAAAATCATTTTCCAAGTACCGAAGTTAGTCCGAATTACCAAATGGGCCAAAATATCAAACTTGCAAAAATTACCAAAATGCCCTCCAAACATCACATAATTTCAAATAATTATTCCAAATAGTCCAAAATACCAAAACCATCACTCCCAGCTTTGTATGTATACACATATATATGCCCACACCCATACATGCACATATACATATATATACGAACACACTACTTCCTCGGCCCACTTAACCATTTCCAACAAATTTTACCACTCCAACACATACATATATGTACACACATATATATATATATGTATATTTATTCATATATCATATCCTTTATACAATACACATATAACTTATACCCTAACATATATATCAAAAGTCTATAATCTCGCCGTTCAACAGTGGGTTTGAAATTAATACATCTCAGCCCCTTTTCCAATAAAACTTACAAATTTCCACATTTATAATATGTATACTCATATATCCTATATTTTATACATACTACCAAAAATATATATACACCCTTAATACCCATTCGGCCATGCCCAAATTTTTGCTTCAAAATCTTAAAAATTTCGGCCGCCCAACATGCAATTTCTTGAAATTCACAAAACAAATGCTTATATAAATATATATGTTTATATCAATTTATATCTTATAAATAGCATGTATTAAAAAATTACATATCCTTTCCTCACAGGGCCGACATTTAGTTAGCAATATGCCCCTTGTTTATATATACTCAAAATGTTCGGCCAGTTTATTAAAAAAAAGTACAGTTTTTAACCACATACATATGTGCACATTGGCTTATATTTTATATTCAAACAATACCCTTGCAATTTCCTAACCTAGCTGGCTGTCCATGCAAATATATTTTCTCAAATAAGTTTCGGCCATTACCAGAAAAAGTCAGCACTTAATACTTATATATACTTTGTTGAAAAATATGTTTGGATAATTTTCAAAGTCATGATTTTAAGTGTTACACGTCATAAAAGTGTCACACATGTTGTTACAAATGATAAAGAGTTGAAATATATCAAATAAGTGAAGAAAAATGACATCGATCTCTCAGGTTAATTTACTTCGATTGATCGATGTACATCGAACCCTCACATCGATGGATCTATGTAAGGCAGAGAAAAACCAAAATCTTATTGTGAGACATTGATCTCTAAACATGAGAGATATCGATCGATTGATGTGTACATTGATCTCTACATCTATCGATCGATGTAGGTCAGAGACAAACACTGAACCTTACAATGAGACATCAATCTCTCAAGTAGAGGCACTTCGATCGATCGATGTCTAGGGTTTTTAGAAATTTTTTTCTAATATGTGATAAAATGGTTGTTTTCATTTTTACATGATTCATATATGTTTATCATGTTGTTATTGTGTCTTTTTGATGAATATAATGTCATGTGACTAATGTGCCTTGGAAGATTCTACAACTTACCAAAAAGGACAAAAGTGGTATTTTGAGTTCTGTGGTACTTGACATGGTGAATATGATTCAAGGAACTATTCTCATCTTATAAATATCACAAAGGAGTTCTTATATTTATTTCTTACCGTCGGGGTCATTTATGGAGTTTTCTCTCACCAGGAGTATTTTGGTCATTTTACTCCTGAGGGCAGTTTCGTCATTTTACTCAAAGAATCTCTTGAGTATCTTATTATCTTCTTTCTGGAGTTTATTTATGATATTATTGAGGATTATTTGGTGGTTTTCTATTTTATGTTATTATTTGGTGGTATTATCGACAGTAGCGGGATATGTGACGGCATTCGACATTCTATTGTTTCTTGAATACCTTCTTGTTATTGAAGAGTCTTATTCATCATTTTGCCGAGATTGTAAGTGTTGGACCGTGCACCTGCAATAAAAACCACTAGAGGGGGGTGAATATTGGTTAGCGGAAATTACACTAGTACCCTTGATTAAAAACCCTTTTGAAAACAGAATCTGAAACTGCCTCAGATTCAGAACCCGTTTTTAAAAAATTCAAAAATAATTATACACAACTCCAAAAATTATGAAACTTTCCAGAAATGAATTTCAATGAGTTAGCAAGACTCTGTCCAAAAATCAGACAAAAATAAGATCGTTTGACCTTCAAACAAATAAAAAGATTCAGGTGGTCAATCTGGACAGAATTGGACAGAATGTTGCTGATTTTGAAAATAGTGTTTCTCTTTGAATACTCAACCAAACAGGTTGATCTTTATATCATAACACTCCTTAGGATGTGTAGATGAAGTTTCCAAATGTCCTTGACCTTAAACAATTCTAGATAAATACAGAAAATAAGTTTTCTCAAAACTGGTCAGATTGCAGCCAGATTTGAGCAGTTATCTTGCAAAGACTGAAAGACTAACTTTCCCTTGCTCAAATCAAGTGATTCTTGTTGCAAATGAAAGATAACAGTCTGAAGTATAACTCCACCAAAAATCACAAATTTTGAAAATTTTTAGCTATTTTTTCAAAACGTGAAAAATTGTGTGAAATCTGCAGTAAAAATGGACAGAAAACAGAAATGAAGAAACAAGACAAGAACACCGAGGATTTATCCTGGTTCGGTCAATGTGACCTACTCCAGTCCCAAGGAACACCTTTCCTTGGATTTCACTATGCAAAGAAACACCTTACAACAAGAACCAAGCTTGATCCTTGGGTTATATACCAACCCTACTCAAGACTTGGATAATCACCTTCTAAGCAACACTTAGTTGCAACACTTCTACCACCTATTGATGTAGCCTTATAAAGATGGCTAATCAATCTTACAAATGAAGCTCAAGAGGCTTGTAGCACAACAAAAACAACAAGAACACCTTTGCTATAATGAATGAAACAATAACAACAATAAGATGAAGATGAAAGCTAGACAATTCGACAAATGCTTGTGAGCTTCAAGTGTGTTTAATCTTCTTCACCATTGCCTCTATTTATAGTGTGATTTGAGCCTTAGAGATAAGACTTTCAATGTGTCACCATCTTCATCATCAAGTCCAAATGTCTTCTCATCATTGGTTGGCCTTTGTACACTTGGCAAAATGAGACAACATAATTGGTCCACATTGGATGTCACCTTGTTGGCCGATTTTTCACCTTGGATTGTCTCAAAAATGTAAAGATAATACCCAAAGATAATAGCCATAACAACTCCTTTATCTTCCCATCTCTTTGGCACAAGAATAGGCATGTGGGCATTTACACTTTCAAACTCAAAATTCAGCTCCAAAAATGTAGTAGCCGTTGGTTTTCTTTGAATTTTACCAAAAATATATTTTGATTTTCCTTAATAAAATAAGAAAGGATAATACCACCAAATTATCCTCAAATCTAAGCACAAGAATAGGACATGTGAAGTCTTTATTTGACTTCAAAAAATCTGCTGAAAAACACCTTTGAATACCCATATAGCCGTTGACTATATTTAGAAAAATTCCAAGTTGGCAATTTTGCCAACTAGCTCCTTTTTGGTTGGTCCACTTGTCTCCAACTCATAAATGAATAATGTATCACCTCCACCTGATTATACACGTTTTTGAACATACAAATATGTGTATCAACTCAAATTTTTTGAAGAAGAAATAAATTGATAACAGTTGACAAGATCATGTCAACGTGTAACACCGAAATTCCCTAATATATCTTCTTATATGTCATGAACATTTCCACATCTTTAACACCTTTATAACCTATGAAAAATGATGATAGATATGTACTTATAACACATATAAGAAAGTCTTCCAGATAGAAAAAGAATGTGACATCTCAAATCGTCACATATCCAGCTATAGTCATTGATATCATCATGTGAGAGAATAGAATAATGAATCACCATATAATCTTCAAATTAATAATAACTCAACTCCATAATAGTGATAAGAATATACTCAATAGATTCCTTGAGTGAAAATACCAAAAATACCCTCGGGGGTGAAATGACCAAAATACCCCTCGTATATGAAAACTCCAGAAATGACCCCGACGGTCATAAATACTCATGATATCACTTTTTTTCATGATAAATATAATGAGAATACATCCTTGAAATATTTTCACCATGTGATGTTCCTACAAAACTCAAAATACCAATTTTGCCCTTTTTGGTAAGTTGTAGAAATTTCCAATGCACGTTAGTCACAAGACAATTATAATCACCAATATCTCATAAGAATCACATAATAAACATATATGAAACATATATAAATGAAAAACAATCATTTCATCACTTTTTAGAAAAATTTCTAAAAACCCTAAACATTCTGTGAGACGTGGATCTATCCATGTGAGGGGCTGACGTACGTCGATCGATCCACGTGAGAGGTTGACGTACGTCGATCGATCCATGTGAGAGATCGACGTCTTACTGTGAGTTTGGTTCTTCTCAGTTCAACATGGATCGATCCACATGAGGGGCTGATGTACATTGATCGATCCATGTGTCTCTGCCTGAGAGATCCACGTCATTTTTCTTCACTTTTTCAACCTTTAATCCCTTATAACACTATATGCGACATTTTTAAGTATTCACCACTTAAAATCATGACTTTGAAAATTATCCAAACATATTTCTCAACAATAAGGTGTTCTTGGTGTAAAATTTATCACAACATACAAAGGAGAAAAGAATGAGAATTTTGGATTATATGTTGACATAATCTTGTCAACTATTATTTATTGATTTCTCTTCAAAGATGCGGAAGTTTTACATGTATGTATGTCTCAAAAAACGTGTAGAATCAGGTGCCAAAGGTGTTTATCTATTTTGGGACAAATAAAGTTATGCCAAGTTGACTAACCAAATACAAGCTAGTTGACAAAGTTGCCAACTTGGATTTTTCAATTTCAAACCCAACGGCTACAAGGTTGTTTTGGAGCTGGTTTTGGAGTCAAAAATTCAGCCTCACATGTACTATGTTTATTCCAAGAAGTTGAGGGTTTAATGGAGGAATATGCTATCTTATTCTTGTTGAGAAAAAGTGTTTGAATGATTTACAAATGCATGATTTAAATAGTACAAGTTTACGAAATGCATGACAAAATTATTACTTGACACGTTTTTGTGATATACATGCCTCATATGCTTTATATATATTGTTGCAGTACTAACAAGCCATGAAGCGTTAAAGCTTACATCATAGGGCAAACATTTGTTGTCTTTGAACTATTTTCTGGTGCCATAATTAATGAACTAAACTAGTTCATTAAATGAAGTACTTAAGTTAATGAACTAACTAGTTCATTAAATGGAGATATATTTAGACAAAGCTTTATGGCAACAAATTTGGAAATGAAAAGTGCCCTTCCTACTCATCTCACACGCCTACATATATATTATATATATTCAGATTTTTTTAAAAAAAGGCACAATTCATATATATTCCGACGTACTACTGACACGTTACATATATTACAAACGTACGTCAACGTCACACCACTATATACACCTCATATTTATGAGTATATTCAGGTCTTATATCATATGATATAAGTCATGGTGATGACAAAATTATAACGACACGTTAAAGGTTATAAACCAAAAATTGTCGTATCGTGTGACTACCGAAACTTCGCCAACGTGTCACATACATTCCATGTAAAGATGGACAGCCCATATACTTCAAAAATAGTCAAAACCTTTGTGGCTCACATATTAAATTCAGCCACTAAATCATTGCATCTTGGCACACACAAATCACCCACAAATTAGGCCAAATTTGTGGAGATTTCAAATTCAATTTTTTAGCACATGGGAGCGTCTCTTAATCAGCCATTAGAGCTGAATATCTAATTTATTTTGTGTAAATTAAGTGTAACATAATATATATGACATGTGCAAAAAGTTTGGATTTAATCGGAGAAAAATCGCGTAATCGACGAAAGTCGAAAATTCGGTTTTCTATGAACACAACACATGAAATGTTTTTGGCATGAGTTGTAACACGTATCTAGACACTTTTTACACATTCAATACATGTTAAAGTATTCTAGAAAATTCAAATCAGGGCTGATTGGAATTTACCATGTATGTGTAATTATTGTGTATTATTTGACAAAGCTTAGAAAAGTAAAATTTCAGCACATGCCTAGCCATTCCACACGCTATTTGCAGCCACATTGGAGCCTAGGTGGAGCTTAGTTGGCATCTTAATTGATAGAGAATATGCCATAGAAGGTCAGTGACATAAAAGAGGGAACTACACAAGGTAACAATTCAAAAGAGTTCAAATTAGACACATGCTGAAAATTTCAGCATGTGCTACTATAGGTGGCCGATTTTTTGAGGGATATTGTCTTCAATTTGCTTCTCAAAATTGAAGGGATTGAATGGTGATTGTTTGGTAACATTTTGACTACTATTTGGCACATGTTTTATGAGTTTATTTCAGATTTTTACAGCACATTAAAGGATGCCCAGTTGGACCAATCATCAAGTGCCAAGTAAGCAAGGTCAAGTCATCCTTCCAATCATAGTGTGTCAAGTAAGTAAGATGGTGTCATTTCTACACAAGGAAATCTTCCAAGGGCATTAAAGAGAATTCTCAAGAAGGAAGAGAAGCCCTAGGGGGCGGCCAAGCAAGCATAAAAGAAGAGAAGTAGTACAAACAAGGCTAAGACAACTCTCACATTTCTCTCAAGTGCAAAAGGATCTTCTACTCTCTTCTTCTACCTTTCTTTCTTTCTTTCTTCTTCTTCTCTCAAGTCTATTGTTCATATAATCTTGATATTATATAGGCTCTGAGTATACCATCATACACGTTTCAATTGTTGTAAAAGGTTGATCAAGATGTGAGTAAACCTTCATTCATTCGGTGGTGGTGTTCGTGATCCGTTTGCTTGATTGTATTGTTTGTATAAGGGTGGAGTTAGTGTGTAGCTCCAGTTACCCTTGTGGTAAGGTGTTTTTGGTTTTTAGTGATAACCGAGGAAGGTGTCCTCGAAGACTGGAGTAGATAGTGTTAACCGAACCAGTATAAAATTCTTGGTGTTCTTACTTTTCAGCACTTTACTTTTAGTTTTCAGTTTTTGCATCATTTTCATTGCAACATTAAAAATAGAAAACGATTTGCAAAAATCAAAGAATTTTCCAGAAACATAGCCACAGGTCCTAGCTTTCATTTGGCACAAGTTTCACCCCATTTGGATAAGTATAAGTCAATCAAACGTTAATAGTTCTGAGACTAGTGCAATCTAAATTTCAGACATGCAAAGGTTGATAACATCAACGTATTTGACATACTTACCAAAGGAATTTTGGAAAAATGTTTCAACCCTTTAAATTACATATCCTAAGGGTCATTCTATAAAATTTTCAGATCATTTGGAGTTGTAAATTAATAGGATTAAAGCTTTCATTTTGAGGAACAGTTTCTGGCAGATTTACACAATCTCAGTAAAAACGTTTTTTTTAAGGTCTTATACTTTGAGTTTTAATCTGAAAATTTTATGACATATACATAACATCTGAAAGTAATTTTTCACCAAACTTCACGATTTTTTGAGTTCTATAACCTGATCATTCAATTAATCCAAAACAGGGTCTGAAAACAGAATCTGTTTTCAAAAGTGGGTAATTGGTAACAAAAAGTTTTAAAAACCAATTTTTCCGCACCCACTATTCACATCTCCTTCTAGTGGTGCTATACAGGTCCTACAATTCTTGGGTATTATATTCACATTTTCCATGTAATTTTTGAAGGCAAAATTTCAGTCAAACAAGGATGACAAGGTGTACCAATTATTCTTCTCCATGTTGCCAAGTGTGCAAGGTATTTATGTGGCCAACCAATGATGTGAAGACAACTAAGAGTTGATGATGAAGATGTTGACAAATAGGAGTTCTTATCTCCAAGGCCTATTTCACAATATAAATAGGAGGCAAAGGTGAAGAAGAAGAACACACTTGAAAGCAAAAGTTTAAGATCATTCTTACTATTCTCTTCTTGTTCTTGATTCATTCTTTGTGTAGCTAAGGTATTCCATTTCTAGTTGTTGTCTAGCTACATTATACACGACTCTCTTGGTTTTTTTTGTAAGATTGACTAGCCAAATCTATAAGGCTACATCAATAGGTGGTAGAGGTGTTGCAACCAAGAGTCGCATCGAGGTGTTCATCCAAGTCTTGAATAAGGTTGATGTGTAACTCAAGGATCTATCTTGGATCTTGTGGTATTTGTGTTCATTCCATAGTGCAATCCAAGGAAAGGTGTTTCTCAGGACTGGAGTAGTCACATTGATCGAACCAGGATAAATCTTCGGTGTTCTTGTCTTCTTTCTACTTTTCTGTTTTCTGCCGTTTTCTATGTAGATTTCACACAACTTCAGATGTCTTGAAAAAATAGCAAAACATTTTCAAAATTCATGATTTTGGTGGAGTTATACTTCAGACTGTTAACTTCTGTTTGCAACAAGAATCACTTGATTTGAGGAAAATAAAGTTAGTCTTTCAGTCGTTGCAAGATAACTGCTCCATTCTAGCTGCAATCTGACCAGTCTCAAAGAAACTTGAATTTGATTTCATCAAGGATAGTTTTAGGTCAGGGCCTTTTTGAAATTTACACTAGACATCCCAAGGAGTGTTTTGACATAAAGATCAACCTTTTTGGTTGAGTAATTAAAGAGAATCACATTTTCAAAGTTCAGCACTATTCTGTCTAATTCTGTCCAGATTGACCATCTGAGTCTTTTTATTTGGTTGAAGGGCCAAACGATCATATTTTTGTCTTTTTTTTGAGATAGAGTCTAGTCAAGACATTGAAATTAATTTATGAAAAGTTTCATAATTTTTAGAGTTGTATACATTGATTTTTGGATTTTTCAAAAATGGGTACTGAATGTGAGAAGATCTCAGATTCTATTTTCAAAAGGGATTTTATTCAAGGATAGTATTATAATTTCCGTTAACCATTATTCACCCCCTCTATTGGTGTTTACTGCAGGTGTATGGTCCAACAATTGGTATCAGAGCGAGGCCAATACCACTCTAAGAAGTAAGATTCAACACCATACAAACAAGACAAGGCCAAGAAACAACAATTCATAGTAGCCTGCTTATCTCAAATCAAAGATACATAAAATAGCCATTGTTTCTCGCAAAGGTGAGTTGGAAGGTAAGGACTGCACTGTGTTGTAAACACAAAGCTGACAATATCGGAAAACCATCCTGCGATAAATAATGTGCCACAATATTTGCTTCTCGGTGAATTGAAAGGACATTGGAGTTACCTAACCGAAGAAGAATTTGCAAATGATGAAGCATGGAGTGGAAGGCACGGCCTGAGTTACAGTCAGCCCGGAAAGCAGAAAGGTCCCGATGCAAGGCATTACAATCAACCTCAAGATCAAAATATATCTTGGTATACATGCTTATATGAAACAGTTAGCTACTAGAAAAATTATAGTCTAATACTTCGTATAATTTAAGTCATCCTTACGGTCAAATGAAAAATTTGTCTATGTATCGTTTCTTATAAGTCTAGTGTTCGTCTACTCAAAAAAAATCTTTAACTTAGATTGCCAAATCCTAGCATGGCATACTAAATATTGATCGACTTAAGGTATTCTAATTCACCATGCTTCCGCGCACCACATTGATCCACCATACTCCTTAACTCGGTTATTTCAACTGCTAATTCTAACCTATCTAAATCCTACAAAAAGCAACCACTTCTTGCTCATGCTTACTCCATTTCAATTCAAGCTTACCAGATTCAAGCCAAGTAAATCGATGTTCCTAGGAATCAACACTTAACCAAAAATTTTGTAACAATTTATCATTCCAAGGCGCATACTATTGTCAATTCTCGCATGTCGCTATCAATCAATACCTCTAATAAGACTAATATCGTCAACATATTTTGATAACACCGCATTCAACATCTTAACCCTAGACTATAAATTCCTTCGTACAATATCTTTCACTAAACTCTACTGATCATAATGCTCATAAATCGTCACTTAGCTTCTATCATTCTACTATAAGTCATTCTTTAGCAGCTACGATCTCAACTTAGACCTAGTCGCGTTCCGAAACTACTGTCAAAGTAGAGATATGGGCTCACTTTATTTTACCCTGATGGTACCGGGTCCCATGCTGCTGTTACGGTGAAGTGGCCTGGGTAACCGCCTGGCCCATTAGTCTGTCAACCAAAGATTGCAGTAGGGCATTTTGGTTAACATTTCAATTTATATAACTAAATTATATATAATACTCAATTAGAATTACTATGATCACGGCTCAGGGGATGTATAAGGTTAAGATCAAAACTTAGATAATATAATTAACCCAAACTGCAGGGATATAATATCATTCTTGGTATGTATACCCTCAACCGATTGTCACTTAAGTCTAAGTCATTTCTTAATTATAAGATCATGCGTAGAATATAATCATCGCTTATGACTAAGATTTGTACTTATGTTTAAATCATCGTCTAATGTTCAGATTAACTCTTAATCAAAATCGTCACTTATGTCTAAGATTGTGACTTAAGGGCAAAATCATAACTTAATTTACAATATTATGGCCTAAATCTAAGTTTTTGCCGTGGATCTAGAGCCATACTCTGATACACCTGTAGCGGCCCGTCCTGAGCCCTAGTACTCCAAACGACTCGCCCGTCGTATTTTCTAAGGAATTTCGACTCGCCCGTCGTATTTTCTAAGGAAAATACTAGGTGTGAAAGGCAAAACGTATACACGTCAGCGGAAGTCAAAATAAAAATCCTCAAAATCATTAATATCATAAATTAATGTCAAAAGTCTAGGTCAAATCTATTACAATATCGGAAAAATCAAAAACCAAATAATTAAGTCTCAATTTTCTAAACTGAAAATCCAAATGTCTCTTAATCCTCAAAATCCTCAGTAGCCACCATCAATCAACTCTCTCTATCGTAGTCATCATCAACGTAAACACGCTCGAAATCCTGCTCATCTAAAAAAATAGAGGTGTAGCATGAGCGACAAGTCGCCCAGCAAGTAATCCCACTATACTTACTATGGGATCATACACGAAGAAGCAAGTGTGATAAAATAAGAGCCAACATAAAATAATAGCATGCTTCTCTTCGCAAGTAAATTTACAATTCGACTTCTAACATCCAAAAGCAAACAGAGCAAATAGACCTAACAAAGTACATAACAAAATCCAATTAGGGGTCAGTCCAAACCAAAATCAATGATGCAATTTTCCAAATATGCAATGTCAAAATGTTCAAAGTCAAAGGCCAGAAATTTCTAAAGTCCAAAAGTCCAAAGTTTTCAAATCTAATTTAACCGGTCCAAAGTCTAAAATCCAAATCCGAGTACAACTCAGTCCAAAATATCCAAAAATCCAAAATACCCAAAATCCGGCTAAAGCAGTCTAAATCAATGCAATGGCTATATGACTTTCCCTACAAGTGACTTATACTGTAAGACTGACGAATTGATTTCCGTAAAAACCAAATATACTATAGACACCTTGTCCCAGACAAGGTTGTTACATCTGTAGCACCAAATATATGCCTTTGCATTATGTCTCAGACTAGGTAGTTACGCTCAGCCCCAAATATGCATACAGAAGCCCTGACCCTGGCGAGGTAGTTATATCTGCAGCAATTCAAATATTTGGTTCATATATAACAAAATGTGAAGCTTTTGTTCATCTTCCATGGAGACTAGCCAACATCTTTTTTTTATGTGTCCAATGGTGAAAGCAGTCTAAACAGACATTTCAGATAGGTTAAGCGTGCCAATTAACCTCAGCATGCTCTTTTGGGTCTTGACAGGGGACATGAGGCGACTCAAAGGCAAGGCTTTGCATGCGAAGACAATTAAAATTACATCCGCTGCCACTGTTTAGTTTATCTATTTGCGTGGATGCAATTTATCCGAAGACAGTACACGGTGAGATGATATTAGTAAGGGGAAAAAATAGAGTATTTTCTGTTCTTCAATAGGTATCTCGGAATGTGTAGTGGTGGCGGATACAGTGGGCCGTGTGCTAGAAAGGAGATGCCTAAGTTTCTTCACTGCCAGAATAGGGAAGGGTGTAGACCTGTTTGACAGCACATCGCTGGATTCGATCGGATTTGCAGAGAGAGAAGAGCAAAATCGCAGGAAGCTTTACTTCTCAAGCAAAACCCTACATATTTAGCATTGGAAATTTGTTACATCCTGAAATTTAAAAAAAAAAGAAGAAAAAGGAAATAGGAAATATAGAATAATATATATATATATATATATAGATATGCGTAAAGGAAATAGTTAAAAAAAAGATAACAAATAAATAAATAAGTAA